>CM077088.1:155740015-156191720 GCA_039513925.1 Platanthera zijinensis
ATCTATAAGTCTATGTATAAAAGCATCGACAACGTTGAGTGAGTTCAGTTGAACTCACTCAATGTTGTCATCTGGTTCTTTTGCGGCTAAGTTGCAAAGCGTTGAGTTAGATGAACTCATTCAACGCCATCGCTTAGTTTTGCGGCTATGTAAGGAAAGCGTTGACAGCATTGAGTGAGTTGAGTGAGTTGAACTCACTCAACGCCGTCATCTAATTTTAGAAGCTAAGTGATAATGCATTGAGTGAGATGAACTCACTCAACGCCATCATCTATTTTTACTGTCGTGTGTAAGAGTTCAAAGTGCTGAGTTATGGCGTCGAGTGCATTGACTGCACTCGACGCGGCGTCGAGTGTACACAACACTTTTTCCATAGCTTTGTGTCCTTTCACCGATTTAACGTGTATCTCTAAAGGCTTAGTTTTGCCAAGTTAGAATCGTCGAGTTTCTGTCGAATTGGTCGAGTTTGGGATTTATGGGTGTTTGGGATATGGGTTTGGTTTGGTGGGCTTAATTTCGTGAATCATTACACCCGGGCATGTTTGGGTCTTGCTTTTGGGATATTGAGTTGTGTTGGACCAGATGGCCACCACCGTAGTCCTGTTTTTGAGACGTTTGGGTCTGCTAGTCCGGGTTTGACCGTTTGGTCCCGACTCAGATCCGATTGCATTACGATGTTAATGATTCACGTGTTTATTGAGCCTTTGCCTCATTTTGAGGATTAAACTTATGCTATTTCTGCCTGATCTCATAGATGTTCTCAGAGTATGACTCCGTTCTCACTTGGTGCAAATTTCATTACTTTTTAACCTTATAAGTTAATTCTTTCGTTCTTAATTTCTTGTTAGTTTGTTATGTTTTGACAGCTATTCAGGTTTGGATTAGTAATCTTATTACTCCCTTGTTTACTGATAGTTTTATTTATTACTTGTATTTTTCTTGCTGAGGTGTTCTTTCTTTGAATGCCTCAGGTTCGGGAAAGTAGCCAGTTGAGCGGGTAGGTTTGGTGTTTGCTAGTGGACTGTAGTGTTGCAGAGGTTTCCTCTACCTTGAGAGGTAGTTCTTTGTTGTTTTCTTGTTAGTACAGACACACATACTGACCAATGGGTTCGCATCAATTTGTTGACGCCCACTGGTGGTTATCTTTTGAAATGTTGAATACTTTACTAAGCTGCTAGTTTAACCTTTTGTGGTTGATTTTACTTGCTCTCAGAGAATGTTTTATGCTAGGTTGCATGTTAGGTATTTTCACTTGTAAAAGCATTACTACTAGTACTTAATACATCTCATATTTCTAAAACTAAAATACTATTTCCAAGCTAACACAAAGACTATTTTCGTACTTATAATAAATCTAGAGTCTTGCATGCCATGAGTTGTCCTTTTGGGGATGTTTATACTCATGTAGGTTATTAATCAACATAACCAAAGTATTTTCCGCAGCATATAACTATACTTTTACTTGTGGACTAGTTGATCCACTGTGCCGAGGGATACGTCCATCCACTTTAAACTGGTTTTTTCCTATTAACTTATGGATTTCATATAAAATTGTAGAGTTTGGAGTCTTGCCAGAGCGCCTGTAGTTATCCCCTGCACGACGTGGCATCACGGCGCGTATTTTCTCTTACTCTGAGATAATTTAAATGTTGAGAAAATGCGGGTTGTGACACATGAAGAGCTATCTTCTGGGTGAGGATTTGTGGGAGGTCATTATGGTGACGATAGGCAAGATATTACTGCTGCTGTTGGGGCTGAGGAGGTGAGAGCTTGGAGAAAGACAATGCGAAAGCTGAGTTTACTTTGAAGCGAGCTATCTCACCTGAACTCTTCGATCACATCTTAAGATGATAATCTACTGCTGAGATTTGGACTTCACTTGATGGGTTGTTCAACAGGAAGAATTTATCAAGGCTATAATTCTTGAAAAATTAGTTGGCAATGGCAACTCAAGGAAATCTGTCCATCTTGACGTTCTTCCTAAAAATTAATAACCCATGCATTGAAATCTCAGTGTTGGACCCTGATTAGCCAATTTCAAAAGCATAGCTGAAGAGGCACATAATCTGCGGATTGCGGAAGGAATATATGGCATTTGTAACTTCTGTTCAAGGCTGGGCCACTCAGCCACCTTTGTTGGAGCTGGAGAACCTGTTGGCTTTGCAGGAAAGCTTGGCTAAGTAAATGGATGGAGTTACTATCTCTGAAGGAGGTAGTGAGAATCTCTTCTCAGGAAAGAAAAAGAGATGGGAGAAGAAGAAGACTGCTCCTGGTGGTTGTCCTTCACCTTCTTATCAGCATGAGGGGAGCACGGCTCCTAAGCAGGATTGGAAGAAGAAGAAGGAGTGGCTTAAGTGGCTAGATGATTAAACTCCCGGTGGTACTCCACCACCGTCTTGTTTTCTTGCCTCAACTATAGAAATCTATCATCCAGCTCATCTCTGAATGACTGCGGAACAAAATGCTCCAACAGTGCGACCCTGAACTCCTCCCAAGCAATCTCTGCAACCTCTCTATCAGCAAACGTCATGTCCATCAGTGTTTTCCACCATCTCTTGGTATGGGACTCCAAGAAAGAGACCACCAAAGGCACCCTCTCCTCCCATGGGCATCGTATCCCTGTCATCATCTCATACATGATATACAGCCACTCCTCTGTCCGAACTGCCTACTCTGTCCCCAAGTAAGACGGGGGAGAAAGTCCTTGGAAATTACTCAGCCAATTGGCCCTCGGGTTTGGCTGCGGAGCCGGAACCTGCTGGGCCCTGAAAGCCTCTAGTATGGCTGTCAGAGTCTGTCCCATCTCTGACTGTAGGAATGGAGTAGGGACCGGGGGAGGTGGTACAACATTTGGAGTCTGCTAGACTCCGCCCTGTGGTGTAGGTTGTGCCAGGGGCTGCGTAACAAAAGTCATTTGTAAGTAATCGACTCAAAGTCAATTAAAAGTGGACAATTTACATGTGATCCCCTATATGGGCACACCACTGCTTCTGCTGCTTACTTTGTCCCCAAACTAAACTCGCACGAGGAGACCCAGGGTTTGTGGACTACTACTTTTTTTGATCGAGGCCTCCTCTGATACCACTTGTAAGACCCTCCCCCCCCTTTTTCTTTTTAGAACCACGGGGTCTTAGGCCCAGAACCGCCATTTTGCGGTGACACCTTCACGCCTGGGAAGGTCGTCACTACAAAGCGCCGATCCTGCCGGCCAAAACGATCACAGAAAAGTAGCAAAAGGGTAAAAGACATGTCCACAGAAATCACATATATAGTAAATAATCTCCATGAAGAGAGAGTCCACAGAAATAATAATAAAGGTACTGAAAATAGGGCTCATGCCCGGTACATCAATATCCTCACTACATATCACTCAGCGAGGAAGCAAAAAACTAAACATCTACTAATAATCGGGCCTCCCCATTCCCATTTATCCAATCAAAAACATAACCCCATTATGCTACATGGGTGGCTCGCAGGCCACCTAGTTGGGATCCCAGAGCTCTCATCCCCATATCTCAAGCATCTGGTTTCCACGACACAGGCCACAAGCAAAGCTCTCAAGGATCTACCACATGCGTTAGCACACCGCCGCGCGGTATTTGGTAGAAATGCGATTTTACCAAGTTTTTCGGGTGCTCCTTGGAGTTAGTCCCCAAGGTTCCCTACTGCAATCTACCGTGTAGAAACTCGAAAAACAAACATCACAGAGTCTTCTCCGGACAGTACAAGCATAATGAAAACATCACCAATCCAGACCAACCTGTCCAGATGGGCTTCACACACAATGCCTATGTTCGTACTTCGATTCCGAACTCTATATTCACAACTACGGGGATAAGCCGTATCTACCCGAAGGAAAAATCTCACGCTCACCGCACACTCGCGGGCGAGGGTTTCCTATGCAAAAGTAAGAGGACTTCACATGTCCAAGTTGAGAATCGTTACCCCTTGCACTCTCTTCGGTGCCATGCCAAAGATCAAGATGGATGAACGGGACCGCAACGACATTGCCTCTATTGATCCGGACTCGGCTTGCAAATCGGAACTCCGGAACTTCAGCGATCTCCTCCAGGAAAACCAGGCCAATTCCAAATCCAAAAGAAATGAAGTGAAAATAGCAAAAATCAGGCATAAAAATAAAGCTACCGTCACGCAGTAACTAGCTACCGTCGCGCAGTAACTAGCTACCGTCGTGTGGTACCTTACTTTAACGCCTCGATTCGAGCACAACCGCCCAAACCCACCAATCACAGGCAGATACGTGGCCAATATCATTTCGGTTTCACTACCATCGAGCGATAGGATGCTAATGCCGTGCGATAGAGGACGTCAGTTATGACACGACACTAGCCGCTACCGCCGCGCGCTAACTACTACCGCTGCGCGGTATGATCCCGAGAACCATATCAATTAAATTGACCCAGCTATCGCCAGTGGTAACTTTATCGCCGGGCGATAGCTTCCCGAGAGGTCTTCCAGATTAATTCCCCTGCTACCGCCACGCGGTAACAACTTTCTGCCGCGCGATAACATCTTTCTTGAGAACTTGACACTTGCTCGAGAACTCGGCGCAAACCCTAGAGCTACCGCCGTGCGGTATCTAGATACCATCGGGAGGTAACCCCCAGAGAAGCATCTCCCATCTCAAGAAATTTGGGGCATTACTAATCTCCCCCACTTAAAGAAATGTCGTCTCGAAATTTGACGTTACAGGAAAATATAAAAGTAAACAATACATATGATTACCTTATAGAAATAGCTCAGGGAACTCCTCCCTCATAGTTTGCTCGCGCTCCCAAGACAGCTCCTCTCTGCCACAGTTGTCCTAAAGGACCTTGACCATTCTAATGGACATGTTCCGCAGCTGCTTGACCTCTATGTCCTCAATCTGAATGGCTTGACTTCGTCATGAGCCAAATATTGACTAGCACTTGACTCGCAGCAATCTCTAGAGTAGGCTCTGCAATGGCCTTACGCAATGCTGAGATGTGAAATACATCTTGCAAACCGCTCAACTCCACTGAAAGAGCCAAATGATAAGCGGCTTCACCAATCCTCATTAATCCTCTCCAAGATGTCAAAAGGCCCAACATACCTCGGACAAAGCTTCTTTATGCGTCAAATTCTTGATACACCCTTAAATGGTTATATCTTGAGGCATACTCAATCTCCCACCACAAACTTTACGTTTTGATGCTTGACATTGTAGTACTCTGCCTGCCTATCTTGAGCAATCAGTAGCCATTCTCGAATCAACCGTATCGTTGAAGTAGCATCTTCAACGTCTTTTCGCTTGTACAACTTTGATTCTCCCATTTCTACCCAAGACAATGGCATACGACACCTACTTTCGTAAAGAGCCTCAAAAGGCGTCATTTGAATGCTGGCTTGGTAACTGTTATTACACGCAAACTCAATCATAAAAAGATGGTCCTCACATCTTTTCCCGAAATCCAAAGCACATATATGAAGCATATCTTCCATCATCCTGTTTACCCTTTCAGTCTTACCATCTGTCTGCGGGTGAAAAGTTGTGATGAAGTTCAACTTGATACTCAACAACTGATGAATGAGCCTCCAATCGTTAGATATAAAATGAACATTTCAGTCACTAACGATGCTCCAGGGTACGCCATGCAAACGGACTATGTTGTCCACATAAAGCTTCGCTAGTTTCTCAACTGAATCATCCTTCCTATTGGGTATGAAGTGTAACACCATCGTTAAACGATCAATGATCACCCAAATGGAATCGTTCCCAATGTGCGATCTCGACAAACCGTGCACAAAATCCATGGAAATGTCATCAAATTTCAACTCCGGTATAGGCAAGGACTTCAGGAATCTGCCAGGCTTCTGGCATTCGGCCTTCACCAAGGCAAAAGTTTGAAATTTCACAACATACAATGCTATGTCTTTCTTCAGACTCGGCTACCAAAAAAATTTCTTCATGTCCTTGAACATCTTGGTGCTCCCGAGGTGAATCGAGTACTTCGTAAAGTGTGCCTCATGCATCAATTCTTCTCGCAACTTCCCCATGTTGGGGGACGTACAATCACTTTCCATAAGAGGCCATCATCGATAGATAACTTGTCGTTAGACCCATCAACGACATCCGCCCAGTGACGTTTCAAGCTCACGTCCAACTCCAAGGCACACTGAATCCTATCTGCGAGGTCGTATTAAACCTCTGTCCAACATAATCATGCGTTTGCACAAATGCCCTTGTCAACACAAGAGATTTACAAGGCCTCCAGATCCCGAATAAGCCGCCCGTCATGCATCTGTAACTAATTGGCTCGAGTAGGTGTCCTACGGCTCAAAGCATCTGCCATAACGTTTCCCCTTCCCAGGAATATAATGAATCTTGTAGGTGTAATCCCTAAGCAACTCCATCCACCGTTGTCGCATGTTCAGATCCTTCTGATCCATCAGATACTTCGGCTCTTGTGATCTGAATAGAAATCGACCTTAACCCCATATAGATAATGCCTCCAAAGCTTAAGAGAGAATGCCATAACTGATAACTCCAAATCATGGACCGGGTATTTCCTATCATGCACCTTCAATTGATGCGATCCATAGGCTTTCAACTTCCCGTACTGAAGCAAAACACAGAATAATCCACTCCCAGAGGTGTCACTGTAAATCTCAAAGCCATCTAAACCATAAGGTGAACATAAGACAGGTGTCGTGGTCACACGACACTTTAGTTCTTCGAAAGCTTGTGCGCACTCTGCCGACCAAAAAAACTTATGATCCTTCCTTGTCAAAGTAGTGAGGGGCAGTACTATCCGTGAGAAGTTCTCCACGAAGTGCTTGTAATAGCCGGCAAGCCCCAGAAAACTCCGAACTTCCGACACAGAAGACATCACAGGCCATTCCTGTATCGCAGCTATCTTCACCGGATCCACTATGAAAGTGAGGATAAGATCTATCTTACTCTAGAGGGGGGGGGGGGGTGAATAGAGTATATTAAAATAATTTATAATTTAAAACTGTAAGGCAGTGAAAGACTTGATTTACTTATATATGTAATGTGCTAGCAGAAAAGTAAACACTAAAGCAGTAAGAAAATAGAAACACACAGCACATAGCAAAGCAAAAAAGCACAGCAAACCAGATGACACAAGGAGCTATAGTGGTTCCCCAACAACCTGGGTACATCCACTCTTCTACCACCCTAGGTAGGAATCCACTGCAGGAATAGTTGATCAGGTGTCCTGGGCACCAATGAGCTTTTGATAAGGTGCTAAAAAATCAAACCAAGATTTTTTGATAAGGTGTCTTGCCACCACTGAGTTTTGACAAGGTATCAAAAACAACCCACAAAACTTTTGAAGGGAGTTTTGAGAAACCCTTTTACAGAAGGTTAACCCTAAGAATCATTCTAATTTACCTATCAGACTATACAGCAAGGTCAAAACAAATTCCTAAGCACATAGCGATCCTTACCCAAATTAGTAATAGGGTGTTCCAACAATCTCCCCCTATTTGGGTTAGGATTACTATTTATAAGACAAATAGGAAATAACAAGCATACATAAAAATAAAATAGAAACAGCAATGCAGATAACATATGTTGAGCATTGCAGAAACACAGCAGGAATCACAGAATCAGTCAGAAGTAGATATGAGTATTAGCTTACACAAATTACTCATTGCCCTTTTTGAAAAGAATTTCTCTGTTGGGATTGAGGGCTTCCTTCTTGGATCTTCTATCATCATCTGCACCTAAGGAGGTTTGAGATTTTGACATTGGAACAACAGCCTCAGGATGCAGCTTCATGTAGCTCTCTGGATCAAAGAATTTTCTTGAAGCATATCTTTCTAATTCTTTCTTTCTCTGCTCTAATAGGGTTGTGATATTGGAGGTATCTCTGCCTTGCTCTCTTCCTTTCTTGATCTGATCCAATGCAGCCAATTCTTTCATTCTAGTAGTCCAGGAGAGTGGATTGTTTTCAGGGTCTTCAAAATGAACTGAAGGTTCATATCTGTTTATTGTCAGTGAATCATCTGAAGGAATTCTTATAGCAACAATTTCTTTTAGCTTGTAAGGGAAAGGACCAGAGGTTGACTCAATAGGACCTTGTCCTTCCCTTTGGTATGGATGTCGCCTGGAGTAACCTCTGTAGTCTCTTTGACTTCCTCTATGTTGTCCTCTTCTTGACTGATAACCTCTTTGATAATGTCCTCTTGGTTGATATCTCTGTAAAGATTGGGAGGAGCTATATTTTCCAACAGATCCAGACTGAGAAGCAGATCCTCCACTAGTACCTGCATCCTGAGGAGGAGGAGGAGGATAGAAGTGTGAAGATCCTTTATCATATTTGTCAAGCTTTCTCTTTTTCTTCATTGCTTTGAGCTGGTTCTTAGAATACTGCATCAATGGTTCAGAAATAGGGCAATCATGAAGAATATAGTAGGGGATATCATTGTCACCTTTAACTTTCTCAAGAGGTACCCTCATCATTGCCTTACTTCTAGCTTTCCTTTTCCTTGCAATAGTTGTAGAGGAGTCATCAGAATAAGTTTGGAATTGGTAACTATCTGAGCTTTGAGGATTGTCATATAACTCATCAATCCTTTTGATGTTATCTTGTTATTGCTTTGACTTTTCAGGAGAGATAATAGCAGCAGCAGCAGCAGTGACAGAAGCAGCAGAAATTGAGGCAGTAGGAGCAGCAGATACAGAAACTTTAGCAGCAGGTTCTTCAATATGAATAACAGACTCATCAGCCTCTGTCATTAGTAAATCAGCAGCAGCACTATCAGAATAAACAATATCAACAGCAGCACCAACATCCATAACATCAGCAGAAAGAACTTGTTCCATAGCCTTGATATATGCAGTAATTTGGCTGGGCTCACATCTAGCAACAGGCACAATGACCTTAGTCAGATCTTCTACTCCCTGAGCTGGTAAACAACTGAAGTGAAGAATGTAAAAATCTGATGACAGTGACCTGAGGTCCACTGTTAGTACAAGAGTTGAAGCTTGAACTGAAGCTGTCTCTGGTAAGAATTTCTCTGAAGCAGCAAGTACTATCTCTTCTTCATATGGCATCTCCCCCTGCCTTGATTTAGTTGGAACTGGATCAAGGCACCCCATAGAAGGGATTTCCTGTGGAGGAGAAATAGAGGATAGCCTGGCAGACAACTCCTGGATGGATTTCAGGAGTGGAGCCATGGAGGTCTCCAGCAGGGCTACTAGCCTGGGAGCCAGCATCCCATAAAGCTTGTCTGCTAGGGCAGGAAAATCTACTTGCTCAAGTGAGACTTGAGTGGAGGTAGAGGTTAGAGAGACAGAGATAGATAGTGAGGGAGCTGCAGAAGTAGTGATAGAAGTTATGGATGATAGGATGGATGGTTGAGAGATTGGAATTGTGGAGATAGAAGATAGTGGTGTTGAGATGGATGGGGTGAAAGATGGTTAGGCAAGTGTCATGGACTAGTTGTTTGTATGAGGAGGATGATGGAGGCTCAAGAGGTGAGGAGGGGGAATCATCCATGTAGGAATCATCCATGAGGTTGAATGATGGAAGGGAAGAGGAAATGTCAATGGATGGATAATAGTGAAGGGGATGGAATTGCTCTACTCTGGTGGCTGGAGGAGGTGAAAGAGTTGAAAGAGGAGAGGAAATGATGATGGGGGAAGAGAATGAGGTAGTGATGGTGGTTGTGGAAGTGGAGGTAGAAACAATAGGTGGAGAAGGAGGAGATAAGGAAGCAGGCAACTCTTCTAATGGGGCAGTTGCCTGTGAGGGAGTGACTGTATCAGTCCTTGTGCCTGAAGTAGTGACAGCTGTAGGACCTCTGCTTGGATTGGTAATCTGCCTATCCCATTTGCCAAAAAGGGCACAGGTCAGCCTCTTGGAGGCATTTATGTGCATCCCACTGGACACCAGCAATTAAGGGAACCTGGAGTGCAGGAATAGCCCTATGATCCTCCCAAAATTTACAAGACTTTTGTTCACCTTCTTTTTGATTATGTCAAAGAAAATCTCTCCCCAGTTTAAATGTTTCTTATCCACAATTTCTCCCATCAAGCAGAATTGATACCTAGAGATGGTATTATGTGCAGAGTGCTTTGCCAATAGCACTTTTCCCACAACATCAACAAGAAATCTATACTCAATTGATAAATTCTTTTTCAGCAATTTGTTAGGGTTAACGGCAGAATGTCCCATTCTATCTAACATAGTTGCAAACTCCTCTCCATATAGCTCAATAGAATCATTTCCAGTACTTAATTGAAAGACATCTGTCAGGAGAGCAGGTGTTAGGGATACCTGAGTCCCGGCTATAGTACCAACAATTGTATTCTGATCCAGATTGTTCGCCGTATATACCCATTCCTTGATCTCATCGGCAGCAATTTTCATCCTTGTGGTCATTATATGCACTAACTGCTGTTCTCTGAATAAGTCCAGAATATCATTGAAAACCTGTTCAGTGCCCTCGAATGAGTCCATGTCTATGTCAAAACCTGTGTCGAATTTCATCTTTGCAAGGGCGGCAACAGACACTGCCATTGTATACCTGCAAAAATGAATAAACACGACCAAGTGCAGAAGAGTTTGGAGGGAAAGAAAAAGTTTGCAGAGAGTATGAAAGCGCAAAAGAAGAACGACGGTCGAAAAAAGATTTTTATATTAGGGTTCGACGCCGGAAAGGAAAGATCGTAGAACTCCGTTCGACAATTTTGGGCTTCTAGGGGAATCTGAAAGGCCTTCAACACCATCGATCTCCGTTCGATGATATTGGAGAGCGTCGAGCTCTGCTCGACGATCGCTGACCAGAAAGAAGATAGACTAGCGCTATCTGAAAGCGCTGAACTCCGGTCGCCGCTTTCGGAAAGCGTCGATCTCCGTTCGACGATCTTGGGGAAAAACGTCGAGTGCAGTTCAGAGACTAAAAACAGCCTACAAACACTAGAAAAAATAAGTTTTTAGCCTAGTCTTGGTCTATTTTTAGAGTTTTAAAATCTTGGGTTTTATTTTAAACTTCCTCCATCTAATATTCTTAACTGATTTAGGAAGTAGGTATGTTTCTTTTCATCCAATGGTTTGGTGAAAATATCTCCCCTTTGCAAATCAGTTGGGATATATTAAATTTCAATTTTATTTTTCTCAACATTGTCTCTTTAGAAGTGATGCCTAATCTCTATATGTTTTGTCCTACTATGGAGGACTGGATTTTGTGCTATAAAAATAACACTGGTATTATCACAAAAATTTTTGACCCTTCTAAGTTGTAACCATAGTCTAGGAGCTGGTTTTGAATCCATAAAATCTGTGAGCAACAACTGCCTGCTGCCATGTATTCAGCTTCAGCAGTTGAAGTGAACACAGATGTCTGTTTCTTACAGAACCAGGAGACAAGTCTGTCACCAAGAAACTGGCAAGTTCCACTGGTGCTTTTCCTATCTTCTCTACATCCAGCATAATCAGCATCTGAAAATCCAGTAAGTTCAAATCCTGAGTCTTTTGGATACTAGAGACCTAGATTTGGACAACTTTTTACATACCTAAGAATCCTCTTAACTAATGTAAGGTGTGACTCTCTAGGGCTTTCTTGGAACCTAGCACATATACATGTAGCAAACATTATATCAAGTCTACTAGCTATAAGGTACAATAGAGAGTCAATCATTGCTCTATATATTGTCTGATCAACATGTTTTCCATGTTCATCAGCATCTAATACAGCATTAGTAGGCATAGGTGTTTTCATACAAGATGCTTCAGACATACAAAATTTCTTAACCACTTCTTTTGCATACTTGGTTTTAGAAATAAATATGCCTTCAGCATGTTGTTTGACTTGCAATCCTAGAAAGAAGAAAAGCTCACCCATGCTACTCATTTTAAATTTTGAATGCATTAGTTTAGAGAAATTTTTGCACAAATTTGAATCAGTAGATCCAAATATAATATCATCTACATATATTTGCACTAGTAGGGTATGAGACTTATGGGTTCTAATGAAAAGAGTTTGGTCTACTCTACCCCTTATAAAATCTTTTTTCAGAAGAAAGCATGCTAAGGTCTCATACCATGCTCTAGGAGCTTGCTTGAGACCATATAATGCTTTATGTAATTTGAAAACATGGTCAGGATAAGTTGAAGAGATAAAACCTGGGGATTGTCTAACATAGACTTCTTCTTTGATGTCTCCATTAAGAAATGCACTCTTCACATCCATTTGGGAGACCTTGAATCCTTTGTGAGCTACATAATCAAGGAATATTCTTATGGCCTCTAACCTTGCAACTGGTGCAAAGGTATGGTCATAGTCTATTCCTTCCTCTTGAGAGTATCCTTGAGCAACTAGCCTTGCCTTGTTTCTTACAATAACTCTTTGATCATCCAATTTATTCATGAACACCCACTTAGTTACAACAATGGAGTGATCCTTAGGCCTTGTCACTAGTTCCCAAACTTTATTCCTCTCAAATTGATGTAGTTCCTCTTGCATAGCAATGATCCAATGTGGATCTTATTCTACATCTTGAATGGATTGAAGCTCAACTTGAGATAGAAAGCAGGTGTGCATCAGGTTCTGGTTGACCTGATTTCTGGTTTGCACACCAACTGAGATGTTTCCAATCACTTGGGAGATTGGATGATCTCTTGTTGTTACTAAATCAACAGGGGGTGTTGATTGTTCACAAACCTGTGTTGTTGTTTCCTCTTGTGGAACAACAACTGGCTCTTCAAGATGGTTCTCTCCAAGATGTTGAGTACCAAGATGTTGAGTATCCTCTTCATCTTCACTGATTTCTCCTCTCTGTTAGGTTGGTGAATATGTTGAATCCTTCTCTGCAATATGCAACTTGTCCAAATTTTCTGAAAGAGAGTTTACCTGCAAGAGTTCTATGGTAGAAGTATTCTTCTCCTTGTAAAACATGTTAGTCTCATCAAAAGATACATGAACAGATTCTACAATTTTAAGAGAAGTTTTATTATAAACCCTATAAGCTTTATTGATCATGGAGTATCCCAGAAACACTATTTCATCAGCTTTAGCTTGAAATTTTGCTATATACTTCTTGTCATTATTGTGAATATAACAAATGCAACCAAAAATTTTAAAATAGTCTACTTTAGGTTTCTTCCCTTTGAGCAATTCATAGGGAGTCTTTCCCTTCAGTTTATGTATCAAACTTCTGTTCAACACATAATTGGAGGTGTTCACTGCCTCTGTCCAAAAAGATAGAGGGAGGTGAGCATCTGTCAATAATGTGGTGGCAGATTCAATAAGGGTTCTATTTTTCCTTTCAGCTACCCCATTTTGTTGAGGAGTTCTAGGAGCTGAGAAAGTGTGCCTGATCCCTTCACTCTGACAGAACTCTTGCATAAGAAGAGAATCAAACTCTGTCCCATGATCACTTCTAATCAGGGCAATGTGAGTATTGAACTCAATCTGTATGCATTTGAGAAAATCTGTCAAACATTTAAAGTTATCAGACTTCTTCCTCAGAAAGAATACCCAAGTGAATCTAGAGAAGTCATCTATAATCACTAAAGTATAAGATTTCTCTCCTAAGCTTTGTACTGTAATGGGTCCAAAAAGATCCATGTGTAATAGATACAAAATCCTAGGTGAATCACTCTTATTAAGTGACTTAAAACTATTTTTAATTTACTTGCCTAATTGACAAGCTCTACAGAGTCCTTCCTTCTTGTAGGGGCCAGAAGGTAGTCCTCTAACAAGGTTGTCCTTGGATAGCCTAGCAATGGTTCTAAGGTTTATATGTCCTAGTCTCTTATGCCAAAGATCATTTGGTTTGCAAACTGAATTAAATAAACAGATATCTATATTGGTTGAAAGGAAATCTATAAGATAAATGTTACCTTTCCTTTTACCTATTAACACTGTTGTGTTATCCTCTGACCTTATATTGCATAAGGATTTGTTGAATATCACTTGATAGCCTTCATCACAGAGTTGACTGATGCTGATTAAATGGTGCTTCAGTCCTTCCACATAAGCCACCTTCTTGAATGTGACTGAGCCAATCTTAACAGCACCATATCCTTTTGTTTGACCAAAGTTTGAATCACCAAATATCACTTTGGGTCCAAGTTTGGTTTTGAAGGATGTTAGATTCTCCTTGTTCCCTGTCATGTGCTTTGAGCACCCACTATCCAGATACCATTGTTGGTTCATTGCTGGATAGGTCTTCACCTATACATAAGCAATTTATATGTTTTTGACCCAGTTTACCTTGGGTTTAGGTTGATAACCTTTAAACTCAGAAATAAAAGACATCCCTGGCTGACTCTTATATCCTTCAGGATGGTATCTCCTAGGAGGTACTATCCATTCAGTATAAGGGTTGAAGCTTTGGGATGTAAGACTTCTAGGATTGATTGTAGATTTACCTCTGAAAGATTGTTCAAAGCTCTGAGCTCCGTTCGACGATCGTCGAGCTGAGTTCGACGATCTTGGGTCAGATCATCGAGCTCCGTTCGAAGATTGACTATGCCAGAGTTCAGAGTTCAGAAGTCGTCGACCTGAGTTCGACGATTCAGCCTGAGATCGCCGAGCTCTGTTCGACGATCGTCGACCTCTGTTCGACGTTTTCTGTTAAACTTTGTTTTTCTTAGGTAAATCAGGATTCTTCCTAGCCACCTCTACAACTTCCTTTCCTTTATCTGAAATAAATTTAATTGGAGTTGTTAATACTATAGGTTGGCTAGATGAAGCACCCAAGCCCAGTGTACTATTAAATCTTGAGTTCACTGTACTTGTGATGTCCATCAGTCTGATGCTTCTCCCATTAAGGGATTCTTCAAACTTCTTTGCCTGGGATAGTTCACTTTTCAGTGAAGCTATCTCCTCCCTACAACATTCTAGCTCCTTAGAAAGTTTGAGGTTATCTGACTTTAAAGTGCTATGTTCAGATAATTGATTTCTGAGAGAGATGATCTCTTTCTCAGACTTCAGCAGGTCTAAACAAAGTGCTTTAAATTCAAATTTAAAGTCTTCTGAATTAAAATCAAAGGAATCTATTACCTGGTCTTCTTCATCTTCATGTTCAGATTCAGATTCTGATTCATGTTCTGCATCAGAATTATGTTGGGAGACATTGATAGCCATCATGCAGAACTCCTTCTCCTCAACATCATCTTCATCATCACTTGAGCTTGATGAAGCCTATGACTCTTCTTCAGTTTCACTCCAGGTTTCAGCTACAAATCCCTTCCTAGTGTGTTTGTTTTTGCTGGAGGAGGATTTGTCATTGTTGTTTCTCCTGGAGTCCTTGTCTTTTCTCCTATCTTTCCTGTCCCTCTTGTCCTTATTTTGATTTTCTGGACAATCAGACACAATGTGGCCTTGTTTCCTGCATCCAAAACAAATAATTTCTTTATTATTGGATTTGTCATACCTTTGCTTCTCATGCCCTCTAGATGACCTCTTTCTGAAATCTTTCCTGGCCATCTTATAGAATCTCTTGGCCAGTAAGCTCATCAATTCTTCATTGCATGTGACCTTGTCTTCAGGCTGATCTTTTATAGCTTTGAAAGCTATGGTCTTCTCCTTTCTGATGGCTGGAGAAGAAGTCTTTTGCTCTTCTTCCCTATTATTGATGAGCAGCTCATAAGATTTGAGCTTGCCCAAAAGAGCCTCTGTGGTGATCTCACTTAGACTCTTGGCATCCTTGATTGGCCAGATTCTTGAATCCCAAGTGCTGGGGAAGCACATTAGGATTTTGTCATTTAGTTTAGTGAGTGAGATCTACTTGTCCAATATTCTTAATTAATTGACAATTCGGCAGAGCCTGTTGTACATATCAGCAACTGGCTCAGTTTCTCCTTTCTTGAAGTTCTCATACTGGGATATGAGATGGGATGTTCTGTCCTTCCTTTCATTAGCAGATCCAGATACAATCTCAGAAAGCTTATCCCATATATCTTTTGCTGAACTACATTCAGCCACCTTTTTGAATATCTCATCAAACATAGTCTGAGCAAGGATATTCATAGCCTTGGCATCTGCAACTTTCCATTTCTTTATTTCTGCGTCTGTTCCTGAGGGAGGTGGAACATCACTTGTACTTGTAATTACTGGGGGTCTTGGACACAATGTCAAAACCGAATTAAATATGTCATCATCAATAGAATTCATGTAAAGCCTAATCCTTGCCTTCCAAAGTGCAAACTTAGAAAGGTTGCACACTGGAGGTCTGGTGCTAGCATAATCATTGTTCTATGTCATGGTTTTGTAAGAAAATAAATATAATATAAATAATAATAACCCTCTATAAAAGATTGATCTTATCAGAGATCTTTTGGTTCAGGTGTTAGCCTGTTCAACAATTCTGTTGAAGATTTAGTTATTGAGTAACCAACCTGACTCTGATACCAATTGAAAGTGAGGATAAGATCTACCTTACTCTAAAGGGGGGGGGTGAATAGAGTATATTAAAATAATTTACAATTTAAAACTGTAAGGCAGTGGAAGACTTGATTTACTTATATGTGTAATGTTCTAGAAGAAAAGTAAACACTACAGCAGTAAGAAAACAGGAACACACAACACACAGCAAAGCAAAAAGCACAGCAAACCAGATGACACAAGGAGCTATAGTGGTTCCCCAACAACCTGGGTACATCCACTCTTCTACCACCCTAGGTAGGAATCAACTGTAGGAATAGTTGATCAGGTGTCCTGGGCACCAATGAGCTTTTGATAAGGTGCTCAAAAACCAAACCTAGATTTTTTGATAAGGTGTCTTGCCACCACTGAGTTTTGACAAGGTCTCAGAAACCAGCCACAAAACTTTTGAAGGGAGTTTTGAGAAACCCTTTTACAGAAGGAATAAAGAAAGACAAAAAGGTTGAGTTGTTCTTCTCTGTCAAAAATCTTAGAGAAGACAAGTGGAAGATGTTGTCAAAGCTCCCCCTGAGATCTGTAAGGGTTCAGGAAGATGAGCTTTGCTTAGGGTGATAGGCCTTCAGTTGCTTCAGATCTCCAGCAATAGATGATTTCAGCAGATGCTGAAATGTGTGATGTCTGGAGTCCTTGATGAAGTAGCTTTTGAACACTTGATGCTTGAAGGAGTAGAATAGCAGATGATCTCCTTCACAGTAATGTTCCTTGTGTTCTTGAAGAATTCTAAATCAGTAATTCTATAAACTTTTGTCTGCTGAGTCTATTCCAGAAGATGAATTCTTGATGAACCAATATTTCTTGTTCTCTCTTCTGTATATTTTCAAATCTTGCCAGTTCTCTATCTCTTTTTAAAAATGACTCTCTATGGAGTATATCAGATTCTGACTTCTTGATAGCCGTTAATCTGTCATAAATGACTACCTTAACTGATATTTGCCTCTAGAGGAAAGTCCTTAAGAAACATTCTAATTAGTCTTCCTTGAAACTTGCTCCAGATTGAATGAAACGGCTACAAAATCCTTTGCCATAAATGCTGAAAATAAGTCTGAATGAATTCCATAACTGTCCTTAATTTGAATCCTGAAATCGTCGATCTTCAGAAAAAAAAATCGTCGATCTGAGCTCAACAATCGTCGAACTGAGCTCAGAGATTGAACGTAGACTGAAAACATAAATCGTCGATATGAGCTCTACGATCGTCGACCTGAGTTCAGAGATTGGAAAACAACTAGAGATAGAGCGTCGATCTGAGCTCGAAGATCGTCGAACGGAGTTTGACGCCTCATTTGAACTGAGCTCAGAGATAGTCGAACTGAGTTCGATGTTATGTCGATGTGAGCTCGACGAGAATTGTCCAAGTCTTCAACACTGAATCCTGATCTTTAGAAGGTCTTGAGGGCAGATTTCAAACCTAAGTACTAACCCTAAGACTCATTCTAATTGACTTATCAGACTATACAACAAGGTCAAAACAAATTCCTAAGCACATAGCGATCCTTACCCAAATTATTAATAGGGTGTTCCAACATACTGCAATTCCCTTACCACTAACCACGTGACCAAGGAATGCTACTCAGGATAGCCAAAACTCAAATTTGGAGAATTTGGCATATAGTTAGTTCCTCCTCAGGGTCTCCAAAACCTTATGAAGATGCTTGAAATGATCCTCGCACTATGAGTACACCAGTATCATCGATGAAGACTATCACGAACTAGTCCAAGTACTCTCTGAATATCCTGTTCATCAAATCCATCAATATGGATGGTGCATTCGTCAGCCCAAACAGCATGACGGTGAACTCATAATGCCCAAAAATGTACTGAAAGTCATCTTTGGAATGTCACTTTCCCTAATTCTCATCTGATAGTACCCGATTTCAAATCTAGCTTCGAGTACACAGTTGACCCGACCAGCTGATCGAATAGATCATCAATCCTCAGGATCGGATATCTATTCTTCTTTGTCAGCTTATCCAGTTCCCGTTAAATAATACAAAGCCACAAACTTTCGTCCTTCTTTACCACGAAGTGAATCGGGGCGTTCCAAGGTGACGAACTTGGATGCACAAACCCCTGCTCTATCAATTCTTAAAGATGCGCCTTCAATTCTGCCATCTCTCTCGGTGCTAAGCGGTAAGGATACCACGACACCGGGTTGGCACCAAAATTCAACTCAATGGAGAACTCGACCTATCTCTAGTGTGGGGCTCCAGGGACACTTTCGGGGAAGATTTCAGCAAGCTAAGAAACCAACGAAACACCAACCAACCTAGGCTCGGGATTCATAGTCTCTCATTATGAACAACTCCGCCCCTCCTTAAGAAATGCTCAATTAGTCTCTCTTTCGATGTTTATCCCTAGTGTGACCACCTTGGGGTTACACCACCTATAATATTTATTGACTATATTTCTGTTTGGTTTGTATATACATAATCAATACATCAGAAAGCAATAATATGGACCACAAGAAAACCTTGGATGCTAAGGAGCGAGAAGTCCCACAATGAACAGTACTCTCCACCACCAAGAGTGGTACAAAACCCTCTTACACAAATCATAAGTCAATAACTAATCAAGTCGTAGGTATAAAAGTTATAAGCTAAACCGTACCTGTCATCTCGTCCCTTTGCTTATGGCCTTCTGCCTTTTTCTTTGTCTTCAGAAACCTACCCCAAAAGTCACGAGCTATATGTCCCGGCTTGCTACTGTTATAATAGTGCATTGGGCCTCCTCTCCCATGGGCTGCTCCAGACTTTGCTTTCTTTGTCTTTGTGGCATCAGCACGACAATCATGGGTAAGGTGTCCTGACTTGCCACAAGTATAAAAATCATAAGGGGCTTGACCAGTGGAGGTTCTAGACCTCTTATACCAACTCTTATGGTGTTCAGACTTTGCAAAAACTGCGGAGTTCGTTACCCTTCACACTGGCATCTGGTGGACTTTCCCCAAATCTACTTCCAATGATCTAGCTGACTCCACCAATGCTCGGAATCCCAATAACTTTGTTCCTACCAATAGAAGTCGTAAATCATCACGCAGACTATTTTAAAACCCGTTTACCATAGTCTGCTTACCTCCAACTCAAACTCTAAGTAGCGCCTTATCGTGACAAACACATGCAAATACTCTTCAATAGAGTGCATCTCTTGCATCAAAAGCATGTTCAACTGCTGATCCAATGATCTTCTAATTTCCACTTGCTCGGGAGCACCAACTGGTATTGAAGCCACCCTAAGGACAAGGGGTTGCACATGCCTTCCATGTTGGGCATTGATCATAGAGATTCTTTCGCTACCATTTAGATGGTTTCAGTAGAAGGGGGTCATATACATGTCATTAAGTGCACTTCTCTCCATAGAGTGTTGCCATTGTGACAGCACTGCACCACTCCTAATCACCTATAATCGAAAACACTCAATTAGGTGACAAATAATTGCAAAAAATAATCATAGGAACATGCAGGTTTCTCAAACATGTGTATTGTCATTCCTAAGTGGACATTCATGGTTCTTTTCATGTTATATCGATGACGCACATGGCTGTGCTCACCACCCCTCTGATACCAAATTATAACGCCCCATCTGTCACATGGGATATAATAGAAGGTCCGACCGGGACCCTACGCCATATTCCACAAACAGTCAGCGGAGTTACATATTAATACCAAAACACTATGAGATGATTCTGAAACCTAACACAGAGCATTCTAGCGGAAGCTTTTAAGTAAGTTAGAAGAACCCATCATAAAACATGAATGTCCACTATAGCCCAAAGCAGTAATGAATGAACAAATACACATAGAGTCTTGGCCTTATGACCTTACAACATTCAACTCAAATTAAAGTGTTTTACATACTTCAATACGCAGGACGGCCATACACAAAAACAATATAAAGTAAACACTTCGCTTTGGCCTTCAAGGGCCAGCACAACATCAAGGCCTTTAGCCCGCTACTTGCCAATTGGCGCATTTGTTCTTGCATAAGAACAATCCACTGAACGGTGGCAAAACAAGGCAACGGTGAGCTAAAGCTAACCAAATTATAACAACACTTCTCCTTACTCGGGGCGGCAGTGCCTCTTCCCTACAAGGTATTAGCAAAACCAAACATAGTAATGAAAGTGCAATTTAAGCACACTTCACCACATACATAGGCACAAACAACCACGCACCCCGTAATCTCAGGGCATATTCTTGGTCTCAAGACAAAAACCAGGGCCAACCACCATTCGCAAGACAGCAATTAACATGAGTATTTTTGTAGTTTCTACGGCCTGAGTAAAGCCTAAGACCCGTAATTATGTCTGTGACAGGCATCACTACCCATTAACGCACCATATAGCTACTGGGTAGGTTCAACCCTTTCCCGTTGCTCACATCGCAGGGCAAAAACTACAACGATCTGGGTCAGCCTCCCCATTCCCATTTATCCAATCAAAAACATAACCCCGTTATACTACATGGGTGGCTCGCAGGCCACCTGGCTAGGCTCCCAGAGCTCTCAGCCCCACATCTCAAGACCTAGGTCTCCACGACACAGGCCACAAACAAAGCTCTCAAGGAGCTACCGCCTGCGGTAGCACTACCTCCATGCGGTATCTGACAGAAATGCAATTCTTACCAGTTTTTCTAGTGCTCCTTCAAGTTAGTCCCCAAGGTTCCCTACTGCAATCTACCATGTAGAAACCCGAAAAACAAACATCATGGAGTCTTCTCCGGCACGTAGAAGCATAATGAAAACATCACCAATCCAGACTAATCGGTCCAGATGGGTTTCACACACCATTCCTATGTTCGTACTTCGATTATGAACTCTATATACAAAACTACAGGGATATACCGTATTTACCAGAAGGAAAAAACCTCACGCTCACAGCACACTTGCGGGTGAGGGTTTCCTATGTAAAAGGATGAGGAATTCACATGAATAAGTTGAGAATCATTATCCTTTGCGCTCTCTTCGGTGCCATGCAAAAGATCTAGACGGATGAATGCGACCGCAATGATCTTGACTCTACAGATCCGGACTTTGCTTGCGAACCAGAACTCCGAAACTTCAATGACGGCGAGATTTACCCTTCGGCGCCCTGCTTCTCCTCCAGGAAAATCAGGCCAACTCTAAATCCATAAGAAATGAAGTGAAAACGGCCAAAATCAGGCATATAAATAAAGCTACCGCCACGCAGTAACTAGCTACCGCCGCGCGGTAACTAGCTACCGCCGCGCGGTAACTAGCTACCGCCGCGCGGTAACTAGCTACCGCCGCGCGGTACCTTACTTCAACGCCTTGATTCGAGCGCAACAGCACAAGCCCTCCAATTACAGGCCGACACGTGGTCAACGCCGTTTCGGTTTCACTTCCGCCAAGCGATAGTACGCTAACGCCGCACGATAGAGGACGTCGGTTACAACACGACACTAGGAGCTACCGCCGCACGCTAACTACTACCGCCGCGCGGTATGATCCCTAGAACTATATCAATTAAATTGACCCGGCTATCGCCAGCAGTAACTTTATCGCCGGGAGATAGATTCCCAAGAGGTTGATGCGTCAGCAAGGCCACCGGTCTCTATCAAGTAATAATGTTGGGAATAGCTTCCCCGAATGTCGATCTCGAGGGAATGCATGAAGGGTATCATGATAGCATCGTAGAAAGATTGTTACTAAGAGTTAAACGGAACAACATGGGTTGGCTTTTGATTCCTCATGCTAACAAAACAAAGAAAACTAATGCGGGTCGTAAGCACCGCTTCGCTTGGTGGAATGAACTAGTGGAGGCCGCTATGTCGTGCTTTGTGAGGCGAATGGATGGAGAGAAAGCGGATGGAATGAACACACGTGCGGAGAGTGAGGGTCGTAATCACCTCTTCAACCACCAACACTATCCCTTGCTAGAGTGGTTCTAGTGCACGAGTGGAGTGGATGTGAATGGAGGCGAGTGCATCACAGCTAACAAGAGAGGATGTAAATAACCATAGCAAACTTCATTCATAGACAAATAAAAGCAAGTTTAGGTTCATTATAAGCTTAAGAGTACAATCCACTATGGAGTAGAGGTAGAATAAACTGAAAGGGGGAAAGCCTAGCTGTGGTTCTTGTCCGGAGTGGTGGGTTATCAGTGCACATCTCGACTCTAACCGTGGTTGCTTCCGGAGGTAAATGGGTTGTCAATCCACTTGTCTTCCTCCATATTCTTCCCTTTCCTTCAGTATTTTCTCCCTTTTCCCAAATGAGTAGTACCGAAAGATCTCTATTGCTCACTATTGGTGGCCAGGAACTCTTCGAAGGGTTAAAGATGACTTCGGATCGACCTAGAAAGCTTGCCGGAGGGTGGTGATGAGTGGAGGACCTTTGGGGGAGAGAAACGGCGCTTTGCGCACAACAACGTACCGAGAAATGAGATTGCATGCACTAATTTGTGGGAGCACGAGATTAAATACGACAGTAGAAAATCAGAGCGCATGATCAGTGGCGCACGACCGGTGGTCGTGCGCACTTACTATTGATGATTGTGCACTCTACTCCAGAGAAACTTGTAGCTGGACAGAAAAAATAATATATATGCGCACGATCAGTGGCGCACGTCCAGAGGTCGTGAGCACTGGATCCCATGATCGTGCGATTAGTAGTGGCAGAACTCCAGAAAAAAAGGTATAAACGCGCACGAACAATGGTGCACGACCAGAGGTCGTGCGCTTTATGTCCAATGGTCGTGCGATTTCCCCAGACAGAACTTTGAAAAATGGAGAATAGTGCCCACGATCAGTGGCTCATAACCAGTGATCGTGCGCTATAGATCAAATGATCATGCACAGTGTTATTGTACTGTTTGGGGTTCGATGAACTGACCTCGCACGACCAGCGATAATGCGCTAAGGAGTCCACAGATCGTGCGCGTGTAAAAATGCACGACCAGTGGCCCTTAGGCAAAAAACATTCCCAAACAATCCCGAAACACTCACACGACCTTTGTACCTGTAGTAAAAATAGAAGAGCCACCGAAATGGGCATTCCACATTCTCCAAACACAAAAATACCAAGTAAAGATCAAAAGTACAATAACTACGAAATCACACAGAAAATGGGCCTAAAGTGCAATAAACAAGGAATGGACAAAGTAACAAATATGAATTATTATGGCTCTCAATTGTCGTGCATCATCGAGAAAACTGGCCTAGATGAGTCCAAAAATATGTATATAACTTGGACTCATCACAACCCTACACTTAAACATTTGCTCGTCCCGAGCAAATCATCACTCTGTGGACTAGAAAAATAGTTAGAGAAATCAAATATATAATGGGTATA
This sequence comes from Platanthera zijinensis, assembly GCA_039513925.1. NCBI lineage: Eukaryota > Viridiplantae > Streptophyta > Magnoliopsida > Asparagales > Orchidaceae > Platanthera > Platanthera zijinensis. Next base: position 155,763,731 of record CM077088.1, read on the forward strand.
TAAAATATTATAGACAAACTTTTTAATTATACTACAGAATTTATACTTTTCGACAGGCATAAAGAAATATTGTATCTACTCAATATGGAATTCTGGAGAATTGTTCGGTCATACATAGGAAGAAAGTAGGCATGCCACTCAGGTGAGCATTGCCAAAGACCGGGGCTCAGGATCACCTCCAAAGAAATCCATCAATGTCGGGGACCATACGTTTGTCCGTTCATACTCTCTCCACGGTACTAGTTAGACTCAACCGTGAATCCGTTGGACTTTAGGATAATCATGGGGCTTAGGCTAAGGTTCGGTTGTCAGAGATAAACATGGAGGCTACACACAACCCAAGCGAGCAAACAATAAGCTAAACCAATACAGCCCCTCAGAATTGCACTTGTGACACACCCCCAGACTTAGCTTGAAAACTGGGTGTGTACACAGCCTAACCCGACCAATATCATGATAAACTTGATGGGGATTCTATTTCTCAATGTAATTCTTTTTAGATTTTCTTTTTCAATTTTCTTTTTTCTTTTTTCTTTTTTTTTTCTTTTGCAATCCCCAATATTTAGCAAGTAGAATTTTTTGGATTCATCCACCACATCACTTGAATTCCACACATCACACCTCATCAAAATATTAAATTCACAAGAGCTCATGGATTTGTTTGCGATAGGAGAATTGGATTTAGGCTTTGGTGAAAGAAGGTGGAGCTGAATCAAATGAGGGGTAGGCTAAAACTTGGCTTGCAATGGTTAGCAGCTAGGACAAGGTAAAAAAGGCTCACACTAGCCAAATTGATGGCCTACGTCACGCTCACTCTTGACTTACCATACACTAATGCTTCGAGAGTAGCTTGGGACAAGTTCTTAGCCACCAAAAAAGATGATCCTTCTTCCCGACTCGAGCAAAATGAGTTTAGTGACAGCTACACACATCCCTACACTACCGTTTGATTTCACCAGATTCAACATTTTTGAGTAGTACAAACAATATTTACATCTGCAGAAAAAGTATAAATCTACGAGCATAAAGAAAAATTAAATCTATACTATTTCTATACAGACCATGAGTACTTGATTAGGAGCACTGCACGAGTTTTGCACTACTCTATCCTAAAATCCTAAGCCAGCACCACTATTTTAAAGTTTACACGCAAGCAATGCATTTGACTAGAGCCACGGGCGTGGATAAGACCGCGCTCAAGTGGGTGATTCAGTGTGTGCTACAGTGATTTTGAAATAAATAAATAACAAACTGGTATGCTAAAAAATGTTTGCTCATATAATGACCACATGCATGCTCTCCCCCCAGACTTGAATATGATAACTCGTAAAACTAAACATTCTAAATAATATAAAGAGCTAGGGGTATGAAGCACCTATGCTCAGAACTGAGAATACTAGTCATGTTGCAAGGTTGTCCGTTTGCGGCTGGTTTGTCGCGCTTCAAAAATTTCCAGCACCTGCGAATTAGAGATCCTACGCAAAAAAATAAAAATACATATATAAAAAGAAATACAGCACACAAAATAGGACCAAGTGGTCCTACTTCGGTTGTTTCTCGAGAGCCCTTTTGTTTACCGTACTTAAGGTGGACTGAATACCTATATTAAGCTTGAAATAGAGTTTTATGTCCACAACAAACTAAATAAAAAAACTACGCAAGTCCACCAAGCAGTTACTAGCATAAACTATCCAACAATCTATCAGCTAAACGCCGATTTATGATATAGCTCTCCACAAGAGTGATAAAGGCCAGGGTTTGAAGCTTTAGGGCTCAAGTTGGTTTTACCTAAAAAGCCCAAATCCCTTTGCTTCTCTCCCTGGAGAGCAACAAAATGAGCGGATCGCAAAAAACGTTCATTTTTCTTTTTCTCCATTGTGGGGGAATGCCACCTAGCGTAATCAACTGACTCTCCATCAAAGGTTTTAGGCTTCATCATCTCCGATGCCATAATGGCAACCAGATCCGCCCATGAAACCTTATGATTAACCTGTTTATTCATAAAGTCAGCATGGGGAGGTGGAGAATCATTCTCCCACACAAATCTAAACTTTGGAATTTCATCAGCAGCCTCCTCACGAACAAACAACTCTTTCTCTTCCTCATCACCATGCTCTTCTTCAGAGGTACTTCTTCTCTCATTCTGCTTCTACGTCTCTTGTTTATCTCTGTGATCTACATTACTAAACAATTTGTTAGTGATAAAAATAGGAGGGGGGTACAGAGGTTCAGTCACTTTGGCAGGAAAGCACTCCGGTTTCACAACATTTGGTACAACCACCTGCCCCTTAGAAAAATCCAAGGTTACACTGCTTTCCCTAAAAAATAGGACTCCTAAGATTGGGATCGAAGTGTTTTCGATAGGCCCCAATACTTGGAAATCCTCTACAACCTTGCTTCCATCCACCGTAACTTCAACCTCTTTCACCTCTCCTTCAGTCTCCACCAGAAATCCGTTAGCTAAAACAAGAGAGGTATGGTAATCCGGATTTAATTTTAAATTAAACTTCTCGACGTCTTGCAAAGAGAGAATGTTTCTAGAAGATCTGGAATCACAAAGGGCGGAGGTCTCAATGTTGTTGATCGTACAAGCGATCACTAGATCCCTACACACCCCCTCTTCCTTCTCAGCAAGACTCCTCCCCTGATCTACGAGGTTCTTTTCTGTGTTGCTTGGAAGAGTCCCTTGGGGATGCTCAGCTAGCACCTGGGTTAATTATCCCAGTTGCACTTCCAGATTCCTCATAGATGCGGTCTGATTAGCCATATTCGATTGAGCGACCTCAACGATTTTTTTCATCATTTCTTCTAAGTTTTTCTTCCTAGGTGTCGAAGGGGTCTGATTATAACCCCAATTAGGTGGCCTCGGTTGGCTCCCAAAGGTTGAAGCATCAAATTTATGTTGTACTGGTTGCCATCGTTGGCCACCGGCATTTTGGTTCCAAGAAAAGTTGGGGTGATTTCTCACCCTTGGGTTATACGCATTCCCATACGGCACACCCCTATTTTGGTTAGCAATGAAATTCACAGATTCGTTCATATTTAGATTAAACAGCTCACAAGACAGTTAATCTCCTGGGCATTCATATGTGTGATGGCCATCCCCATCGCATCCTTGGCAAAAGATTGCCATGACAGGTGTTGTGGTGGGTACATCAAATCCAAGAGCGAATATTCCACAGGTGTTTCTTTAGGTATTTCTCCAAACAGTCCAATATATGTTGTGTGAGGTTGTATCTTGCAGAAGCCTCAAGGCTACCTTAGGTGTAAGGTTTATTGGGTCCGTTGATCCCCGTGTCCTGAATTTGAAGAAGGACTAGCAAAATAATGTATACACATGTTGTGATCTAACTTGTGTTTAAAGTGAATAATTGTAGTTTGTCCTGATAAGCTATGTTGGGACAGGTAGCCTAAGTTGCTAAATCAGGTAAGTTCTCACCTAAGTGGTGGAAAGACAGAAAACTATCTAAGTCCACAGGCATTGAGTGAAGATCAGTCACTCAACGCCAGTTGGCTTATAGCGATGAGTGGAGCCTATACAGTCAAAGACAAGGCAGTGGCAAGCTTTGAAAATGGCCAAGTCCACAGGCATTGAGTGAAGTCAACTCACTTAAAGCCATACAACAAAAGGCTGTGAGATAGGCTACAGTAGTAAAAGCCTGAAGTTGGAATAAGCAGAAAATTGGCTAAGGTAGAAAGCATTGAGTGAGGCATGCTCACTCAACACTCTCAACGCCATGCTACTGAATAAGTAGAAAATTGGCTAAGACAGAAAGCGTTGAGTGAGGCATGTTCACTCAACGCTCTCAATGCTTATGGCTGAATAAGTAGAAAAATTGATTAAGGCAAAAAGTGTTCCGTGAAGGTTACTGACTCAACGCAGTCAACGCCTAGGGAAGACAGAATTTTGTCTAAGGGGTTTTGGCATTGATTAATATTTACTCACTCAATGCCAAACAGTTGAATGCTGATAAAGCAAGATTGGCATTGTGTGGAGCTGAATCACTCAATGCCTAGAATCAGAATTATATTCTAAGTAGTTTGGCATTGAGTGAAGGTGACTCACTCAACGCCAAGAGACAGTGAATCTATCAAAGTGTTTTGGCATTGAGTAATGCTTACTCACTCAACGCCTAATCTCTGATGCTTTATTCTTGGCTAAGTCCACAGCTAGTGACATCAGCAAGTCAACAAGTCAACATATTTCAAATTAGTGGCGAGATGGCTACAGCACGCGATAAAGATCGCCGTAGACCTACTGTACGATAGTTGGCGTTAAACTAAATTTGCAGTCAACATTAAATGTGTAGGTCCCATTATTAAAAGAGTCGTTGGGTCTCAATACATAAAAGAAGTAACAGGTGTTCTTCTTCCCTGCCATTGTCATGGAGCTATAGAACATGAAGCTCAAGATGAGAAAGAAAGAGAGCAAGTCAGCTGTTGGAATCAACATTTTAAACAACAAGATAACTAGTGCCATTCTCACCTACACCAGCAAGCTTATTCAGAGTATCTTCCATGATCATAAGATTGTAGCCATGGGTCGACCCATGCTGCAGGTTCTTCATAGTTCCAGCAACTCACACACCTGAAGATCTTTATTCTGAAGCTATGAAGAGACGAAATATTGAAGAAGCAGAGATCTGAAAGAAGGCTCAGGGGACTATTCCTCCGGAGTAAAAGTTAGGGCTGAATCACCTCAGCACAGGAAAGAGAGAAGGGCAGAATAGGGTTCTGCAAGTTGCTTCCAACATAAGTAATTACTTATTACTGTGAAAGTAGTTAGGACTAAGTATATCTTAGTTTTGTAAAGGTAGACTCAGGAATTAATCACCTGTAGTCATTATTGGGCTGAGTCTATCCCAGTCAAGAAGCTTAACATAGAGAAATATCCCTTGTGTCAAGAATATCCATCAACCCACTTTCATCCAATAGGATTCAGTTTACCTGTATCTGAGATGTAGGTACCTGAAAGGGTACTGAGTTGTAGGATTGCTGCAGCACTCTAAGAGTAGGGTTGTGTGCCTGAATCTGTAGGACTGTAGATCCTGAGTTGTATGCCTTAGAAATAATGCTGAGGTAGGTGATTAGTGGATCACTAAGCTGTAGGAGCTATACAGGGCTCTGAGGTAGGAACCCTTGTGGTTCTGAGTTTGGATTCTTTGAAGAATCTGAGTGTAAGGCTGAGGGCCTGAGGTGTAAGCTCCTTGGAGAATTTTGGAGAAGTGCCTAATATAATAAGACAGTTGGATAGGTGAGAGGGAAAGTGGATGTATCCAGTTTGGGAACCACTATAAATATCGATGTACTTTGTTGTGTTGTTTTTTTTGTGCAGGGTAAATTATCTTGAAAGCATAAATTAATCAACCACTCAAGCAGCAAACTAAAAGAAAGGAAAAGAATTAATAAAGAGACCAATAACCTATTCACCCCCCCCCCCCTCTAGGTGATTTAGCTATCCTTGAAATTAAAGACTTTCAAGTGGGATCAGAGGGAGGTTGCTCAAATAGGACCTAATAGTCTGAGTTGACCTCCAAGGATAGCTAAAAGGTTAAACTTATGTGTTCAAGGATGAACCATGAGATGAGGAACTATATGGAGCAGCAAATCTACATAGAGGACAAGATCAGCATTGGGCTAATGGCTGCTCTTGGTTATGACAAAGTACTTCAAGATGCAAGTGCAAGAATCAGGGCCCCTCTGTCACATTCAGAGAGTGATACAGAGGTGGATGAAGCTGTAAAAGGGAATTGCAGATGCCATGGACAATTCGCTACCCCAGAAGTAGAATCTTTCTAGGATCAGCCTGGTCAAATTAAGGTACATTCCCTATCTAGCTCATCCTCAGAGTCTGGATATGAATCTTGTAAGGATTATGATGTCTCCTCATCTAGTGATGATGAGGGTCCTTTGACAGATGATGATATCAATCAATTGATTGACAATCATGCTGCCCTTCTGAAAGCTTTTAAGGAAAGCAAGCTACTTATTAAGAAACAAGCTGAGGAAATAGCCTCCCTACAGAAGACTGCTTCCCAGCTAGATGAAGTTACATCCTTCCTATGTATAAAAGTGAGGGAAGCAGCTCATCTAAAAATCATGGTAGATATCCATGTTGAGTCCTTAAAATACATGGACTCTATTATCAAGAATCTTTAGGAGAAACTTGATAGGGAGAGGAGAATTGTGGCTAACTTCTCTAAGATAGATTCTATCAAGAGAAGATCTGAATCTGAGTGGATTTCTAAAGCAATCTAATATCAGAAAAGAGGCCAAGTTCCTGTCGGGCCTCAGCCTACCTTTCACAAGGTAATTCTCCCTTCCAATTTTACCAAGACCCCAGGGATGGTCACTGGAGGAATAGGAATCTTTCTTGTAAGACTATAAATGTCTCTTATAATGGAGGAAGAAAGGACATGGGTCTGAGTGCTCAGAAGGCTCCCCATGAAAAAGTACAAAAGGCCCTTCCTGAACCTTTTGTATTTAATGCACCAACTCTATCTCTCCTGAGCAAAGTAGTGGCCTTTTCTCAAAATCTCCCTGCTCACACTCTGACCAAGGGTAAATCTATCAGGATGCAAGACCTGAAATCTTCCAAGGACACCAATAGCATGCCCTATGCAAGGAGAACTGCTGATGATAGACCTTGTGAAAATCCAAGCTCTTATCATGCCAGACCTACTCTCAGTCAAACTATAGCTAAGAGAATTTGGAGCAAGAAAGCTGCTTCTTCTTTTATTCAGTCTGTTGTCAACCATGATGTAAGACCTGCTCGAAAAAGAAGATACAATATTCATGAGTGTTGGTACTATGGCAAAGTGGGCCACTTTGCCATAGATTGTTGGCACAACCCTTGTGTGCCATGGGCAAGAGAAAGTCTTCCTGACAGGGCTCCTATAGGTAGACACTTGTTTTATTTTCAAGCTAACAAGAACCTAGGACCCAAGTCAGCTTGGGTTCCTAAGGGAAGGTAATTCTATCTTGCAGGATAGTCCAAGTTGCCATAACCATTTATGGTCCTTGGACAATGTTATACCAGACCCAAGTTTGGGTACAAGAAATGAATCAACTTATCAACATACACTAAATGCCAATGACAAGTGCAATTATTAAGGGGGATCTTTACAAAGGAAATCGAGATGAACATCAAGGGCTAAAGCTCAGAAACAAGGTTGCTGGTACGCTCAGAAAATGTGAATCCAACATGGACTTCAAGTCTACGAAGCAGAGATAAGTAGAATTCATCTTTCTTTTATTCTACCACTTAATTTAAGAATTGACTACTCATGCATGAGAAGGGTAATTGAAACAAATGACTAAGAAGATGTAAAAACAACAGCTCTTATTAATTCATGTGTTAGTGGCTTACATGTTCACCATACCAGAAAATTTAACTTGTCTAAACATACCCAAAGACATATTGCATATGGAATACTATGTTAGGTTTGTATCAAAATTTGGTTGAGTCAATTGAGCTTGGGGACTAATACTTTCTCAATTGAAATAAATATAAGGTTATCAAAATTTTGTCTAATTGCACCCCAATAGAACACGGCTTAGAATGTGTATTGCAGGTTTATAATTCCCCTGCAAGTTAGGACAACACAGTTAGGGGCTAATCAAAAATTTAAATTAAAACTTTTAATTACTAAAGAAAACTGAGGTTATGACAATTAAGCCCACTAATTAATACTGGAGAAAAGACGGACTGTGAATATGTGTCGGGACTCAATCCTGGTCATTGATCTAGATTAAAACAACAAAGATGGATTAGTGACCTTCTGCCTTCCTGGTAGCAATACCTATAAATAGAAGGAATTGTGCAATACGCCAAGTCACTATTCCTTACCCTCTCCCGCCCGCATTCGCTAAATCGATGGAAAGCCCCTTTCTCCTGCTTTATCAAATTCTCCAGAGAGAAGGAGCCCAAGGGACCGAATTTCCTCTTCGAAGGTGTTGAACTTGTGCGGAATGGATTCGTTGATGCTCCAGAAGAAGTTCTGCAGGTGCTTAATCTTCTGCAAAAATCCAACCTAGATTTCATCCTGACAGAACCCTATCTTTTGTGAAAGAGGGAAGTACTGGAGTTTTTTTCCAACACCAAAGAGGATGCTTTGGCTAGGAAAATTAAGACCATGGTAAGCAGAAAGAAGATCAAGATAACGCCTAGAAGGCTATGCATGGCTCTACAGCTGACAAAGCTCTCTGCAACTGAGAATGAAGAAGAGCTATTGCTGGACAATGCAAAGTAGGCATTGAAATGATGTGGACTTTCCAAGCACACAACCAGATCGATTCGAAGGAAGGAACTCAACCTAAGAGGCAAGTTCCTAGCCAATGTCATTGGGAAAGCTCTGATATGCAAAACAGGTTCCCGTAACCAAATCTCAAAAATGATGTTTGAACTTATGGCTAGGGTCATAATGTCCAAGAGAACTGATTGGGGAAGATTGGTGTTTGAAAGAGTAGTGGAATGCTTGTCTGAACCCAAATTGGGGAGAATCCTGTCATTATTTCTGCGAGAAACAGCTCCAGAAATTCTGAATCTGAAACTTGGTGCTAGGATACTGATGATGCATATTTTAGCTTAATTTATTAGGGTAAAAATATATTTATTTTGTTTTAAATCTATTTCTTTATGTATTTTTTAGGTTCCTTTTAGTTTCTTTTTTTCTAACTTTGCTTATTTTCTGTTTTTGCGGGATTTCATAACTTTTGCCCAAAAATGCCCTGACACGCCCCCATGACATGCCCTCCATGGGCATATCACAGGGCCTGTAGCCTGATCTAGAGGAAGTTGGATGTCAGAAGCAAGATCCTGAGAAAAAACCCCTGACATGCCCCCTAACATGCCCTCCCTAGGCATGTCACAGGGCGTGTCACCACCATCCCAATGCATGCTATTGCATTTAAAGATTTTTCCATTGTTGCACGTCAACAGTACTGACACGCCCCCTAACATGCCCTCCCTAGGCATGTTACAGGGCGTGTACCACCTTTTTCCGATGTATGATGGATTTCTTACCACTCGTGCCTTACACGCCCCCCATACACGGGCATGTCCCAAGGCGTGTCCACCATTGTATAGAAGCAATCATCATTCCCGCCAGAATCCAGAGCCCGAGGTCAACTCCGTACTTGGCACACCCCCTATCACGCCCTCCCTGGGCATGATAGAGGGCGTGACCAACCTGAGAGAAAAGTATATAAATACCAGGCCATTCCAAGCATTCCAGGCCAAGTTTTTGGGAGAGGGAAGGTGGTGCTAGTTTCATTTTCAGCTTTTTGTGTTTTTTTCCCTTATGTTTTGCTCTCTCTCTCCCTCCATTTCTAGTTTTACTTTCATGCATTATACTTTACTTACCTGTAATCTCTTTTTATTAGTGTTGTAGCAGTAGTTAGTTATCTTTTCGTGCACTTGTAATCTTATTTGTAGTCTAATCAACTTTTGTTTTAAATAAAATTTAGTTAAACTCTCTTTAAGTAGCTTTCTCTTTATCTTTTTAGTTTTAGTTTTTATTCACCTTTATTATTTACCCCTCCCTTTCCCTTTTACCATGATTAACTAATCCTCATTTGTACTCGATCGCAATGATCTGAGAATGAGTCGATCAAGTTATGATGTTTTGGCTTTCTCTTTCTTCATAAAGTAATTACCTTTGATTTACTCTTAGTTTTTATTTAGTGGGACTATATTGCCGGTATATAGTTTCCAATTGGGTTTTCATTCTTATTTAGCCGAGAGGCTCGTAGATTGAATCGATCACCCAAGAGTAAAGAGAGTTGCATGCACCCCTTGAGAGAGGCAGACATTAAATCTCCCGGATTGGAGTGAAATCCAATAGCTAGGTTCACCACTTAAGGCGAGCTTTAGGTCTTCGATACGAACCAGAGTTCGGTCAGACCTTCCTTAACTCAGGTGGGCATGACTTCGAGAGAAGCGTGTTCATGCTTCGGGAACCTCCACGGTCAAGGTGTTTTACTTAATTTAGAATTAGTTGTTATTTCATTTTTATTTTCTTATTTCAAAGTGATTCTAGATTGAGTACTAACCCTTTATCATTAACTCTAACTCTTTTTATTCTGCAAGTAATTTAGTTTTCTTTTTAGCTTAGTAATTTAGTTCCTGTTTTTAGTTAAGTAAATTAATAGAAAAATCAATTGATAAAATAATAGCGACCTTGATATTAATCATTACGCCCTAGGGAAATACGACCTTGATATTAATCTTTAGTATCCTATACTATAAACGATAAGGTACGCTTGCCTTTATCGGATATAGATTCGGAGAATATTATCAACTTCCACCATATCCACCTTCTCTTCTCTTTAACCCCTCTTCTCCACCTTTGCGATTTTGGTATCAAGTTTTTGGCGCCATTGCCGGGGAATTGTTTTGATATTTTGAAAAAAGGATAGCTATTAATTTTATCATTTTTTTATCTCTCTCTCTCTCTCTCTTACCCCTCTTTCGGGGTTGATTTTGTTTTTTTATGGATAATCATTGTTTTTCTTATGGAGAGTTCGGTCACTCTCGCGAGGAATGTTGGGTAGGATACCCTTCATCCACCCATGATTTAATCCCTTCCGGATCGAATCAATTTGGCCAAATTGCTCTGTCCATGAATTTTTTTTTATGGGGTTACGATGATTTTCAAACGCCTTCCTACCCTTCTCCTCCGATTTTTTGTGATTTAAATTTTTCCGGAAATTTCTTGAATGGACATTTTGATCCTAGCCCTACTTTGACCAACAAAGTGTGACAACACCCTGATCATTCTTGGGGTCAAAGTGATCATCAAACCATTCCATCTTAAGATTTCTCCGCCTTTTCTCCACAAGTTTGTGCGCCTCATGTTTTAGATTCTAGCGAAAATGAAATCATTTTTGATTCTGTAGCATTTGATGCTCGCATCAATGTTCATTTCAAAGTGATTTTTGACACTTTAGCTTCTGAGGCCGCAACTTTTTCTTCTCCTCCTCCTCATATTTATCTTTCGAATGATTAATCTTCAGATGTTCCACAGTACCTTCAATCACTCGCGGAGGATGATTATTCAGAAATTCCATTGTGCTTTCAACCACTCGAGGAGGAGATTTCCCCCGATATCCCGATTTTTTTTCAAGTTTTTGAGGAAGACGAACTTTCTTGTGTTCGATCTTCCGAGGAGATTGATTATTCAAATATCGCAGTTTGCTCCCAATCTACGGAAATGATTGGTATTCAAGTGGAGCAACCGGATATTTTTATCCAAAACTTTTCTTGTGATCAACCGTCGCCATATTCTCCTTTTTCTTCTCGTCCCCCTCCTTACGAAAATTCCTCTTTCTTTTCTGCTTTAATTTTTTCCTTCTAAATTAGTTTTTAGTTCTTCTTCTTCTCTCCCTTCTAATAGTTTATTTTCTTTTACTAACAACTTTTCTTTTTCTAAATCCTTTTTTTGGTTTTATTTAAAAAATAAAAATTTTTAAAAAAATTTTATTTTCTTAAAAAAAGTTTTGGCACTCGCTCCGCAACGCATTTTACGCGAACTTCCATTACATTCCTCTTTTTATTTTCCATTTAGCTAACCAATAAAGTCGAGCTCAATGACGTTTTAAAGAAAGAGCGCTCTTGGGAGGCACCCCTTGCTTATCCGTTTTGTTTTTTGTTTTTTATTTTTTTATGCAAAAATAAGCTCCCGCGTGTTTGTGCCGCTTCTCGCCTCTCAACTTGGACTCAATCCAGTCTTTAGCTCAAGTTTGGGGGACGCATTTTTGCACGTCTAGGCGTCAAACGCTAGGGAAGCATCTTTTCATTTTCTTTGCATTTCTTTTTCTTCCTTTCTCTTTTTTCCCAACTCTCTTATTACTTAACTTTAAACATTGGGGACAATGTTTAACTTTAAGTATGGGGGAGTATTTTCTTAGTTAGTTTATTTTAGAAAAATCAAAAAATATATATATAAAATTTTTTGAAAAATCCAAAAAATATATATACATTTTTTAAAAAAAAACCCAAATTAAATTGAATTAATTTTTGCCAAATCAATTAGTACCCCTCCACTTTGCATTTTATTGTTTTTTAAGCTCATGTCTACTTGCTTAGTTAGAATAAATTAAATTATATTTTTGGTAGTATGCTATTTTTGAAATATTTCTTGAATTTTTCTTCACTTTTTCTTAGCCTTTTTTTATTTCTTTACTTTTATAAAACCTATCATCCTTTATTTTTCCTTATTAAAATCTTTTTAAACATTAATTAGTATTAAGTGTAAAAGACACAAACCGGTCTAAACGCTTACTATCATTGTTTTCATGAAAGCAAATTCTCTATTCTCTATTTTTGTACTTATCTTTTTTGAAATTTCAAAACTTTACTTTGAGTAGATTTAGGAAGCATGAAAATGATTTAGGCATTTCTTTTGAAACGTTTGAACCTTTGCATCCCGCCTAACAATAATCGATCCTAGCCATTTTTGTGCTTATTCTTTCCTTTTTGTAGCCCCACTTTTTATTTCACCATGGCCAAATAGCTTACCTATATGTACACTTTAAATTTGTTTTTGAGCTTTAATTGCTAATGTGCATCTTTTTGAAAAAAAATTGGGAAAATCCTTGTATTATCTTTTGCTACAAAAGTGGAAATATTTAAGTATGAAAAATGAAAAAAGGAAAAAAAAATTTGATGAAAAAAGTAAAAGAAAAAAAAAGTGAAAAGTATTTATTTTGGCTAGCATTGTTTTGGCAATGCTCATTTCTTTTTGTTTTATGTGTGCAAATACCGCTCGTGTTTATCTTTTGAATATCGCACCCTTGAAAACCTAAACCTAACTGTATGACTAATTAAAACCCTAGTGATTCATGCTTCCTACATTTACTTTTTAGTATAGTAGCGAGAAACTAAATTGAGTAAGTGTTTTTTTGATAGAAATATTGAACTTTGCCTTAATTGACTATGATTTTAATTTGTCTCTTAGACTTTAGTAGTGACTCAGTGCGCTTTTTACTAGTTATTTTATTAAGTTTTAATTCTGTAAAAATTTGGGATGATTTGTTTTTTTATTTAGTAAAAATTATAAAATTATGTGCTAAGTTAAAGTAGGAATTTTCAGTTTTTTTTCAAAATTTCTCTACCTCTAAATTCCCTTCTTACTCGTTTATATCATTTTTAAACTTTCTAATTAATCCTTTTTATTTTCTCTAACTCGTAGTGTTTGCATGAGGACAAGTAAAATAATAAGTATGGGGGAATTTGATGATGCATATTTTAGCTTAATTAATTAGGGTAAAAATATATTTATTTCGTTTTAAATATATTTTTGTATGTATTTTTAGGTTCCTTTTAGTTTCTTTTTTCTAACTTTGCTTATTTTCTATTTTTGCAAGATTTCACAACTTTTGGCCAAAAATGCCCTGACACGCCCTCCCTGGGAGTGTCATAGGGCATATAGCCTGATCCAGAAGAAGTTGGATGCCAGAAGCAAGATCTCGAGAAAAACCACCTGACATGCCCCCTAATACGCCCTCCCTGGGCATGTCACAAGGAATATCACCCCCATCCTGATGCCTGCTACAGCATTTAAAGATTTTTCAATTGCTGCACATCAATAGTACAGACACGCCCCTGACACGCCCTCCCTGGGTGTGTCACAGGGCGTATACCACCTTTTTCCGACGTCTGATTGATTTCCGACCACTCATTTTGACGTGGTATGCCTTACATGCCCCCTACACGGGCGTGTCCTAGGGCAGGTCCACCATTATATAGAAGAAATCATCATTCCCGCCAGAATCCAGAGCCTGAGGTCAACTCCGTACTTAACACGCCCCCTGACACGCCCTCCCTGGGCGTGACAGAGGGTGTGACCAACTCGAGAGAAAAGTCTATAAATACCAGGCCATTCCAAGCATTCCAGACCAATTTTTGGGGAGAGGGGAGGTGCTGCTAGTTTCATTTTCAGCATTTTGTGTTTTTTCCCTTATGTTTTGCTCTCTCTCTCCCTCCATTTCTAGTTTTACTTTCATACATTGTACTCTACTTACCTGTAATCTCTTTTTATTAGTTTTGTAACAGTAGTTAGTTCTCTTTTCACGCACTTGTAATCTTATTTGTAGTCGTAATCAACTTTTGTTTTTAATAAAATTTAGTTAAGCTCTCTTTAAGTCGCTTTCTCTTTATCTTTTTAGTTTTAGTTTTATGCACCTTTATAATTTACACCTCCCTTTCCCTTTTACCATGATTAACTAATCCTCATTTGTACTCGATCGCGATGATCTGAGAATGAGTCGATCAAGTTTTTATGTTTTAGCTTTCTCTTTCTTCTTAAAGTAATTACCTTTGATTTACTCTTGGTTTTTATTTAGTGGGACGATATTGTCGGTATATCATTTCCATTTGAGTTTTCATTCTTAGTTAGCCGAGAGGCTCGTAGATTAAATCGATCACCCAAGAATAAAGAGAGTTGCATGCACCCCTCGAGAGATGCAGACGTTAAATCTCACGGATTGGAGTGAAATCCAATAACGGGGTTCACCACTTAAGGCGAGCTTTAGGTCTTCGATTCGGATGAGAGTTCGGTCGGACATTCCTAAACTCAGGTGGGCACGACTTCAAGAGAAGCATGTTCATACTTTGGGAACCTCCACGGTCAAGGTGTTTTACTTTATTTAGAATTAATTGCTATTTCATTTTGATTTTCTTATTTCAAAGTGATTCTAGATTGAATACTAACCCTTTATCATTAACACTAACTCTTTTTATTCTACAAGTAATTTAGTTTTTTTTAGCTTAGTAATTTAGTTCCTGTTTTTAGTTAAGTAAATTAATAAAAAAATCAATTGATAAAATAATAACGATCTCCTCGAAGTAGAAGTAATCATTACTCCCCAGGGAAATACGACCTTGATATTAATCTTTAGTATCTTATACTATAAACGATAAGGTATGCTTGCCTTTATCGGATATAGAATCGGAGAATATTACCAACTTCCACCACATCCACCTTCTCTTCTCTTTAACCCCTCTTCTCCACCTTTGCGATTCTTGTATCAGATACACCATATGAGAATGATGGACATAAGGATGCTTGAGAGATGGGACAGGGTCCTTCTATCCCGTGGTCCAGAAGCTGTGGAGAGGAAAGGGGAGAGAATAGTTGTTACTGAGCCCAACTCCACTAGCAGCTCATTTAAGGATGAAAAACCTCATGATCCTGATCTATCGACGTTTACTGAAGTGTCCAGGAGGGACATGAATATCAAGTATCCGCCTTGGCTGAACTTTCCCCTCTTAGTTGTTTGAGCAGACTAGAGTCAGATTCAGTTCCTGAAATGGATGAGATTGTTGCCGGGTTAGCTGGATCTGCTGGAGAAGAAGGAGAGGATTTGTCTCCAGCCAAGGATGATGGCCAAATAGCTGACGAAATTGTTAATAAAATATCTGCAGGAATGGGGGATGATGCTGCCAGATTGCAAGATGCAGATAGGCAAATACCTATGTCTGAAGATGATGAAGTACATGATAAATACTTGGAAACTCCTAGTACTAAGTGAAGGATTGCTCAAATTGAGGGGGAGCAACTGATGCAAGAAATAATGCAAGATGCATTATTTGTAGGGGAGCAACTGGAGGTTCCTCAAATAAAGGATGTTGCTGCTGCTGACCTGCATGCAAACAAAAAACATGACAGTAGTTGAGGGGGACAAATCTTCTGGTTTCCCTGATCATGAGGTACACAATCTTGTGTCATCAGAATCTGAGGAAAAGGAAGATAATGATGAGAAAGTGCACTCCTCATCACATCCGGAAATAGAACATCCCAAGAGTGGCATAGCTCAAAGAACAGGGAGCAAGCCTGTATAAGGAGAAACTAAAGCCCTGGATGAGGGCACATCTACCAGAATTGATCAGTTTCCATCTACCTTCATGGCCCAGCTAAAAGGTTTTCTAGATGAGCAAAAAAGGGCATTGGAAAACTATGTGGATGAAGCCCTCAAAGATGTTAGAAATGATCTTGCAACTAAGATCAAATCTATAAGGTTTGAACTGAATCTGCTGAAAGGAGAAACAGTAAAATTCTTTACAAGAGTTGTTCCTTCTGTAGATTACACAATGGAGAAACTGGATGTGTCAAATCAGAACATTGCTATTATAGTTGAAATTAGACTATTCAGGCTAAGAACTCTGTGACAATTCATGAGAATGATAAAATTCTGAGAAAAGCACAAAACACTGAAATCTTTACTAAAATGGATACCCTGCATCAAGATGCTTGATGACCACATGTTAGAAGTTAAAAATCAAGTAACTGCAGGAGTTAACTACCTGGAAGGGGAAAGAAGTAAAGCCAGCATCTCCCAGACTACTCAAGTAATTGAAGAAGTCAAAAAGGGGGAGAGAAATGTCATCAAACAAACACTTAGAATATGGTCTGGGCCACAAATACTGTGAGAGGCTCATTGAGAATGGAGCCACTGTAATATAATAACATTCCAATGATGCCTATCCATGTACAAGATGCTTTTAACAAGATGTATAGTAATGAAGCCAAAGTTCAAGACAATCAAGAATATGTTCAGTACATTGAAGAAGGTGACAGTGCTAATGCTCAGTGGGGAGAGAAGAATACTGGTGCTCAGAATCCTTCCTTTAGCCCCACAATAGACTGGTCACTACAGATCAAAGAAAGAATCACTGATGATGCTGAAGTGGAGGCCAAGCTAAGGAAAAAGAGATATAGAGAAGAAATGGAATAGAGGTCTGATTTCGAGCAGTGGAGCCCAGAGTCCTGATCTACTATTCTGCTCGCTTGGGACCAGGTCAAAGACAAAAGATCTAATAGAGTTAAATGGTACAACAAAACTGAATGGGATAAGATGAAAAAGAGAGAAATAGAAAGAAGGACTTTCTGGAGGAACAAAAAGATAAATATTTTGGCTCCTAATGCTGTGGAACCATCCAAATACTTTCCCATGCCTTTCAGCTATTTTGAGAGACAAAAGGATAAAGCTGAAGCTAAAGCTACTAAGGCTAAGGCTGCTGATGGAGCTGATAAGAAAGGGAAGATGATAGCTGAAGATGAAGACAAGCCGACAAAGAAATCCAGAGGCAGTGGAATTATGATAAGGGAACCTGAAACTTAAAATGTTTCAGGTTCTGCTTTCAAGGCTAGGGATGAAACATTGTGTTTATATTACTCAAACATTCATTCCCTATATGATTAAATAGTACAACCTTTTATTATAATCATGGTCTGTCTAACTCATCATTTGCTATGTCTTTGACTTATCTACTACATCATTTGATATGTCTATGATTAAACTGAATTATGTTGTGATGATTATGTTTATGATTTATCTGAATTATGATGTGAAGATTTATTTAGTTATAACTTAGGTATGTTTAGCGTATACATTGGCTTAGGTTTTGACTTCTTCAAATAGGGGGAGATTGTTGGGTCCATTGATCCCAATGTCCTAAATTTGAAGAAGGACTAGCAAAATAATGTATACACATGTTGTGATCTAACTTGTGTTTAAAGTGAATGATTGCAGTTCGTCCTGATAAGCTATGATGGGACAGGTAGGCTAAGTGGCTAAATCAGGTAAGTTCTCACCTAAGTGGTGGAAAGACAGAAAATTGTCTAAGTCCACAGGCATTGAGTGAAGATCAGTCACTCAACGCCAATTGGATTATAACACTGAGTGGAGCCTATACAGTCAAAGCCAAGGCAGTGGCAAGCTGAGAAAATGGCCAAGTTCACAGGCATTGAGTGAAGTCAACTCACACAATGCCATTCATCAAAAGGCTGTGAGATAGGCTATAGCAGTAAAAGCCTGAAGTTGGAATAAGCAGAAAAATGGCTAAGGCAGAAAGCATTGAGTGAAGCATGCTCACTCAACGCTCTCAACGCCATTCTACTGAATAAGTAGAAAATTGGCTAAGGCAGAAAACATTGAGTGAGGCATGTTCACTCAACGCTCTCAACGCTTATGTTGTTGAATAAGCAGAAAAATTGATTAAGGCAAAAAGCATTGAGTGGAGGTTACTGACTCAACGCTGTAACGCCTAATGAAGACAGAATTTTGTCTAAGGGATTATGGCATTGAGTAATGCTTACTCACTCAATGCCAAATAGCTTAATGCTGATAAAGCAAGATTGGCATTGAGTGGACCTGAATCACTCAACCCCTAGAAGCAGAATTATATTCTAAGTAATTTGGCGTTGAGTGAAGGTGACTTACTCAACGCCAAGAGAAAACGAATCTGTCTAAGTGTTTTGGCATTGAGTGATGCTTACTCACTCAACGCCTATTCTCTAATGCTGATTCTTGGCTAAGTCCACAGCTGGTGACATCAACAAGTCAACAAGTCAACATATTTCAAATTAGTGGCGGGATGGCTACAGTACGCGACAAAGGTAACCGCAAACCTACTGTACGATAATTGGCATTAAATTTGCAGCCAGCATTAAATGTGTGGGGCCCATTGCTAAAAGTGTCATTGGGTCTCAATACATAAAAGAAGTAACAGGTGTTCTTCTTCCCTACCATTATCGTGGAGCTATAGAATTGGAAGCTCAAGCTGAGAAAGAAAGAGAACAAGTTAGTTGTTGGAATCAACATCTTAAATAGCAATATAGCTAGTGTCATTCTCACCTGCACCAACAAGCTGGTTAAGAGTATCTTCTCTGATCATAAGATTGCAGCCAAGGTCCGACCCTTACTGCAGGTTCTTCACTGTTCCAATAACTCACACACCTGAAGATCTTTATCTGGAAGCTGTGAAGAGAAGAAAGCTTGAAGAAGCAGAGATCTGAAAGAAGGCTCAGGGGACTATTCCTCAGGAGTCAAAGTTAAGGCTGAATCACCTCAGCCCAGGAATGAGAGAAGGGCAGAACAGGGTTCTACAAGTTGCTTCCATCACAAGTAATTACTTATTGTTGTGAAAGTAGTTAGACTAAGTATATCTTAGTTCTGTAAAGATAGACTAAGAAAATAATCTCCTGTAGTCATTGTTGGGCTGAGTCTATCGCAATCAAGAAGCTTGAGACAGATAAATATCCCATGTGTCAAGAATATACATCAGCCCACTTTCATCCTATAGGATTCAATTTACCTAGATCTGAGCTGTAGGTACTTGAAAGAGTACTGAGTGGTAGGAGTGTTGCAGCACTCTGAGAGTATGGATGTGTTCCTGAATCTGTAGGACTGTAGAGCCTGAGTTGTAGGCCTTATAAATAAGGCTGAGGTAGGTGATCAGTAGATCACTGAGCTATAGGAGCTCTGCAGGGCTCTGAGGTAGGAAACCTTGTGGTTCTGAGTTGGGATTCTGGGAAGAATCTGAGTGTAAGGTTGAGGGCCTGAGGTGTAAGTTCTTTGGAGCATTTTGGAGAAGTGTCTATTCTAACAAGATAGTTGGATAGGTGGGAGGGAAAGTGAATGTACCCAGTTGGGGAACCACTATAAATATCTGTGTGCTTTGATGTGTTGTTTTCTCTGTGCAGGGTAAATCATCTTGAAAGCAAAAATTAATCAACCACTCAAGCAGCAAACTAAAAGAAAGGAAAAGAATTAATAAAGAGTCCAATAAACTATTCCCCCCCCCCCCTCTATGTGATTTAGTTATCCTTAAAATTAAAGACTTTCTAGGTTCATCAATGAACCTCCTGCAGTGGCGTCAATCATAGCCCTATAATTGGGCTCGATGGCAAAGTAGAATTAGCCCACCACGTTCCAAGGCTGGAACTCATGGTTAGGGCATTTTCGCAGCAAGTCATTGAAGCGTTCCCATGCCTCCTCCAGTCTCTCCTGATCGAATTGGCAGAAGTTACCTATCTTCGGGCACAGGTTCACAATCTTGTCTACCAGATTGAACTTCTCCAGGAATCGCGCGGTTAAGGCATCCCACGTTGTGGCAATTCCCGGAGGTAAGCTGTGCAGCCACGCCTTGGCTTTATCACGCAGAGAAAATAGGAATAGCTTCATCTTTATCCTTTCATCGGGTATTCTGCCATAATGGAAAGTCCCGCATATCTCAAAAAAATCCGAGAGATGCATGTGTGGGTCCTCGCTCGGCAACCCGGAGAATTGAGCGTTGTGGCGTATCATGTTCAAAATGGCCGGTTTGATTTCAAAATGCAGGTTAGGGATGGTCGGCCCAAAAGATGGATACACACTCCCAACAGTAGGGGTAGTGTAGTCACTCATCGTGCGAGGCCTCGACCTACTTACCTCATTCTCATCAACATGCTGCCCTCCCGCAACAGCTCCATTTCCCTCTCAGACCAGCCTTATACATCGTCTGTCCTTGCCGGTTTCCAATGTTCTCATCAGCGTCTGGCCCTAAGATGGGCTCTTTCCCTTTTCCATTGCCTCCAACCTTATTTATATTGTGATCCATCTCTAGCCGAGCATTTGCGGTACACCTCCGTGCTCGAGCGATCCTCTCTATTTCAGGATCATAGGCAAGCAACTCTCCCGATCCTTGTCTCTGCATACACCAGAGATGACAACAAAACAAAAAATCAAAAAACAACAACTCTTGAGTAACTACCTTCGACAACCCAGATCACTTATGCCTGCATTCCCTGGCAACGGCTCAAAAAACTTGATGTGTCGGCAAGTGCACCGGTTGCTGTCAAGTAATAATGTTTGGAATAGCTTCCCCGAATGTCGATCTCGAGGGAATGCAGGAAGGGTATCATGATAGCGTCGTAGAAAGATCGTTACTAAGAGTTAAAAGAACAACATGGGTTGGATTTTGATTCCTAATGCTAACAAAAAGAAAAGAAAACTAATGCAGGTCATAAGCACCGCTTCGCTTTGTGGAACGAACTAGTGCAGGCCGCTATGTCATGCTTCGTGAGGAGAATGGACGGAGTGCAAGTGGATGGAATGAACACACGTGCGGAGAGTGAGGGTCGTAATCACCTCTTCAACCCCCAACACTAGCCCTTGCTAGAGTTGTTCTAGTGCGTGAGTGGAGTGGATGTGAATGGCGGCGAGTGCATAACAGCTAACAAGAGAGGATGTAAATAACCAAAGCAAACTTGATTCATAAATAAATAAAAGCAAGTTTAGGTAAATTACAAGCTTAAGAGAACAATCCACTATGGAGTATTGGTAGAATAAACCGAAAGGGGAAAAGCCTAGCCGTGGTTCTTGGCCGGAGTGGTGGGTTGTCAGACAACGTCTCGAATCTGACGGTTGTTGCTTCCGGAGGTAAATAAGTTGTCAATCCACTTGTCTTCCTCCGTCTTCTTCCATTTCCTTCAGTCTTTTCTCGCTTTGCCCAAATGAGTAGTACCGAAAGATCTCTATTGCTCACTGCTGGTGGCCGGGAACTCTCCGAAGGGTTGAAGATGACTTCGGATTGCCGGAGAAAGCTTCCCGGAGGGTGGAGATGTGTGTAGGACCTGTGGGGGAGATAAATGGCGCTCCGCGCACAGTAGCGGACCGTGAAATGAGATTGCGTGCCTTAATTTGCGGGAGCATGAGCTTAAATAAGGCAGCAGAAAATCAGAGCGCACGATCAGTGGCGTACGACTGGTGGTCGTGCGCACTGACGGTTGATGATCGTGTGCTCTGCTCTAGAGAAACCTATAGCTTGATAGAAAAAATAATATATACGCGCACGACCAGAGTTCGTGCGCACTGGATCCCATGATCGTGCGATTAGTAGTGGCAGAACTCCAGAAAAAAGGTATAAATGTGCACGAACAGTAGCGCATGACCAGAGGTCGTGCGCATAATGTCTAATGGTCGTGCGATTTCCCCAGACATAACTTGGAAAAAATGAAGAATAGTGTGCACGATTAGTGGCTCGTGACCAGTGGTCATGCACTATAGATCCAATGATCATGCGTAGTGTTCCTGTACCGTTTGGGGTTCGATGAACTGACCTCACATGACCAGCAGTCGTGCGCTAAGGAGTCCACTGACCGTGCGAGTGTAAAAACGCACGGTCAGTGGACCTTAGGCGAAAATCATTCCCAAACAATCCTGGAACACTCACACGACCTTTGTACCTGTAGTAAAAATAGAAGAGCCACCGAAATGGGTATTCAACATTCTCTAGGCATAGAAAAACAACAAGTAAATGGAAAAAGTACAATAATTACGAAATCACACTGAAAACGGGCCTAAAGTGCACTAAACAAGGAATGGACAAAGTAACAAATATGAACAATTATGGCTCTCAAGTGTAGTGCATCATCGAGAAAACTGGCCCAGATGAGTCCAAAAATATGTATATAACTTAGACTCATCATAGGTCTGCCAGATTATTTCCCCCTACTACCGCTACGCGATAACAACATTTCATCGCGCGGTAATATCTTTCTCGAGAACTCGGCACTTGCTCGAGAACTCGACGTAAACCTTGGAGCTACCGCCGCACTGTACCTAGCTACCGTCGGGCGGTAACCCCCAGAGAAGCATCTCACGCCTCAAGAAATTTGGGGCGTTACATATCTGGTAGACTTTGAATCCTTAGTAGGCAGCATAAGCAAGGAAGATTTTGATGGCTTCCAATCTAGCTATTGGGGCAAATGTTTGATCAAAGTCGATCCCTTTTTCTTGCCTATATCCTTTAGTTACCAGTCTAGCCTTGTTTTTTATTATAATGTCATTTTCATCAAGTTTTTTCCTACAAATCCACTTGACTCCAATGACATTATGTCCTTGTGGTCTGGAAACCAACTTCCAAACCTTATATCTCTTGACCTAGTTCAATTCCTCTTGCATGGCTCCAATACAGAATTGATCCAAGTTAGCTTCTTAAAACTTCTTGGGCTCTTCTTGTGACAAGAAGCTTGAGTATAAGACTATATTCAAGCTTCTGCTTCTTATCAACACTCCTTGATTTGCTTTACCAATGATCTGGTGTGCAAGATGATCCATTAAATTCCTGACTGCTGAAGGAAGCCTAACTACAGCTTGTTGTTTTTCATTATCTACATCCAGCTATTCTTAGATCATTTTAAGTGTGCCTTGCCCATCTATTTAGTTGACCAAATCTTAAGCCCTATCTTGACATACTGGAGTAGATTATTTGATGGTAAGCTTGTCCATCAGTAGCTCTATTCCTGCACTACTAAAAGTGGAGCTAGACAGCTCACAGTTAATCATATTGTATTCATCAAAAACAAAATGAACTAACTCTTCTACAACTCGACTTGTAAAGTTACAGACTCTATATGCCCTGCTCTAGTTGTTGTACCCAACAAAGATCTTATCATGGGATTTGGCAACATACTTAGACACATATGACTTCCCATTATTCAGCACAAAGCACTTGCTACCAAAGATCCTGAAGTAGGACAAGTTTGGTTGTCTGCCCTTCAAGATCTCATAGGGAGTCTTCTTATTGCTCTTAGTGATAGAAGACTTATTAAGGAGATGACATGCAGTGTTTACTACCTTAGCCCAAAAATATTCTAGGAGAGATGTGTCATTCTTTAACGTACTTCCTGCTTCTATGAGAGTCCCATTTTGCTTGGGTGTTATAGGGTAGGAGAATTCTTGATGAATCCTAGTGAAAACCCAGTTTGGATTTGGGCTAGGTTCACTATTAGGTTTGTTGACCCAATATGTATAGCCTATGGCCATTTGTTAGTTCTAGGATTAAGGTCAGTCTCATTCGGTTAATTATTGAAACCTACCTTCAGAAGACTTTAAAGACACAGGACTTTAGAGACAGAAGACTTCAAGGAAATGCAGCTAAAATGATTTCAGGAAATTCATCTCGATGATAGTTGAACTTAGCTCGATGATCGTCGATCTCAGATCGACGAACTCAGAGTTCCTACTCTGAGTTGAGCTCGATGAAAGTCTAGCTGAGCTCGACAAACTTTGATCTCATATCAAAAGTTCAGCTCGATGAAAGACAATCTCGGGTCGACAAACTTGGAGCTCAAATTAGCAATTTATTTTCAGATCGATGATCGCTGAGCTCAGGTCAACGAAGGAGAATTCTTAGCTCGATGAACTTAGAGTTCTGGTCGACGAAATCATTACTGAGTTAGACTATTTTCTTCCAGGTTCTGTTTGACTTTTTTACCTCTGCAGTTTCTCAGATCGACTATCAATTTGATTTCGAATTCTATTAAGTCAGTAATACTCTGATAATTAATACTCATATTCTCAAGAATATAGACATTCCAGGCAACATTAATTATGGTCTTCAACGAGTTATTTCTCTATCATATTTAATGAGACAGTTAGGGAAATGCATCCAAGACATATATTAGTCGTTTAGGATTCCAAAATTATGCAGAGAATTTTAAAGGAAAGAATTTAAAATTCAGATGGTTTTGAATCTGAATCATATATAAAGTATTTCCTTTTCAAAAGAATATACAGACATACAGATACAGACGACACACTCAATCAGTCTGTGAAAAAGGATTAGCAAATTGTGAAGAACAATACCGCTCTTATACAAACATAAGTTCTTCATCATCTGCTTCATCATTTGCTCAAGGCTTTCAAGAGACAAAAAATCACAATCAGTCTAAGAGCTTGAAGAGCAACAACTTTCTGAAGGACTACACCCTAAAGCAAAGCTTCATCTCCTGAATAGATTCGTACAACTCAGGGGGAGCTTTGACAAAATCAATCCACTAGTCTTCTCAGAGCATTGAGATAGAGAAGACAACATCTTCATTTTCACTTTTCCATTTCCTGTGTACAGGGTTTTAACTCCCATTTAAAGTTAGCATTTTGGTTGTTAAGTCTCCTGATCAAAAGAAATAAATTAGTTTTGGTCACTTGATCAAAAGCTCAAAGGGTTGTTAGATCTCCCTTGAAAATAGATCTTGTGGTGACAGGGCACCTACGAAAAAACCTGTGGTGGTAGGGCACCTGATGAAAAACCTATAGTCGATTCCTACCAGGGTGGTAGAACAGTGGATATACCCAAGTTTTAAGGGAACCATTATAAAATCTTTGTGTCATCTGGTTGCTCTATTTATTATTTTCTATGTTGTGATTTTTTGTGTTTTATTTCTGCCTATCTACATATAGATATCACTTCTTTTAATCCGCTATAAAAATTAATCAAAAGATTTTTAATACTCTATTCACCCCCCCCCCCTCTAGAGTTAGTGTGATCTATCCCTTCACTTTCAATTGGTATCAGAGGGTAAGATTGTTTGGTTTCATAGGCTAACACCTGAACCAAAAGATCTTTGATAGATTTTACTTACTCTAGTTTTCTTGTATATCATGACACAAAATAAGGAGTACTCAAGCACCAGACATCCAGTGTGCAATCTTAATAAGTTTGCACTTTAGAAGGCAAGGATTAGGCTTTATATGAATTCAATTGATGAAGACATATATAATTGTATTTTGACAGGCCCCCCTACTCAAATTTCAACAACAAGCACAAGTATCGTTTCACCACCTGAGTGGACAGAAGCTCAGAATAAGTTGAAGATAGCTGAAGCCAAAGCCATGAACATTCTAGCTCAAACTATTTCTGATGACATATTCCAGAAAGTGGCTGAATGCACATCAGCAAAATCCATTTGGGATTCCCTCAACCAAATGGTAGCAGGATCTGCAGATGAAAGGAAAGATAGGAGATCCATTCTCATTTCATAAAATGAGAATTTCAAGAAGGAAGAGTCAGAGTCAGTTGCAGATATGTACAACAGATTCAGCATGATTATCAATGAGCTGAAGAACTTTGACAAGAACATCTCATTAATAAAATTTAATGATAAGATTCTTATGTGCTTCCCAAGCACATGGGACTCCAGGATCTGGCCAATCAAGGAGGCTAGAAGCATAAATGAGATTTCTACTAAGTCATTATTAGGCAAGTTCAAGTCTTATTAGCAGCTTATCAAAACAAGGGAAGCAGTTGAACAAAAGACTTCTACCTCAAGAAGGAAGGAGCAAAGTATTGCCTTCAAGACATCTGAGGAATCAGAAGCACTACCTGCCATTGAAGAACTAATGAGTCTATTAGCTAAAAGATTCTACAAAATTACTAAAAAGGACTTTAGAAGAAGGCCAACCAGAACTGAAGACAAGCCAAGGTATGACAAGACTCCTACTAAGGAAATTGTTTGTTATGGATGTAGGAAGCCAGGACACTTTTTCCCAGAACGTCTAAAGGCTTAAAAGAAGGACAAGAGAAAATAGAAAGAGTCTAAGAAGCACTCCAACAAGCCCTCCTTCAATAAATACAAGAAGAAGAAGGAGAAGGGATTTGTGGCTGAGACCTGGAGTGATTCAGAAGAAGAAACTTCATCCAGTTTTAGTGAGGATTAATAAGAGGCAAAAGCCAGAAAGATCTGCTTGATGGTAATTGATGCATTATGCAGCCACTCAGAAGCTGAAGAATCGGCAGCAAAATCTGAATCAAAAGAGGACCAGGTAATAGCTTCTTTTGATTTCACTTCTGATCAATTTTAAACAGAATTCAAACTCCTATGCAATAATTTAATTAAATCTGAGAAGGAAATCAAACTTCTCAGAGAAAAACAAATTGAATATAATAATTTTTTTTGAAAACATCAAACTGAAAGATGAATTATACTTAGCTTTTGAACAAATTATTTCATTAAAAACTAAATTAAATGAGGCTAAAGAATGTGAAGAATTCCTTAATGGGAGAAGCATCAAATTGATGAATATCACAAGCACAGTCAATGTCAGGCTTAATGGCAAATTGGGCTTAGGAGCTTCATCAAGTCAGCCTCCTCTTCTTAAGAAAAATATTCTTTCTACCCCTGTTAAATTCATATCTGAAAAGGGCAAAGAAAAAATAGGTGATAACAACCAACAAATTGAAGTGTTTCAAAAACCTAAACAGAAAAAAAGAAAAAGAAAATTTTTAATAAAAATAATGTTCAACTTTTTTCGTCGAACCAAGATCGACGAAATGTATATGGTTCGTCGAACTCAGATCGACGAACTATGAACGCAGATTTTTTTATATAACTATTCTTCTAACTGCGATCGACAAAATCAATATTGTTCGTCGAACTGCGATCAACGAAATTGGGGCGCAGAAAATTAATATTTTCATTCTCTGAGCGGAGTTCGACAAACTCATCCCTATTCATCGAACACAGATTGATGAACTTACTGCAATTCGTCGAACCCAGAAAATTGTAACAGAAACCTAAAATTTTTTAGAAATTTTAATCAACCTATATCTTTATTAATCCTTTTACCCAGTGGATAATTCCACATAGAATATTTCACCCCTTAGGATACAAAGACCAACCAGACTTCTCTTTCATTTCCAGTTATAAATTTAAGAAGAATCAAGGACCCAAGGTTACCTGGGTCAAGAACACCGAATCTATTTTCATGCAGGTGATGGACTATCCTACTACAGAGAAATAGTTGTACTTGAATAGTGGGTGTTCAAAACATATGACAGACAGGAAGGGAAATCTAACTGATTACAAGTCAAAGCTTGCACCAAAGGTGATCTTTGGAGACTCCAACTATGGTCAAACAAAAGGATATGAGAATGTCAAAGTTGGAGATGTCACCTTCAGGAAGGTAGCCTATGTAAGTGGTATCAAGCATAACCTGATATTTATAAGCCAATTATGTGATGAAGGCTGTCATGTATCATTTAATCAATCTTTTTGTATTATTACTTCTGATAACAACAAAAATGTTTTAACTGGACTTAGAGAAGTCAATATATATGTAGTAAATTTTAAGTTTGGTATTTAAGAAATTTGTTTATTTAATCAGATTAGTAATACTAATGACTTCTGGCATAAAAGACTAGGACATGTAAATTTAAGAAATATTATTAAACTATCTAGGGACAACCTTGTTAGAGGATTGCCTTTTGGACCCTATAAGAAGGAAAGTCTCTACAGGGCTTGTCAATTAGGTAAGCAAACTAAAAATAGTTTTAAATCAATTAATAAGAGTGATTCACCCAGAATCTTATATTTGCTACACATGGATCTTTTTGGATGCATTATTGTACAAAGTTTGGGCGGGAAATCTTACACTCTAGTTATTGTAGATGACTTCTATAGATTCACTTGGGTGTTCTTTCTGAGAAACAAGTCAGATAACTTTAATGTTCTTAAAGAATTACTTATGAGCATAAAGATTGAGTACTCTACTTTGTTGCATTGATCAGAAATGATCATGGTACTGAGTTTTAATCTCTTCTTATGCAAGAATTCTGTGAGAAGGAAGGTATCAGATATTACTTCCTTGCTCCTAGAACTCCTCAACAAATTGGGGTAGCAGAAAGGAAAACTAGAACCCTTATTGAAGCTATAGGGACATTGCTTGCAAATGCTTACTTGACCCTATCCTTTTGGGCAGAGGCTGTAAGCACAATAAATTATGTTCTGAATAGAAGTTTAATACATAAACTTAAGGGTAAAACTCCCTATGAATTGCTTAAAGGGAAGCAACCAAAAATAGATTATTTTAGAGTATTTGGTTGTAGATGTTATATTCACAATAATAACAAGAAATTTCTTAGAAAGTTTGAAGCCAAAGTGCAGAGGGAATTTATCTTGGATATTCCCAAGTTAGCAAGGCTTATAGGGTATTTAACAAATCAACCTTAAAAATGGAAGAGCCGGTACATATAAATTTTGATGAAGCTAATATGTGTTACAAGGAGAAGGATTATTCTACCAGATATACATTGCAGGTACCCCTTATGTGTGAGAAATTGGATGACATAAATCTCACCCATAGGTTACATTGCATCCTTCTCCACAGATTGATGAAGAGAGTGAAGAAGAAATTGTTGGAATAGTTGAACCAAAAACAGCTAACATAATTCCACAAGAGGAATTAATTCTCCAAGCTGTTGATGAACCAACTCCTCCTACTGATCTTGTCATACTTAGAGATCATCCCATTTTTCAAGTGATTGGAGAAAAATCAGTTGGTATGCAAACAAGTTATCAACTCAACCAAGATTTGATGCTTGCTTTCTTCATATCTCAGATTGAACCTCAATCCATAAAAGATGCAGAGCAAGATTGCCACTGGATTATTGCAATGCAATAGGAGCTCAATCAATTTGAGAGTTACAGAGTTTGGGATTTAGTTCCAAGACCAAAAGACTACCTAGTCATTGGAACTAAATGGGTTTTTAGGAACAAGTTAGATGCTCAAGGATTAATTATAAGGAACAAAGCAAGATTGGTAACTCAAGGCTATTCACAGGAGGAAGGAATTGATTATGACCAGACCTTTGCCCCTGTTGCAAGGCTGGAGGCTATCAGAATATTTCTTGAATATGCAGCATACAAGAGATTCAAAATCTACCAAATCGATGTCAAAAGTGCATTCCTTAATGGTGAACTCAAAGAGGAATTCTATGTAGAGCAACCACCAGGTTTTATCTCTTCAACCCATCCCTCTTTTGTTTTTAAGTTGCATAAATCTCTCTATGGTTTAAAGCAAGCTCCAAGAGCTTGGTATGAGACCCTAGCTAGCTTTATTTTAGAGTATAAGTTCACTAGGGGCATTGTAGATAGGACTTTGTTTATTAGGCATCATAAAAATAAAATTTTACTAGTACAAATATATGTAGATTACATAATATTTGGCTCTACTTATTCCAAACTATGCAAAATGTTTTTTGACCTGATGCATTCCAAGTTTGAAATAAGTAGCATGGGTGAGCTTTCCTACTTCCTTGGTCTTCAAGTGAAGCAATCCCCTGATGGTATTTTCATCACCCAATCCAAAATGCTAAGGAGTTAATTAAGAGATTTGGGATGTTTGATGCCTCAGCTATGAAAACACTCATGGCTTCCAATGCTGTGATTGATTCTAATGAACATGGCAAGCCAGTTGATCAGAAAACATATAAGGCTATTGTTGGATCCTTATTGTATCTCACAGCTAGTAGGCCAGATATAATGTTTTCTACATGTCTTTGTGCTAGGTTCCAAGTGAACCCTAAAGAATCTCATCTTATTTTACTTAAAAGAATTTTGAGATATATAAAGGGTTGTCCAAATCTAAGACTCTGGTATCCAACTAAGTCAGAATTTGAATTAACTGGATTCTCAGATGCTGACTTTGCTGGATGTAGAGTTGATAGGAAATTCACATCAGGACCATGCTAGTTCCTTTGTGATAAGCTTGTGTCTTGGTTTTGTAAGAAACAGACATAAGTGTAAACTTCAACTGCTGAAGCTGAATATATAGCAGCTGGCAGTTATTGTTTACAAATTTTGTGGATTAAAAACCAACTCCTATATTATGGTTTCAATTTAAATAATTCAACTATATTTTGTGATAGTACCAGTGCAATTTCCATTACACAAAATCTAGTACTGCATAGTAGGACAAAACATATAAAGATTAGACATCATTTTATTAGAGATTGTGTGGACAAAAATAAAATTAACCTTGTCTTTATCTCTACTGATTTACAAAGAGCAGACATCTTCACGAATCCTTTAGATGAGAAGAAACATCTGTTCTTCTTAAATTAAAAACGTATGATTAATGGAGAAGGTTTAATTTGATTTTTGTCTAAGGTCGAAGAATTGGTCACCTTTCGTCGAACAGAGATTGACGATCAGTGAACTCTTCTTGAGATTTTTTGTCGAACGGAGATCGACGAAATCTCTTCGAGAGCTTATTTTTTCGAATGGAGATCGATGATTTTGCTCCAGAAAATATTTTGTCGACCTCAAAATGACGAACTGTTTCCCCCTCTTCAAACTGAGATCGACACTTTTATTTCTTCATGTAATTTTTTCGTCGACCTGAGTTCGAAGCTTTTCTTTTTCGCTGGACAGAGCTCGCCGCTTTGTCTTCTGAAAACCTATAATTAGGCTTTCATCGAACTCCATCCCATGCTTTCCAGTTCTCTTGCACTTGATCTATTGTTGTCTTTTTTCAGAGTAATGGTCGTCTCTCCAACAAACCTCGCAGCGATGAAGTTCTATGCAGGCTTTGATATTGATTTGGAATCATTCTCTCACTCAGATCAAGTATTCCAAGATATTCTGAAACTATTTGAGGTTCCGAATCTGCAATTTTTCTTGGCGACAAGAATTAAACTACCAATGACAGAGATTAAGGAATTGGTTTTCACGACAACTTCTCTAGATCCAACCTCCATTACTGGATCAATCTCAGGCCATCATGTTTTTCTTACACCAGGTATTTTAACAGAAGTTTTTGGTTTTATAAATGGAGAAGATGATTTTTAGTTAACTAGCAATGAGTTTGATGATATGCTAGTGGTAATGGTCACTCCCAGGGAAACCCTAATAAACTGCAGAAGAAGAACTTGTCAGTTGAATACAAGTTTCTAGTAGATGTGGTTGGAAAGGTCATCTTATAACATCTGAATTCACGTTAGGCCCCTCGTGTGCACTTTTTAAGTCAGGGGAGCTGACTTGGGCTCAAGGAGTGCTGGTAGCTAGGCTTACACTTGTGTAAGGTAGGAGAAGTTGGTCCAGAGTAGGACGCAAGTAGTGACACGGGCGTGTCCATACCCGTGTGGTACTCTGGTGTCTTTGGGTCTTCTTTATGAAATTTCCAGAGAAGGACACGGGTAGTGACACGGGCGTGTCCCTACCCATGTGTATGTGTTCATCGAGCAAAGCTCGACTAACATCATCGACCGTATTTCCCAAGAAGGATACGGGTAGTGATACGGGCATGTTCCTACCCATGTGAGTCCAAGCAGCAGTTTGACATTTCGTCGAGCGGAGCTCGACGATCGTCAACCGTGTCCCTCCAGAGTAGGACATGGGTAGAGACACGGGCGTGTCCCTACCCATGTATGTCCACAGCAGTTCGACAATTCATCGAGCAGAGCTCAATGATCGTCGACCACATTCTCCCGAGAAGGACACGTGTAGTGACACGAGCGCGACCCTACCCGTGTCGTTCAATTTCGAGTTTTTGCAAATTTTTTCGGTCGTATCGTTTTGAAGGGACTCATTTACTGAGTGATTGGCAGTCCAACAAGATGTCGACACGTGGCTATGCAGTTACCCACTTCCAACATTAAAAGGGGAGAAAACTCTAGCCATTTCTACTCTTCCTTCCAAGCCATTACTGTAGAAAACTACTGGAGAGGAAGAAGGTGCTGGAGCCGATCTTCTTCCCGTGAAGAACTAACACCAACCGAGGAGAAGAAGATGCCGCCAAGAAGGATGATAAGATCCATGGCTGGAAATGGTGGAAACGCCGGAAACGAGTTGAGCTTCCTATCCTCTCCCTTAGTGCTAGATCTGTAGTTATTTCTAGGAGAGATGTCGACTCAAGAGAGTTTTGACTTGCGAGATGAAGATTTCCTAGAAAAGACCATTATAGGGCTTGTGCCCAAAGGATATTGATGTCTTCAACCTTTCCCCTCTCCTTGAGTAGATGGTGGACTTGGATCATGGAGAGGAAATGGTCTCATGAGGGTGAATAAGGGTGGAGGAATTTCTAAACATGGTTTTAACATATGGCTTGATGAAGAAGATGAGCCGATGTCGTTCATCTTGCCTTAAGATGCGTGCAGAAACCTATTTTCTGCACGCAACAGTTTCGAGGCCGTTTTCGGACTCGATGCGGCCAGATCAGGGCTTTCGACTAAACACAAAAGTCACAGCCCTTGTAAATTCCTTTCCAACGAGGGGTTAAACGTCTTCACTGGATTCTTGTAGCCTCGAGAATCACCGTTTGAAGTTGCTGTACAATAATCATTCATGCATATGTAGATCTCGTGTTTGTTCTGTATCGGTCTTGGGCTGGTAGAGAGATTGTAATACATTAATACTACTGTTTTGTTGAATGGAGTCTATAAGCATTTGCGATAAATCATGTTTATGACATCAATTGGATATACCCTTAATGAACAAATGATGTGGTAAAATATACTTGATCAATATGATTTGGTGAAGGTTGGAGAATGAATGGATTGACGAGTTGGGATGGTAGGAATGGTTTAAATATGTGAATCAATAAGGATGTACTTGCTAAGGGTAATGCACTGAATAATGATGAGTTTGGCTTGAAGATACTGTACATAATTGGTAACGACTATTATGAACAAATGGTTGTATGGTTGATAAATATGTGTGGTACCTTTATGTCGACGATGAACCCTTAAGTGTCTGTGGCACTAGATTGTGAAAGGGTGAAAGTGCGGGGTTTGATCGCATTGGTTGGGTAATGATAAGAAGAGACGTAAGTGGACGGTTGGGCTTGGTCCTCGGTGTTCATTCTCGAGGCTCCTTCCGTGCCACGATGATGTGAAATCACATGCGGTGTGAGTCGACACGCGGTGTCATAATTCTAGGTTAAGGATAGTGTGGAAGGTCTACGGGCTCGCCAGTCGTCACACCGACAGGAGTTGATAGATAGACTTTGGGCGGTTGGGCTTGGTCCTCGGTATTCATTCCCCAGGATCCTTCCGTGCTAAGTGGATGGTTAGGCTTGGTACTCATGCTTTTTCCGAGGCTCCTTCTGTGTCACAGTATAGGCCAGTCTATGGCCGTATTCTCGATGCACATCTACCCGAGACTCCTGCTGAGCCGTAGTACGCATGTGAGCTCTACTATTATGTTCTTAGTGTTGAGGCGTACAGAGGCCTAGGTTTGGTAGTGTGGATACCCGCCTAGTAATGGAGAAGCCCGCTCTACTGTCACCGTCTGGCCACGACGAATGATGCCTGAGAGGTTAGCTACCTGCTCGAAAAGTGGGAACTACAATTTTGTGTCGACATAGCAATTACATGTGCGTGATCATGGGTGAGTCATTGCATAGCATTCATGGCATTACATCACATTGCATATACAAGATCCTCATCATATAAGTTTGTATTGACACTCTTATATGATGAGTTACTTTACTGTTGAGCCGATCCTTAACTTATATGTCTGTATGGGCATTCATATAAGTTGAGTTACTTTTTGTCGTAATTTTACATTTTTCATATACTGTTGTAGATGGTAGGACTGCTAGAGTAGAATGTTTACTCATTCATTATACTGCTGATATACTTGATATTGCTCACTTTATACCACCTATTTATACTACTGCTTATATAAATATATTGTACCCACTTTCCTTTCTTCGCCCGGTGCCGAGGAGTTGCCGGGGGAGCGGATGTGATAGCCACTTAGTCTTTATGACTAACGGATGATACGTCTTCCTTTTTAGGAGGAAACCCTTCAGTCAGAGCAGCCACAGATTTTGCAGCAGAACAGTCAGGCCAGGACGACAGGGCCTTAAGGGACGATGCCCTCGCTACAGTTAGTGACTAATGTGAGTTTGATAAACTCATGATGTAGCCCCTTTGGGCAAGTTTTACCCGTACTCTGATATTTTAGAAGCTTGTTGTAGCTTCTTTATTTATTGTACTTTTGGGCTACTATTACTTATGTGTGGATTGACTTCTAATTTGTATTCTTGGTTGTGTTGGCATTGGTTGATATTAGTTAAAGCCGGCATGATAGGCGTCTTGTGTTACATGTTAGCCTGAGCGCTAGCGCTACTGCAAGGTGGTTGTTCTAGGCATAATACTCCCCTCGTGCCGTGTTTTGTGTTTTGGGAGGGGGATCTTACACATCTTGGGCAAGCATTCTGCCCATGACCATATTACCAGGCATCAATTTAATGTGATGAGTGCCTTGGTAAGCAAGAAATCAGTGAACTGGGGTAGAATCTTGTTTGATTTAATCAAAAAGAAAATTAGTAAGAAGGATGTAAGTTTTGGAAGAATTCTTGGAATTTTCTTACAGGCAAAGGTTCCAGAATTGTTGGTCTCCCAAACCATTTTTATAAATGCCTCTAAGAGGCCTACTTCTGTCTTTTTTGGCAGATGGGAGAGGGTTATCCCAAATCCCTCCAGGGCTTCCTCTTCCAGGTTAGCTTCAGAGGACACCAGGGCTGAGACAACCACTCTCAAACCCCTGAAGAAGCTCCTGCTCCTCCCTCTTCTGCTCATATACCATCTCCTCCACTTTAACAACCATCCACAATCATTACTAGCACACCTTCTACCTCTATCCCTCCTATTTCACCATCTCAACCACCATCTCCGTCACAATCACCAATCCATATTCCTGAGGATACACCATCACCTCCTCAATCACCCACGCCATCACATTACTTTGCTTTTCCATCCACCTATACTCTTTTAGATCAACCTCTGCCATCCCCTACCTTCAATCTATTCTCATCTCCACAACACTCTCCACCACTTTCACAAGTTTAGGAAATAATTCAAGATGAACTTCCTGACTCCATCCCTCCATCAAATCTTCCACCAACATTCCCAAATTTCCAACAATCTAAACTACCTCAAGCACTCTCCATCTGCCCCAATTGTGGTCATCAATCCAACTATACCCCTTCTACTCCTGAGCCACTATGTATAAATATCTCTGGCATCGCTACTAATCTTCTACAATTCATTACTCCCTCTCTTAAAAAGCTAATTATTGAGGCTATTGCCCCTCTCACTGCCTCTATTTCTCTACTTTCTACTCAACTTGCTTCCTCCTCCTCTATCCCTTCTTCTTTTGGGGGCCTGGGTTCAGGTCTCTATGAAACCAGGCAGGGGGAGATGTCTAATGAAGAAGCTCCTTCAGCAGCAATAATAACAGTAGCAACAACAGTAGCAGAAATTTCAGAAGCAGAAATTATTGCAATTCTTGATGATGATTCTACGATGATTTGTTTAGCAGAAGAGACAGTTGATACAGAAATAGTCACTGTTGGTGATTTCATCATTAATCCCACAGTTTACATTTATTCTTTACTTCTTTCTTTTGACACAGTTTATAGCAGAAATATACCAGTTGTTAACATAGTTGATACAGTTTATGATTATTCTAAAGCTATAGTTTGTTACACAGCACCTATAAGTCCTATAGTTTTGGAACAACTAAGGACAAGTTTTTCAGTTATTGAGAATATTATAGAGCAAATAACTGACTCAGAGCCAAAAGCTTTCTCACCTCCAACTTTTGGCTAGGTTGAATCCCCCATGCCCAATCTTGGTGAGATTATGTTTCAAGATATGGAAGCATATAGTGACAGTGCTCAGGCTCCAGCCATTACTGATATTGCACCTAAGGAGCCAGTAGTTCAAGCAAAAAATTAAGCTGATTTTTTCAAGCAGATTGATGATCTATATGATCAATCAGCTGAAGATGATTCTGATGATGATGATGAATCTGATAAGTCAGATGACTCCAGTTCAAAGAAAAGGAAGTTTAAGAAGAAAAAGGCTCCAGCAAAGGCTGCACCAAAATCAAATCCTACTGCTGACACCCCTTACTATATTCTGCACAACATTCCTCTCACTCCAAACATGCCCAACTGGATGAGATATTCAAAGAATGAGATGAAAGCAAGGAAGAAGAGTAGGAGATACTCTCCACCTCTACAATTCAAGAGAGGTCCTCCTCCTCCTCCTACAGTAGGATCAGCAGGAAATGTGTCTCAAGTTCAAAAGTCTACAACTTCTTATCATTCCAAACAATCTTACAGCAGCAGCGGACAGCAGCACAGCTCCCATAGTAGCAAACAACAACATCACAAGAAGCAAATCAGTCAACAGAAGACATCTGAAAGAAATCAACAAGAAAAAGCAAGTCCAAAAAGACTACTGTCTCCAGTATGTGATCCAGAAATGGACCCTAATTTTAGAATGGCCATATTCAAGGAAATTATAACACTTTCACGGATCAGAAAAGCCAGGGAAGAAGAAAGAGATAGAAAGGAATGAAAAGAAAAATCTATTTAATGTTGATACTTATATGAGTCTTCACCTAGAGGCTGTAGTGCCTAGATCTGCATCAGTCAAGATTCTTGGTGCTGAAGACATGAAGATGACTTAAAAAGAAGCAGAGGATCCCAAGAGAATTATGGTCTTCTCAAAAACTTCTCCTTCTTCTGATACTTCAAAGGAAAACTCTTAATATTTTGTTTCTGCATTTTGAACTTTATTATTGTTGTATATTCACAAGGAACATTTGTTCATATCTGCTGAATGATTTATAATTCTGCCAGATATTTTTTATCGCTTTCTGATTTTCTGTTTTCTATCTTGTTTAGTGACCTAACCCAAATAGGGGGAGATTATTGGAACCCCAGTTTGGATTTGGGCTAGGTTTCCTATTAGGTTTGTTGACCCAATATGTATAGCCTAGGGTCATTTGTTAGTTCCAGGATTAAGGTCAGTATCATTATGTTAGATTATTGAAACCTACCTTTAGAAGACATCAGAGACACAAGACTTTAGAGACAGAAGACTTCAAGGAAATACAGCTAAAATGATTTTAGGAAATTCAGCTCGACGATAGCTCAACTCAGCTCGACGATCGTCGATCTCAGATCAACGAACTCATTGTTCCTTCTCTGAGTTGAGCTCAACGAAAGTATAATTGAGCTCGATAAACTTTAATCTCATATCAGAAGTTCAGCTCGACGAAAGACTATCTCTGGTCGATGAACTTGGAGCTTGGATTGGCAGTTTATTTTCAGATCGATGATAGCTGTGCTCATGTAGACGAAGGAGAATTCTTAGCTCGACAAACTTGGAGTTCAGGTCCACGAAATCATTAGTGACTTTGACTATATTCTTCTAAGTTCTGTTCGACTTTTTCCCCTCTGCAGTTTCTCAGATCGACTATCAATTTTATTTAAAATTCTATTAAGTCAGTAACACTCCGATAATTAATGCTCATATTCTCAAGAATATAGCCGTTCCAGGCAACATTAATTATGGTCTTCACAGAGTTATTTCTCTACCATATTCAATGAGATAGGTAGGGAAATGCATTCAAGACAAATATTAGCCGTTCAGGATTCCAAAATTATGTAGAGAATTTCAAAGGAAAGAATTTTAAAATTCAGATGGTTTTGAATATGAATCATATATAAAGTATTTTATTTTCAGAAGAATATATAGACACACAGATACAGATTACACACACTCAATCAGTCTGTGAAAAAGGATTAGCAGACTATGAAGAATAATACAGCTCTCATACACACAGAAGTTCTTCATCATCTGCTTCATCGTTTGCTCCATGCTTTCAAGAGACAAACAATCACAATCAGTCTAAGAGCTTGAAGAGCAACATCTTTCTGAAGGCCTACACCCTGAAGCAAAGTTTCCTCTCCTGAACAGATTCATACAACTCATGGGGAGCTTTGACAACATCAATCCACTAGTCTTCTCAGAGCATTGAAACAGAGAAGACAACATCTTCATTTTCACTTTTCCATTTCCTGTGTACAGGGTTTTAACTCCCTTCAAAAGTTAGCCTTTTGGTTATTAAGTCTCCTGATCAAAACCAATCTAAGTGTACCTGAGCAAAAACCTGTGGTGGCAGGGCACCTGATCAAAAACCTGTAGTGGATTCCTATCAGGGTGGTAGAAGAGTGGATGTACCCAAGTTTTAGGGGAACCACTATAAAATCTTTATGTCATCTGGTTACTCCATTTATTATTTTTTATGCTGTGATTTTTTTTTTGTTTTATTTCTGCCTATCTACATATAGATATCACTTATTTTAATCCGCTATAAAAATTAATCAAATGATTTTTAATACTCTATTCACACCCCCCCCCCCTCTAAAGTTAGTGTGTTCTATCCCTTCACTTTCAAATCCCTTGTTCTTCACAGAACCTTGTCATGCACTCAGACAAAAATTCAGTCCCATGGTCACTTCTAATTTTGACCACAGTACTGTTAAAATCATTCTTAATTTGATTGACAAATGTTTAGAAGACATCAGGAGTTTCAGATTTCTTTCTTAGAAAGAACACCCAGGCAAATCTGAAAAATTCATAACCAACCATAATGGTGTAGACTTTCCTTCCTAGACTTTGAACTAGCATAGTACCAAACAAATCCATATGCAGGAGGTATAAGCACCTCACTAACTCTTTGGTCTTAATTCTCTTGAGGGAGTTCTTAGTCTGTTTTCCCTTTTGGCATGCAGAGCAGATACCCTACTTAGTGCACTTTAACTTAGGACCATTCCTAACTAGCTCATTACTAAAGTGTTTGTCAATGGTCTTGTAGTTCAAATTAGCTGGCCTCTTGTGCCATTGCACACAGTATGAGACTTTCTCATTTGCAACTAGGCATAAAGAGGAGTCCTTACTTAGAAATACAAAATTAAGATAATTGACATTTCGTCTCCTAGTACCTATCAAGATGACCCCTTAGTCACTTGACCTCCAAATTTGGCACTCATCCTTAGGAACTTAATGTCATAACCAAAGGTCACATAAATGGCTTATGCTTATTAGGTTGTGTTGCAACCCTTCAACATTAGCTACTTGGGTGATAGTTATTATGCTATTACTTATCTTACCATAACCTCTGGTTATTATACTTTTTGACCCACCAAAAATGACTTTGGGTCCTTTCTTTGCTAGAGTATAGTCCTTTAGCATGCTCCTTGTTCCAGTCATGTGTCTGAAACATCCACTGTCCAAGTACTATATAGGGGTATGGTCACATGGACTATCTCGCAAGTCCCAAATAATTTAACCTTAGGCCCCCAATACTTATTGGGTCCTAGGTGCCTATTAGCCTGATAATGCCTACTTGTAGCTCTTTTGTCAGACAAGCTAGCATTTGCTCTCTACACACTATGATTGTGTCAGCAATGAATAGCAAAGTGGCCTACCTTGACACAACACCAACACTCATGGATGTTGTATCTCCTTTTTTGAGCTAGCCTAGTTGATATGCTAATAGCAACTCTTGGTCAAGGAGGTACTGCAATAGCCTTGTTCTTTTGATTCCCAGCCCCATTATGACTAGTGGTGGGCCTTGCAGTAGAAGTGCTTGGGATATGTTGAGCCCTTTTCGGAGCAGCCTTCTTTTCAGAAAGCACACTATTGATGGCCTCAGAGATGCCCAGGTCTGGTCTACTAAAAGACTTTCCATTAGTCTTAGAATGTGTTAGAACATTTTGAGAACAGTCTACAGCTTTTCCATTGAGTGAAGGCGTTATGGCACAAAAAACAAATGGTCTATAAGGAGCCATTTGAATTTCCTCATGGGGAGACTTGAAGGCACTTGCCCTGTTACTATATCTTCTACCATGGTGGTGAGCAACTTTTTTCCCACTAATGGACCTACCATTCATCTAGTGAACATGAATGCACTCTTGGTCATACCTGTTTGAGGGTAGAAGAATTCTATTGATTGAATAGGAGGCTTGGAGGCTAGTGGCTGCACTGGAGCTTTGCATTTTCCCTTGGGATTGACAGCTCTTGTTCTTCCCTTGAAACCCACTCCCTTCTTACCCTTTTTGGAGGAGAAGGAGTCTATCAAAGGAAGCACTTAACTTGGCTTTGAGTAGCTAGCCACTATTCTTTTTTCCCTCCCAAGGAATTCTTCTAGGTCCCTTATTTGGTGTTCTTGCTACTTAATGGTGTCTATCTGAATGAAGGAAATGGATTCAAGTTCATTTATTTCCTTAAGTTTCAGATCCAGCAATTCTATATGCTGGGAAGCAGCAAGCTGAAGGGAGGATATTTCCTTAGCCTACTTCTTGGCTAGCATCCTACTTTTCTTGAAAGCATTCAACAAGACACCATACTTATCAATGATTGAATTGACATCTTCTTCTGATTTAGAACCATCTTCATCATAGGATTTAGATGCCTTTGAATCAGGACTGGTTTCATAACCTGACTCTGAAGAAGAACTAGTAAGAGGTTTTACCTTTCCTTGACCAGGCTGTTCCTGGCTGGTTCCAGCATCAGTCAAAGCCATCAGTCCACAGAAGTGGATGGATTCATCTTCTTCATATTTATCCACCTCTGAGTCACTTTCTGAGTGTGATAGAGGGGCCCTAACTTCTATCATGGAATTAGGATAGACTGCCTCTTGTACAACAGCAGTTAGCCCAAAATAGGTTTTCTCTTCCTTTTCAGATTCAGAAGAGGAGGACTCACTGTCAATCCAAATTTTCTCCTTTTTGGCCACAAGGACTTTTCCTTCTTGCCCTAGTGCTGATGGTGGTGCTTCTTTTCATTATCTTCTCTTATCTTCCCTAGGCAGTCAGTAATAACATACCCAAATTTGCTGCAACCATAACAGATGACATTAACAAAAATATGTTTACCATGTTTAGAGCAATACCTGTCCTCCTTGGAGGATTTCTTCTTGCCTGTTTAGTAGTCCTCTTTGGGATTAGAGGAGGAATAGGGAATGCTTCTCCGAAGCTTCTTCTTCATGAATTTCTGGAACTTCCTTGAGAAGGCAGCAAAGTCTTCATCAGACATATGGCATTCTGATGTGCTGGTCTCTGAGCTATCTAAATCAAAGTCAGTAACTCTCCTTGGTAGAGAAGGAGTCTTTTTCATGCTCCTCCTTATGGCTTCAGCTTTGAAGGTCACAGACTTGTCACTGGCCTGAGAATTTCAATTCTTCTCCTCCTCTTTCTTAGTAGTTAGCTGCATCTCATATGAGAGTAGCTTTACAAACAAGGTGTGAGATGGAGTCTCACCAAGCTTGGCAACCTCTCTGATTGCATAGATATTTGTGTCCCAGTCTCTAGAGAGAGACCTTAGGAACTTGTCATTCAGCTCATAATGACTAAAGATCCTTCCATAGGTCTTCAGCACATTTACAATTCTGTAGAACTTTTTATAGCAGGTGGTTATGTTATATCCAGTGGCCTATTTGAAAGCGTCATGCACCTAGTTGAGCATAGACTTCGTATCATCCATCACTTCCTTTGTCCCCTCCATATAGATCACAATTGTGTCCCACATTGCTTTTGAGGAAGTGTAGTGAATGAGATTCTGAAGGATAGAATTATCTATAGCACTGACACTGATATTCTGATCCCTCTTGTCCATGGTGGCAAGAATGACTTCATACTTTGTCATCTCTTCATAAGTCTTGGGTGCCTGGACATTTACATCCAGAACTGAGACCTTCATAGGGATGAAGGATACCTATTTGATAGTGATAAAAATCCTAAGGTCAGCTGCTTCCATGAGTAGCCTAAACCTTCCCTTCTAGATACCAAATCCTTCCTTCCTGCAGATCAGAAGCTTTACGGAACCCAACTCCTTATAGTTCATTCCTGAACCCATAAGGATAGATTTCTTTACTGACCTTGGAGATCTACTATGACTGTTGAGTCATTAAAGAGCAACCTCCCTCTGATACCACTTGAAAGTATTGTTTTCAAGGTCAGCTAGACACCTAGAGGGGAGGAGGGTGAATAGGTTTTAGGTCATTTTGAGATCTTTAGACCTTTACCAATGTAGTGTTGTGGATAGAGATTAAGTTATCTAAGCTTTAAAGAACACACACAGACAACACAGATAATTTTATAGTGGTTCCCCGATCTTGGGTACATCCGCTGTCCTTCTCACCTCTCTAATAGCGTATTAGCCAAGACACAAGAACAATACTTGGCTCCACGGAGCTTACAACATAGATCCTGCAGGACCTCTCAGTCTTCTCCAAGACCTAACACACGGGCACTAAGCCCTACCACAGATTCTCAACAGAATCCTACAACTCAGGCCTTTATATCACAGGCTTATAGACTCAGATTCCTCATCATTTCCTATCTCTCTGCCTTTATAAATCAGGACTACAAACACGGATCCAAGAGGATCCAACAGAAAAAAAATAGGGTTTTAAGATTGACACGAAAGAAAGACCATCTCTGTGTCTGCTTCCTTGGCTGAGAGTAAATATGTCCTGCTTCTTCTCAATAACAAGAAAATTATCTTCAGAAAATCGCTACTTGTGTAGGAAGAACTTATTGTTGAAGACAGAAGATGTCGACAGTGCGTTTCTTCTTATAACAGCCAACTGAACTTGCAGACTCAGAAAGCTCGGCTTCTCTTTGTTATCATAAAACGAATCTGGAACTGCTGTCGTTGATGAAGATCGCAACAGCTATCTCTTGGCGCTATCAGGTTCACTAAACTGTTTAAGACCTTCCGAATCGGCAATAATGGTGAGGAAGACGATAAACAGTTGCTTTGGAAAATCAAAAAACCTTTCAAGCCCCCTTTCTTTCCGTCGACCTTTTTCTTTAATAGATCGAAGATCAACGGCTCTATTCCGTGTCGGCCCATCCATTAAAATACGAGTTAACACCTTCCTATTTCCGAAAATCGTCGACAGCTGACTGCCTGTGCCATTAAAGGCATTCTGCAACATTCTCGCAAGGAATTCAAACTATGTTGACTTATTGACTTTATTGACTTTATTGACATCACCTCATTGTGGACTTAGCCTTATTTTCAGAATCCACTTAGGCGTTGAGTGGCATTGAGTGAATGTCTTCACTCAATGCTTTTGTACTTGACTCAGCTTTTTGCACTTTCTGCATC
The DNA here is from genome assembly GCA_039513925.1 of Platanthera zijinensis. Taxonomy (NCBI): domain Eukaryota; kingdom Viridiplantae; phylum Streptophyta; class Magnoliopsida; order Asparagales; family Orchidaceae; genus Platanthera; species Platanthera zijinensis. Next base: position 155,807,040 of record CM077088.1, read on the forward strand.
CTAGGAATTGAGAGCATTGAGTGTAGCTTCATCACTTAATGCTATTTTCCTTGGATCGATTTCTTCTTCTTCATCAACCATGGTGTTGAGTCCACTCAAAGAGTTTCAACTTTGTTAATCTTCGTTCATCTACTGAGGCGTTTAGTGAACTGGCTTCACTCAACGCTTCTTAACTTAGAATAATTCTTCTGTTTGGAGGTGTTGAGTGAGTCAACTTCACTCAATGATTTATACCTCTACATAATCTTTTGACTAGGCATTGAGTGAACTGGCTTCACTTAATGCTTCTGTACTTAGAAAAATTTCTTCTATCTAGAGGCGTTTAGTTAGTCAATTTCACTCAACGCTTTCTGCCTCTTCCTAATCTTTTGACTAAGAGTTGAGTGAACTGTCTTCACTCAATGCTTCAGGACTTAGTCAAATTCTGCCTCTTTCTTGGCTCAAACTGCATGATCTTAACTCACAGCTTTGTCATCTAGCATTGACAGAACCATCATGGCATTGAGTGAACTCTATTCACTCAACGATTCTTGACATGGCATTTTTTTCTTCGACAGAATCTCTGTAGCTTTGACTTAGGTAGCAATACTCGACGATTTATGTTGTATGGCTTTGAGTGTGTTGGCATCACTCAATGCCTATGGACTTAGCTATTCTTCTGGCTTCTACAGCTTAGGCCTTTACAGTCCCTACTTCATTTAGCGCCTTTTATGCTATGGAGTGTTGTGTCGACATCATCAAGACTATATAAAACCTGTTGTGCAAACACACTCAACGCCGTCATCAAGACTATGGAGTGTTGTGTCGACATCTTCAAGACTATACAGAACCTATTTTTTGCTTTTGTTCTAAGGAAAAACATGTAAACCCAGAATTTTCTGATTAATAAATAAAATCAGCTTCACTATTGATTTTAGTTGTTTACATTGTTTGTATGTTATCTTGCACTAAAATGTATGTACATCTATTTTTATGTGCTTTATTATTAGTGATGTATATCTTTGACTAAGAGTTATGACTTCTCCAAATAGGGGGAGATTGTTGGGTACAGTAAAAAATATGTACTATATTTAGAGAAGCCTCATCTTACTCAATGATATACATCAATTTGTATTTGATGGATATTTGAGTTACATTGTGCAGGTGTAAGGTTTGCAAGGAAATTCTCTAAGTACAAGTGTCGACACTTGTGAAGAATTGCGTCGACACCCAGAAGTTTTTCGACACTAGAAGCAAAGTTGTGTCGACACCCAGACATTATGTCGACACCTGAAGAAGAAGTTGTGTCGACACCCAGAATTATGTCGACACCTAAGGCAGGAATTATGTCGACACCTAAAGCAGAAGCTGTGTCGATACCCAGGAGTTATGTTGACACAAGAAGAAAGGCATGTGTCGACACTCAGGAATTGTGTCGACACCTGAAGAAGGTTTGTGTCGACACACAGGACTTGTGTCGACACACACTCAACACCATCTTACAGCAATAGCTATTCTGAGTCTGAAGGCTTGTGTCGACACACGGGACTTGTGTCGACACACACTCAATGACAGCTAGACATACACTCATTGCCATTTGTTTGCATCAGCTATGTTAAGACCATAAGCAGTTGTGTCGACTCACAGGACTTATGTCAACACATACTAAACAACAGCTGGACATACACTCAATGCCATTTTTCTGCATCAGCAATGTCAAGACCAGAAGCAGTTGTGTCGACACACAGGACTTATGTCAACACATACTCAACGACAGCTGGACATACACTCAACGCCATCTGTCTGCAGCAGTTATGTCAAGACTAGGAGCAGTTATGTCGACACACAGGACTTGTGTCGACACATACAAATAGAAGTTGTGTTGAGTAGTAGAAGAATGACTATGTCAACACATGGAGTGTTGTGTCGACATCATCAAGACTTATGTCGACATCATCAAGACTTGTGTCGACACTAAGTCTATTTGTGTCGACACATATGAAGCAGTTTGTTGAGTGGTTCATGCTGAGTTATAAAGTCTTTTAGGAATCAACTGTCATGACTAGTGACTCGACGGCTATCATTACCAACAGGTCTGATACCTTTGTCAAAATTGTCAGAAGGTTGTTACAAACCGGATTAGTCGGTAATCATGAGAAAACTCTATATAAAGGACTGATCCTCGACAACTAACAACAACTGATACAGAGATAAAAAAAGTGAATCATCCAAAAAAAGTATTCAACAACAAGAAAATGGGAGACCCTTAAGAAAGCAGATTCTGAACAGTCTGCAGAGAAGATTCAGATCTTATTCTGAATTCAAGGAAGGAGATGACAGGAGATCAACTTCTACATCAAGTAAAGTTCAACCTTATTTTGTTCTATCAAGAAGCTTTGAAATATCTAAGTCAGGTTGGATCTGAAGATTCAGTTTATTCAAGAACTGATCAAGAAGCTCACACCTATAGAGTGATCTATCTGGTGATATTTCTATATCTTTAAATACTCAATTACTTGTAGGATCTTTTGTTAGATATGAGTTTTAAGCCTATAATTATAAAGGCTGAGGTAGGGCTGAATTCCTGAGGTGTAGGACTAGTGATAGTCTGAGTTGTAAGCCTAGTGATAAAGGCTGAGGTAGGGCTGAGGCCTGAGGTAGGATTCTTGGGAAGAATCTGAGGTAAGACTTGTATAAGTCTGAGTTGTAGGAACCAATCTGGTTCTGAGTTGTAAGATCTGTGGATCTAAGTTAGTGGAAGGAAGTTGGGCTGAATCCAGTTCTCTACTGGATAGGCGAAGGGGTATGTGGATGTACCCATACCTTGGGGAACCACTATAAATCTGGTATTTGTTGTGCTATGATTTATGTACTGAGAATTGTATGTTTTGTGATGTGTTAATACTAGTTAAATTGCTTGAATTATAAAAGAAAATTGGAACCTATTCACCCCCCCCCTCTAGGTGTCTAGGCTCTTGAAATAAGTCTTTCAATTACTACTCAAAAATGGGATCACGGTGAATATTTCGGTCACGCGCAGGGAGAAAGTAGGCAGCCCACTAAGGTGAGCTTTGCCAAAGACCGGGGCTCAGGATCACCTCCAAAGGAATCCACCAATATTGGGGACCATACGCTTGCCCATTCACACTCTCTCCACAGTACTAGTTTGACTCAAGCGTGAATAAATAGGACTTGGAGTTTAATATAGGCTTAGGCAAAGGCGGGATAAACAAAGGTAAACAAGACAGACACACACATCCAAAATTAGACCGCCTGAAAACACTCATAGCTAAAAACAATGGCAAACACATGCGGTGCACCACCAGACTTTGATTTTTTTTTTACGGTGCGTGCACGCCCACCACGAACACAATACCAAAATATTTCACAACTTAATAACAATATATTTTTTTCTTTTATTCCCAATTGGGAAGTTTCATTTCATTTACTTTTTTCTTTCTTTTCTTTTTATCATAATAGCCGAAACCAAATACAAAACACGGCAACACCACAAGCTGCAAAAATACCCACATAACTGTCACATATAACAGATACAAATTACAATAAAGCAAACTAACCAAGCGACCACATCCGGATGTGTGAGTAGGAAAGGCTATATGGCTTTGGTAGCGAGGCGTAGGGATGTCAAAGGAAGGGACAGACTCAACTGGGATAGTAATGGATAGACATCGGGAATGGTACAAGGCTCAAACTAGACAAAGTGACGGCCTACATCACACTCACGCTTGACTAACCATGCACCAATACTTTGACAGTAGCTTGGGGCAAGTTCTTAGCCACCGAGAAAGATGATCCTTCCTCCCGACTCAAGCAAAACGAGTCTAGTTACGGCTACACACATCCCTATACTACCGTTCGATTCACACCGGATTCACCAATTTTTGAGTAGAATAAAAAGTCTTTACGCATTTAGAAAAAAATAAAACTATAAGCATACAGAAAAATTAAATCTACTCCAATTTCTACACGAGACGAGAGCACTCGGCTAGGAGCACTATAAGAGTCAACATTTTATTCTGTCTCACAATCCTATGCCAGCACAATAATTTTCCCAAATCATACAAAAGTAATGAGTTTAACTCGCAGCACGCTAAAAGCTAAGCACGCGCTCATGTGGGTACAGTGGTGTACGATGCAATGAACTAATCAAAATAAAATATAAAAGCTTCTAGTATGCACAAGAAAAGTGCGCATGCAAAAAGGTAACAAATAATGACTCTCCCCCATACTTAAACTAATTTACACAACATATGATATGGAAATTGAACTCAAATAGAGACAAGGGAAGATGTTACCCAATGCTCAGCTAGTGAGCATACCAGAAGACGCTTGAAAAATAGAGGCAGGCCGCGCCATACGAAGAATCACAACCCCGTCAATATGAATTTGCCAAGAATACCTGTAGGGGTGAGCTCCGCAAAAATAAAAGAAAAATAGACAAAATACAATGAAATACTAAAACTATAATAGACACGAAAATTAAAAAAGCAGAAAATGTAAGATAAATACTGGGGTTACTGTCATCCCAGCAAGACTTATTAAATTTTATACATTTCTAGCTAATGGGCATATGAAAAAAAGTGCACAGGTAATTGTTCCATTATCCGTTGCGGTAGCTGGTACCGATACGGAGATAAAGTTGTTACCCCTCTCCCAAATAATAATACCTGCCCAACACAGGTAGAGGGAATAGGAAATAAGAAGAGGAGGAGCGCTAGTCCTTACTCATCTCACCACAGAATATATCCTTGCCCAGCAAGGTATCGTCTACCACAGGTCTGTAGGAGGCAAAGGCGACGACATGAGCGCAAGACACATCGTCATCCCAACGTATCCATGGAGACTCATCCTGCACAGGCTCAGATAAAGAAGGGGGATCAAGGAATAAAAGAGATGAAGAACTAAAATAATCAGAAAATGGGAGAGTGATTCCGGTTTCACTCTCAGCAAGATCCAAGAAAAGATCATCGTCGATAGCATACGAGTCATATTGTGGGGAATCCTAGAACTCGAGGTTCGCGGTGGTAAGGGGAACGGCCTCGTCCAATAAAGAGGTGCAAACCTCCGCATCAGAAAAAGGATATTCCTCATCCCACTGGGGTGCGTAAAAGTGTTCCGAAGATCCACATTCTCCGTCGGAGATAGAGGAATCATCATCCCGCTTCGGCACAACCTCGAGCACCGAATCACACATGAATACGACACCGTCAGTCGACTCACACAAAAGAGGAGTAGCAAACTCAGTAAAAAATTGCGGAGGGCCGAAACTGCTCTCAAAATAAAGCACTGAATGAGCAGGCCCCATCGCAAAATCATTCGCAGACGCCACCCCGTCGATAGGAACAATCTCTATGTCCCATACAGGAGCGCCCATGGATTCCTAATCCTCTTTTTGCAGGCTAACATAAGAGTGATCGTCATCACTCAAGGGAAGCTAGTAAAAAGAGAGCGAGGGACCCATGAAGGATCTGTATGCAGCGAGAGATTCTTCGGTAATCTCAAAGGGTAAAGAACGAGCAAGGTGCGCTATGTCAGTGTATGGGCCGGGTAACACCCTGGTAGGCTTTTCCACAATAGTCTTCCGTGAACAAGAGGTTGTTGCGCATACGCCCACAGAGGGAGAAGGCTCGCACAAATGAGGGCATTCCTTTAACATGTGGCCCACACCTTGACATAGCAAACACCGAATATAGTGCTCGGCATTCTTAGCAGCCATGGCGTTGATGCGTCGGCGCAAAGCATCAAGTGGACGGCACTCAGCTTCCGAATACATCACGAACAAAAATAATTGCCGAAAAAGTTACACAGCTAGAATAAAAATAGCACGGATCTGTTATCTAAATCAAAAATCAGAAAAGAGCAAAAAGAAATAAGTAAAATAAAAATTCTAAAAACTAAAGCAAATAAGAAAATGATATGCACAAATGGAAAATGGATTCAATCTATTATCTCCCTCTCCAAAAACTCACACGACTGTGTTCCCCGGCAACGGCGCCAAAAACATGATGCGGTAGAACGGCAAGTGTACCGGTCGCACAAGTAATATAAAATGGGCAAATTTTCCCAAGTATCGATCTCGAGGGAACACAGTAAGGTGGAGTTAATTTTTGAGGAGGACTTGAGACTGAAGTCCTTAGGTCGGAGTTTAACAAAGGGGGGGTTTGATTGTTGCGGAAAAAGAAAATAAAACACTAACAACTACTCCTATGTAATGCTGCTATGCAATGCTTCGCCAGGCGGGATGGAAGAATACACGGGCCTCTATGTACCGAATCGCTGGGCGGATGGATGAGTAGGCTTGCGGATGAGGTGGTGAGAATGGAAGAATGAGGGTCGAGAGCACCTCTTCGCTACGCATGCCACTAGCAATTGCTAGTGCGGCCAAAACGGATGTGGTGGGTGAGGGAAAATAAAGGCGCACCTCAAGCAACTTAAGAAGTAAAGCAATACAGAAACACATTATCTTGAATTTAATAAAGCATACAACTTAAGTGCATCAACATCTATAAATGAAGTTTTAACACAAATATAGAACAAGAAAGCAAGTACAAGTCAAGAGATCGACCGAATCCGAAGTCATGCTGAGGGTTCACGAAAGGAATCGCCAGGTTGTCAATCTGCGTCCTAGCACGGTCCTAAACTACATCTGGGGTAGAGAAGGGATGTCACTACCTTCCAATTGACACATCTTCTTCGTGTCATGATTGTGGAAGAAAGTTTCAAGCTTCCCTTTGCTTGTTGGATACAGCGTGAAAACCTTCCTTGAAGCACAAGGATGAAGGAGGAGGCCGAGAGGAAGCTCTGGCTTAGATTTGGTGGTGAAAGCTTGCCTGAAGCACATCCCTATGTTGGAAGATGAAGGAGGATGGCAGAATCCCTCCTCGGAGACGAAAAACTGCGGAGAAAATGGCGATCTCCCGAATTAGGGTGAAACCTGCAGATTTATAAACTGCAGAATATAACAATGTGCATGATCACAGGCACACGACCAGTGGTCGTGCGCACTATGTCCAGTGATCGTGCGCACTGGCATGGCAGAATCAAAAGAAGAATTTGGATAACACGCACGAGCAGTGGCGCACGACCGGTGGTCGTGCACACTATGTCCAATGGTCGTGCGATTACCCCAGACAGAACTCCAGAAAAAATGGAATCAATGCACACGATCAGTGGCGCACGACCGGTGGTCGCACGCACTGTGTCCAGTGGTCGTGCATTTGCCCCAACAGAACTTGGAAACCGGCGAATAGTGCGCACGATCAGTTGCACATGACCAGTGGTCGTGCGCAATAGATCCGATTAGCATGCACAGTGTTCTTGTTTCCAAACACTCCCGGAACACGCACACGGCCCCTGTACCAACACAGATATGTACAGACATTCCAGGCAATCACAAAAAAGACTACAAACAATAAAAGTACAAAAATACACAACCACGTGCCTAAGTGTGCACTTCCTATGGAAATAAAGATAAGATGAAATATATACGATAATGAACTAAAAGTGAAGTGCAAGTGAAAGAAAACTAGCCCAGATGAGTCCGAAAATCACTATATAAATAGGACTCATCAAGGAGACAACATGTCTTTTCTTCAAGAATGTAGTGAAGTATTGGGGTTTACCGAATACTATTATTAGCGATCGTGACCCCAGATTCACAGGGAAATTGTGGACAGAGTTGTTCAAGTTGTTGGGATCTGAACGTAACTTCTCCACAAGCTTCCACCAACAAACTGATGGGCAAACTGAGAGGGTGAATGCATTGCTTGAGTGCTACTTGCGGAACTTTGTAAGTGCCAATCAGAAGGACTGGGCTAAGTTTATGGATGCGATGCAATTCTCATACAATCTACAAAGCAGTGTGAAAGAATTATTTCAAGAGCCAAAACACATAGAGGGGGGGTGAATAGGTTCTAATTATCTTTAAGAATTTTAGATGATTTAACAGGTTCTTATCACAGCACAGAACATACAATCACAGTACAGCAAACACAACACAACATACACCAGATTTATAGTGGTTCCCCAAGCTATGGGTAAATCCACTTTCCCCCTCACCTATCCAGTAGAGAACTGGATTCAACACAACTTCTTTCCACTAGCTCAGATTCACAAATCTTACAACTCAGAACAAGATGGTTCCTACCGCTCAGACTTATACAAGTCCTACCTCAGATTCTTCTCATGAATCCTACCTCAGGCCACATTCCTACCTCAGCGTTTATAACTAGGCTTACAACTATGACTATCAATAGTCCTACACCTCACGCACACAGCCCTACCTCAGCCTTTATAATTATAGGTTTATAACTCAGATCTAATAAAAGATCCTACAAGTAATTGAGTATTTGAGAGATTAAGGAATATCACCAGATAGATCACTCTATAGGTGAGAGCTTCTTGATCAGTTCTTGAATGAACTGAAACTTCAGATCCAACCTGACTTAGCTGTTTCAAAGCTTCTTGATATAACAGAATAAGGTTGAACTCTTCTTGATGTAGAAGTTGATCTCCTATCAGCTCTTTCCTTGACTTCAGAATAAGATCTGAATTTTCTCTACAGACTGTTCAGAATCTGCCTTCTTAAGGGTCACCCCTTTTCTTGTTGTGAAATACTTATTTTGGATAATTCACTTTTTAACTCTGTCTCTATTTCTCTTCTTTTTAAGTTGTCACGGATCAGTCCTTTATATAGAGATTTCTCCTGATTATCGGCTGAACCGGTTTGTAAAACCTTCTAACAGTTCTGACAAAGGTGTCAGACCTATTGGTAATGACAGTTGTCGAGTCACCAATCAAGACAGTTGTTTCCTTAATGATTTTATAAGTCAGCATGAACTACTCAGCAGAATGCTTCATATATATCAACACAAATAGACTAAGTGTCGACATAAGTCTTGGTGATGTCGACATAACACTCCAAGTGTTGACATAGTCATTCTTCAGCTACTCTACACATCTTCTGTTTGTATGTGTCGACACAAGTCCTGTTTGTCAACACAACTGCTCTTGGTCTCGACATAACTGCTGCAGACAGATGGCATTGAGTGTATGTCTACCCGTCGTTGAGTGTGTGTTGTCACAAGTCCTGTGTGTCGACACAACTTCTTCTGGTCTTGACTTAGCTGCTACAGACAAATGGCGTTAAGTGTGTGTATAGCTGTCATTGAGTGAGTGTCCACACAAGTCCTGTGTATCGACACAAGCCTTCTGACTCGGAATAGTTGTTGTTGTAAGATTGCATTGAGTGTGTGTCTAGCTGTAGACACAAACCTTCTTCAGGTGTCGACACAATTCCTGAATGTCGACACAGCCTTTCTTCTGATGTCGACATAACTCCTGAGTGTCGACACAGCTTCATCTTAAGGTGTCGACACAATTCCTGCCTTAGGTGTCGACATAATTCTGGGTGTCGACACAACTTCTTCTTCAGGTGTCGACACAATGCCTGGGTGTCGACACAACTTTGCTTCTAGTGTCGACACAACTTCTGGGTGTCGACATAACTTTGCTTCTGGTGTCGACACAACTTCTTCTGGGTGTCGACACAATTCTTCACAAGTGTCGACACTAATACTTAGAAAAATTCTTTGCAAATCTTATACCTGCACAAAGTAACTTAAACATACATCAAATATAAATTGATGTATATCATTGAGTAAGATGAGGCTTCTACAAATATGGTACATATTTTTCAGTGTACCCAACAATCTCCCCCTATTTGGAGAAGTCATAACCCTTAGTCAAAGATATACATCACTCATAATAAAGAACATAAGCAAAAGATGTACATACAATTCAATGCAAGATAACATAGAACAATGTAAACAACTAAGATTAATAGAGAAGCTGATTTTATTATTTAATCAGAAAATCCACAAGTTTACATGTATTCCTTAGAATAAAAACAAAAAGTTACATTGTTCTATACTTAAGACTATCTATCCTATGATTGGCTAGGCTTCTTAATCACTATGCCTTTTCCTGATTGAATCTTTGCCTGCAAAGTAGGGTCTGTATCATCAACAGCTTTCTTCCCTCTGAGATCCTTCTTCTTTTGCTCTTCAACCTTTATTCTTTGCCTTTCAAAATAGTGAAAGGGCTTGGGGAAGTACCTTCTAGGCTCCAGAGCATTAGCAGATAACTTCCTAGCTTTTGCACTCCTTCTTATGCTGAAGAATGGCTTCTTGCCTAGCTTGATATTTATTCCATTCCTGCTCAGAATACCACTTACCCCTATCATGGGTCTTATCCTTTACAGCCTTCCATGCAGTCAAAATGATATTCGTTGAAGTAGGGCTCCATTGTTCAAAATCTGGCTTCAACTCAGCCTGTTCTCTGAACCTTTTCTTGGATAATTGTGCCACTTTTTGAGCTTGCTTGGTAGCCTCAGACATTTCTACTTTTTCAATGATCACCTTTGATGCCTCCTGTGAAGGACTGTACATTGTCTGTACTTCTTGTTGAACCATGTCAAAATCAACAGGAGGGTAAATAACTTGTGCAACTTCAGGCTGATCTCCTTCAATATGAGCAGGTTGTACTCCAGATTCAGCAACATTGTCATCATTACATAAAGGAGGAAAGCCAAGAGTAGCTCAGATGGAATTGGAGACCCATTCGGCATGATCAGAGCTAGCTTTGACTAACAATCTCTCCCCCTTTATTACTTCTCTAGTAATATGATCCCTTAGATCAGTCTACTGAAACCTTATCTGATCAGCCAGATATTTTGTTCCTTCTTTTTAATAGTCTTTAAACTTAATTAAGGTATCAGAAATTGACTTTTGGGAGGCTCCAATAGCTGTTTGAATAGCAACTATATCTTCTTTGATTTGCTTTGATATTTCAGATTTCAGATTAGTGGTGATACTTCCCAGTTTTTTGATGATTTCTTTATGAGAGTCTTTGAGATTTTAATTGGACCTGAATTGATTTTCCAAAACATATCCTTGCTTTGTGGCAATGTCCATAATCTCATTCTTGATAAGCTTTTGTTGCTCAGCCAAATACACTACAATATTGCCTCCCTTATGAATACAATCTGTCATTTTTTTCTTATGCAGATTCACTTCAAACCTGATTGACTTAATGTCCTGAGCCAGCTGAAACTGCAGTTCTTTATTGGACTCATCCATATATTTTTCCAGAGTCTTCCTTTGCTTATCCAACTTAACTTGTAATTGGACCAGTAATGAACTGAAATCCAAGCTTGGAGCTGGTTGTTGAGTGACTGATTGCAAGGCTCTATTGTAGCCTGAGCTCCTTTTCTTAATTTCAACAATTTTTCTCTTCTTAGCCAAAGTGGCTTCCTCATTATCAGATGGTTGAGATGAGCTATCTATATCAACAGTTTCCTTATAAGATGGGGCATTTAGCAGCTCCTCCCCCTCAGTGCTTGGTAGATCTTTTTCAATCTGGGAATTCTCCCCCTCAGTTCTTGCGTCAGGTAAATCAGAAAAGAGCTCTTCCATAGTGACCTCTTGCTGTACCTGTATAGGAGGAACAAGATTAGTTTGAATAATAAAGGTTTTCCCTGGACATCCAGATCTTTGTCCAAGGACTTCTTCTTTAAAGGAGATACTTATTTGCTCATTTTGAGCTTCTTTCTCAACATTGTCTTGAGCTTCATTATTGATTTCTGATACTATGTCCATAACAGTATAGGCAGCTAATTCACTCTCTAGGGCAGCTTCAGCAATGCCTCCCCCTTGGGCAGGCAGCTCAGTTTGTTCAGGATTTTCTCCTTTTGGAGTTGAGACTATATGTTGTTATAGGGGCTCACTGCCCTCCACTTGATCTTGGGCTTCCTTTTGTTGCTAGTCTTCATCTGAGCTGAAGACTACCTCCTCTTCAGAATCACTAGAGGATTCTTCTTGCTGAACAACTTTCTTCTATTTTTTATCTTTCTTTATTTGTTTCTATGGTGTAGAGACTTCCTTTGTCAATACCCTATCCCATCTAGAAAGTATTCTCACATCCATTCTCCTCATGTGGTTGATTTTTGATCCTTGCATTTGGTTCATTACATCTGGTATTAATGAAGATAAAGATATACTTAGGATCCTACCCAAGTTGATTTCTTTACTACTTGAATCTTGTCAAACACTAATGCTGTCCAGTCAGTTTTCACTTTGAATATGACCCTTGTCATTAGATTAAACATATGGACTGAAATTCTGTCATGTCCACCAATTTTACACAAAATTACCTTGCCTATTATTTCTTACAGAAACATTCCTTGTGAATTCATCCCTTTCCGAGTAATGGATGATCCAACTTTGATATCAGGGCTCAGCCCACACCAGCTTAAAGCATCTCTTGTCATTGATGAAATGATGTCTTCTTCATCTGTAACCTTAGGAAGATGGAGTGATTTCCTAATTGCCTTTAGTGAAAGTTTCACTCTGGAATCTTGTACAGTGGCTTTGATCTTCTTTCCTTCTGTGTCCACAGTTGTAGAGGAATAAAATTCCCTGAATTCTTTCTTCCAAATCTTCGTTGGTTCTGAAAGCAAGAATTCCAATCCATTTTCTAAAATTAGGGTAATGACACTTTGAATTTCTGGAGACGCTGACGTGAAACCACCACGAACCATCTCATACCCTTCGTTCACTTTGTCATCTTGATGAGGCGCCATTGTCGGGAGAGAGAGAGAGAGATTGAAGTGAAGAGAAGAGAATATCTATGTCGACATAAGGTCTAGAGTCGAGAAAGCTGAAGGCATAGTCGACCAGATTCTATCTTCACCTATTTATAGTCTTAGTCTAAAAGGGAGTTCAAAAGACGCGCCTTAGTGATAAGACTAGGTCTCGACAATACTTAGGATTAGTCGACACGACTATATGTCGACATACTTATGTCAGTGTCGACATGGACTGGTTAAGTCTTGTTGTGTAACACCTCCCCTGTAAAGACCATATAATATGGGTCCGGCCGGGGCCCCACAACATACGGACACCACAGCTTTAGTATTAAAAGATGATATGAAACTACCCAAACTCAAAACTCAAGACATACACAGCGGAAGCATAAAACTAAAAGACAGAAGTTATCCACTAACAATAGAGTATCGAAATGGCCTTAAGGCCTTACACAATATAAGTCCAAACATATAAAAGTGCCAAGCACCCCTAGGCTACCTCGGCATGCAAGCCGGACATGATCAAACAACATCAACAAAACATGGAAAAGAAACTAGCCAAGCACAGCAACACTTCATGAGGCTTAGGGCTTTTCGCCCGGCGCGCTGGCTCCTGCATGCGATCCTTGCCCTGAAAGGATTTGAAGTAACGTGGGTCAGCAAAGGCTGACCTCTACTGTGTAACAAACACAACTCCTCCCGGCCGTCCCTAACGGACCCCGGGGTACCACTCCACCTGCAAGTTAGCACTTCGTATACCAAAAGAGCATATATATATATTAGCGGTAAACAGACTTGGATGTCTCAAACAGCATACATGTTCTTTATGTTTTGTACAAGTATAAGGGGCCTACTATGCAACATGAATGCAACCCGGGTTTCACCCAAGGCACCCTAGCTCGTATGCATCTAGCACAACATCAAACATTGGGTACTTCCGTTTCCCCATTGGCTTAAAGCCACAAACAAAAGGGAGACACCATGTCCCCAACGGCACACAGGCCGTCACACGGAACCTTGCAATGGCCCCACCCGCACATGGGTCTTAAACCCCAGGCTTGCCCGCATAATCTGACGTCGCACGTCAGGGTTCCGTCTCACACTGACCGATTCTAAGAAGCCTTGCTGGACCCCACCCGCTCATGGCCACATTGTCCGGGCTTGCCCTCCGCTCGGCATTCTCGTCAGTCTCACGCAAGGGCTAGTCTTGCTGGGACACTTTCCCCACATGACTTGCGCGTCACGGGATAGCCAGCCGACCACGGAGACATAGCCGCGCCTTAGCACAACACAAACAAAGGTTTCCCCACCCCAATTGCCACTCGCACCATGTCTTTGCCGTGCTCCAAGGAAACCATCTACCGAACAAAGCGGAGCTAACCTCGTCCGGTTTCGACTACGAGTACTCACTCAAATATAAGGGGGAAAACGCATACCCACAACGGCGTATTGCCGCAACGGATTTTCTACCGAAGCTCGCTATGCAACATCACCGGGTCGAACTATCGGTCGCGACCACGGCTTCACCCACAATGCCTAATCCGCTAACGGAGCGGATCTCTAATGCAAAGCATGCCGGGATGAGCATACTCAACCCGGAGGTCCTCTTGAACCTATGATACGCGGATCCCTCTCATTTGAGAGATCCGGTGCTCAAAATACGAAAGGAAGGGGATGCTATTCATGCATCCTAAATCCTAAAAACCGAGAGGAGAAGTGTCGTTACCTTCCGTCACCTCTTCCTAGCCATGGAGAAGATTTGCTCGGATGAACACCACCGCAACGCTCCCACCTTCGCGGATCTGAACTCCGCTCGCGAAACGGACCTCCGAAGCTTCGCCGGCGGCCGGAACTTGGCCTCCTTGCTCTCCCTTCTCTCTAGAACTTAGAGAGATAAAAGGAAGTGGGGAATGAGGGTTTGGAACCCTATTCCCGGCCTTAAACCCCCCAGGGAGGCTCCCCACCATTGGATCTTCCAAAGAAAAGAACGAACGACCACGATCGGAACTCACATTAGAAAATCTGGGCCGAACACGGGTTGCAACACGGCCGTGTGCATGGCCGTGTTAGCCATTCGTCGTCTCGATCGATTCGAAAACCAGCACACGGCTCCTGACACGGCCTTCGACACGGCCTTCGACACGGCCGTGTCTCGCTCCACACGGCCGTGTCGTGACCCGTGTCACGGCACCCGTTTTCAACATTTTCAGTCAGAGAAGTACACGGCCTCTGACACGGCTTTCGACACGCCCGTGTCACCTGGGACACGGCCGTGTCCGGACCCGTGTCATACCCCGTGTGCCAAACCTCAGGAAATTTCGAAATGACCCAGGCTACACGGCCTGGGACACGGCCGTGTGCCTGGCCGTGTTCTATACTCGACGATCGTCGGCCTTAACATGGTCGACCACACGGCCAGCTCGACACGGCCGACACGGCCTCTGACACGGCCGTGTCGGGACCCTTGTCACCTGCTCAAAAAAAGAAAAACAACTGTTTTGGCCAAAAGCGATCCCCGTCGCTCCTACAACATTTTTGGGGCGTTACAATTCTCCCCCCCCCCCCTTAAAAGAATTTCGTCCCGAAATTTAAAACATGGAAAACAAAACACAAATTCTAAACGATACCTGAGGAGAAAAGCTCGGGGTACTCCTCCAGCATGGCCTGCTCTCGCTCCCATGAGAGCTCCTCGCAGCCACAGTTGTCCCAACGGACCTTTACGAGTCGGACCTCCTTGTTCCGCAGTTGCCGAACCTCCGAATCTTCTATCCCGACGGGACGTACTCGCGTCCTCAAGTCTTCCTCTACCGGCACCGCCGCCGGTTCAATCACCACGCTGGCCTCTAACAAGGCTTTCCTCAGGACGGAGACGTGAAAAACGTCATGCAATCCACTTAGCTCCGTGGACAATGCCAACCGGTACGCTGCCTCTCCCACTCGCTCGATGACCTTGAATGGTCCCAAAAATCTCGGACTCAGCTTCTTGAGTCGGCGGATTCGTGAATCGCCTTTGAACGGCTTGATCTTAAGATACACCCAGTCGCCCACCGTGAATTCCACATGTCTGTGGCGAGCATTGAAATACTTCGACTGCCGATCTTGAGCCACCTTCATGCGCTCTTGGATGGTCCGCACTAGCTCACTAGCATCGGCTACCACTTCTTTCCCCAAAAGCTTTGTGTCTCCCGCCTCTGTCCAAGACATCGGTGTTCGACACCGCCTCCCATAAAGAGCTTCATATGGCGCCATCTTGATACTAGCTTGGTAGCTATTGTTATACGCAAACTCCACCATGAAGAGGTGATCCTCCCACTTCTTGCCGAAATCGAGAGTACACATCCTTAGCATGTCTTCCAAAGTACGGTTCGTCCTCTCAGTTTGCCCATCGGTTTGAGGATGAAAAGCCGTACTGAACTTGAGTTTTGTGCCCAAGCTCTTCTGCACCAACCGCCAATCCTTAGACGTGAAACGTCCATCCCGGTCGCTGACTATACTCTTCGGAATCCCATGGAGTCGTATAATATTGCGGACGTACAACTCCACCAACTTTTCCACACCGTCCTCCTTCCGGTTTGGGATGAAGTGTGCCACTTTGGTCAAGCGGTCCACAATCACCCAAATGGCATCATTACCCTGCTGCGATCTAGGCAACCCATGCACGAAATCCATGGAGATGTCATCAAATTTCCATTCGGGGATTGGAAGAGGCTTCAAGAACCCGCCCAGCTTCTGACACTCGGCCTTCACCAAGGCACAAGTTTGGCACCGACTCACACACAAAGCTACGTCCCGCTTCATCCCAGGCCACCAATAGGACTTCTTCAAGTCCAAGTACATCTTTGTACTACCCGGGTGAATGGAGTACTTGGTGAAGTGGGCCTCAAACATCAACTCCTCGCGGAGCTTGCCGAACTGCGGTACACAAATCCTTCCGCCCTTCCTCAGAACCCCATCAACCATCTCCCAGGCGCTACCCTCGCCCTTAAGAGCTTCCTCCACGAAGGGTTGGAACTCCTCATCCACACGGGTCGCTTCTCGAATACGATCGCATAAGTCATTCTGCATCTCAATCCAGTTTAGCCGAGCCACGCTAGACTCGCCTCTTGCCATACATTCCAAACCAAGGGTCTCCCAGTCCCGCCTTAACCGCTCATCGTGAGCTTCAATCCAACTTCCTTGCCCCGAGTATTTCCTACTCAAAGCATCCGCCACCACATTGGCTTTTCCTGGCGTGTACTGAATCGCCACCTCATAGTCCCCAAGGAACTCGACCCACCTGCGCTGCCGCATATTTAGGTCCTTCTGATCCAGGAGATACTTCAGGCTCTTGTGGTCCGTGAAGATCTCCACCTTCGCACCATAAACGTAGTGCCTCCACAATTTCAAAGCAAAAATTACCGCCGCCAATTCCAGATCATGGATGGGGTAATTTCTCTCATGAGGCTTCAGCTGCCTCGACCCAAAAGCTATCACACTGTCATGCTGCACCAACACGCACCCTAAACCGCATCCGGATGCGTCGCTGAAAATCTGAAATCCTTTGGTCCCCTTTGGTATACTTAGGATCGGTGCCATCATCAGCCTCTCCTTCAGGGTTTCAAACGCCTGACTGCACTCTTGAGTCCACACGAACTTCTGATCCTTGCGAGTTAGCGAAGTGAGGGGTAGAGCTATCCGCGAAAAGTTTTCCACAAACCTTCGGTAGTTCCCGGCTAGTCCAAGAAAGCTCCGGACTTCCGCCACAGTCCTCAAAACAGGCCAATCTCTGATGGCTTCCACTTTCGTTGGATCTACCGCCACCCCATCCCCACTAATCACATGGCCTAAAAACGCCACCTTCTCCAACCAAAACTCGCACTTGGAGAACTTCGTATAGAGCTGGTTCTCTCTCAATACTCGCAACACTGTCCTCAAGTGCACCTCGTGCTCCGCTTCCGACTTGGAATACACCAAAATGTCATCAATAAAAACGACGACGAACCTGTCCAAGTATTCGCGAAACACTCAGTTCATCAAGTCCATGAACACGGACGGCGCGTTCGTCAACCCGAACGGCATCACCGAGAACTCAAAATGACCATACCTCGTACCAAACGCTGTCTTGGGTATGTCTTCGTCACGAATCCGCAACTGATAATATCCGGACTTCAGGTCCAACTTGGAGTACACCACCGACCCTACCAACTGGTCGAAGAGATCGTCTATCCGGGGAATCGGATACTTATTCTTGATTGTCAATTTGTTCAACTCTCGGTAGTCTATGCACAAACGCATACTACCATCCTTTTTCTTTACGAATAACACCGGCGCACTCTACGGTGAAGAGCTAGGTCTGATGTACCCTTGCTCCAAAAGCTCCTGCAACTGAACCTTGAGCTCGGCCAACTCCTTTGGTGCCATCCTAAAAGGTGGACGCGACACCGGTCTAGCCTCGGGCACTAACTCGATGGAGAAATCAATCTCCCGCCGAGGAGGTGCTCCCGGTAGCTCCTCGGGAAAAACATCTCCAAACTCCGCCACCACGGGCACTTCCCCAAGAGACAGCCTGGAAAGGATAACGTCCAACAACGCCACTAGAGCTACACCTCCCTGGTTAACAGCTCGCACTAGTTGAACTGCCGAAACTAGGGAACAGGCCACTCCAAGCAGGCCCTCAAACTTGACTTCTGCTTGCCCCACGCTCCTCAGGGTTACCACCTTGTACAAACAGTCAATACTGGCACGCTGCTCCGCTAGCCAGTCCATCCCCAAGATCACGTCGAACTCGGACAATGGCAAGATCGCCGCTACCAACACGAAGTCGACCCCCTCAAGACTCCAACAAATCCGGCCTCTAGCCCTGGTAGTCATAGATGACCCATTGGGCATGCGCACCTTCAACTCTGAGTCCGTTGAGAAGGACTCAACTCCAATCCTCCGGATGAAACTTTCCGCAAGGAAGGAGTGCGACGCTCCCGTATCGAAAAGTACCCTAGCGGGGTACCCTGATACCACTACAAAGCCTACACACATGCAACAAACATAAAAAGTCTTGAAAGGAAGAAATCTAAGGTGCAGGTTGAATTCTCGTACCTGTCACCACATCGGGTTGACGGATTGCTTCCTGCTGCCCCAGGTTGTAGGCCCTTGGCTGCACCGGTTGAAACCGGGAAGCACTCGACTCCGCCATCTTCCCTTTCTCTACGGCACTAGGGCCGGAGCGCACAGTCTGCTCCTGCCTTGGCTCTTGCTCAGCGCCCCCTTGGGTACAAAATCTTGCTATGTGGCCTGGCTTGCCACAACTGTAACACGTCTGCGGTCCCTTAGAGCGTGACCCTCCGGACGTCCAATTACTTTTCTCGCCCGACTTAAACGGGGAATGCTTCTTCTTGCATCGGCTCCCTTCCGCCTTTCCATGGGACTGAGCCGACTTCTTCTCTTCCCCCTGCTTGGGTGTGAAACCCTTTCGGCGCTGGGATCGCTCCATATCGCTCTCCAAAATTCGGGCCGCCTCCACCAATTCGTTGAAGCCCGCACGCTTCATCGATATGAGGGGTTGTCTTAGATTCTCCCTCAATCCATGGTAGAAGAGATTGTCCCTCTCTTCATCGTCCGCTATGGTCGTCCCCGCATAACGACCCAATCGAGTAAATTCCTGAACATACTCATCCACTGTCTTGTCTCGCTGCACAAGATGTAGAAACTGCCTCTGGAGGGCTAACCTCGTTGAGGCGGGTATGTACTTCTTCAGGAAGGCATCCCCAAATTCCTCGATGGACGGTGTGCGTCCTGGGAACTGCCGACCACTGTGGCTCACCCACCATAACTTGGCATCTCCCTCCAACATAAAGGCTGCGAACTCTGCCTTTTTCTCATCTGGCACCTCCGCCGCCCTCAGAAGCTCCTGACTTCTAGCCCACCAATCCTCTGCATCAGTGGGTGTGCCGGTTCCCTTGAAGGTTGGAGGGTGGAAACTCAGAAAGTACTTCATTTGCCGGTCCCCATGCCCGACAACCACTCTCTCGGCCTGCAGCTCTGCCCGCCTGGCTTCCTCAACCTGCACGGTCGCTGTCGTATCCTGGGTAGCAGGAGTTGCTACCTGTGCTGCCGCTGCAGCTTGAGCCGCCACCATCGCTTCTGCAAGCATACGACAAAAGTCGGTCGGGGTGACACCCATTCCTAGCGGACCGTGCGCAGTTGCACTACTTGCCGAGAGCTCTTCTCTTGGCCTCGAGGTCCCAGCCTCGTTGCTTGCACTCTAAACACCAGCAAGAAAACACAAATCAGCCTCTAATCGCAAGACTCGAACACCAGGACACTCATGGTCCTGCGATACTCCTATGTGGATAACTTCTAATACGCGACTCGACTTATAATTTCGACCGCGAAACTTCTCCTTGGAACGCAAACCTCCCTCTGATACCAAATTGTAACACCTCCACTGTAAAGACCATATAATATGGGTCCGGCCGGGGCCCCACAACATACGGACACCACAGCTTTAGTATTAAAAGATGATATGAAACTACCCAAACTCAAAACTCAAGACATACACAGCAGAAGCATAAAACTAAAAGACAAAAGTTATCCACTAACAATAGAGTATCGAAATGGCCTTAAGGCCTTACACAATATAAGTCCAAACATATAAAAGTGCCAAGCACCCCTAGGCTACCTCGGCATGCAAGCCGGACATGATCAAACAACATCAACAAAACATGGAAAAGAAACTAGCCAAGCACAGCAACACTTCATGAGGCTTAGGGCTTTTCGCCCGGCGCGCTAGCTCCTGCATGCGATCCTTGCCCTGAAAGGATTTGAAGTAATGTGGGTCAGCAAAGGCTGACCTCTACTGTGTAACAAACACAACTCCTCCCGGCCGTCCCTAACGGACCCCGGGGTACCACTCCACCTGCAAGTTAGCACTTCGTATACCAAAAGAGCATATATATATATATATTAGCGGTAAACAGGCTTGGATGTCTCAAACAGCATACATGTTCTTTATGTTTTGTACAAAGTATAAGGGGCCTACTATGCAACATGAATGCAATCCGGGTTTCACCCAAGGCACCCTAGCTCGTATGCATCTAGCACAACATCAAACATTGGGTACTTCCGTTTCCCCATTGGCTTAAAGCCGCAAACAAAAGGGAGACACCATGTCCCCAACGGCACACAGGCCGTCACACGGAACCTTGCAATGGCCCCACCCGCACATGGGTCTTAAACCCCAGGCTTGCCCGCATAATCTGACGTCGCACGTCAGGGTTCCGTCTCACACTGACCGATTCTAAGAAGCCTTGCTGGACCCCATCCGCTCATAGCCACATTGCCCGGGCTTGCCCTCCGCTCGGCATTCTCGTCAGTCTCACGCAAGGGCTAGTCTCACCAGGACACTTTCCCCACATGACTTGCGCGTCACGGGATAGCCAGCCGACCACGGAGACATAGCCGCGCCTTAGCACAACATAAACAAAGGTTTCCCCACCCCAATTGCCACTCGCACCATGTCTTTCCCGTGCTCCAAGGAAACCATCTACCGCATAAAGCAGAGCTAACCTCGTCCGGTTCCGACTACGAGTACTCACTCAAATATAAGGGGGAAAACGCATACACACAACGACGTATTGCCGCAACGGATTTTCTACCGAAGCTCGCTATGCAACATCACCGGGTCGAACTATCGGTCGCGACCACGGCTTCACCCACAATGCCTAATCCGCTAACGGAGTGGATCTCTAATGCAAAGCATGCCGGGATGAGCATACCCAACCCGGAGGTCCTCTTGAACCTAGGCTATGCGGATCCCTCTCATTTGAGAGATCCGGTGCTCAAAATACGAAAGGAAGGGGATGCTATTCATGCATCTTAAATCCTAAAAACCGAGAGGAGAAGTGTCGTTACCTTCCGTCCCCTCTTCCTAGCCATGGAGAAGATTTGCTCGGATGAACACCACCGCAACGCTCCCACCTTCACGGATCTGAACTCCGCTCGCGAAACGGACCTCCGAAGCTTCGCCGGCGGCCGGAACTTGGCCTCCTTGCTCTCCCTTCTCTCTAGAACTTAAAGAGATAAAAGGAAGTGGGGAATGAGGGTTTGGAACCCTATTCCCGGCCTTAAACCCCCCAGGGAGGCTCCCCACCGTTGGATCTTCCAAAGAAAAGAACGAACGGCCACGATCGGAACTCACATTAGAAAATCTGGGCCAAACACGGGTTGCAACACGGCCGTGTGCATGGCCGTGTTAGCCATTCGTCGTCTCGATCGATTCGAAAACCAGCACACGGCTCCTGACACGGCCTTCGACACGGCCGTGTCTCGCTCCACACGGCCGTGTCGTGACCCGTGTCACGACACCCGTTTTCAACATTTTCAGTCAGAGAAGTACACGGCCTCTGACACGGCTTTCGACACGCCCGTATCACCTGGGACACAGCCGTGTCCGGACCCGTGTCATACCCCGTGTGCCAAAACTCAGGAAATTTCGAAACGACCCAGGCTACACGGCCTGGGACACGGCCGTGTGCCTGGCCGTGTTCTATACTCGACGATCGTCGGCCTTAACATGGTCGACCACACGGCCAGCTCGACACGGCCGACACGGCCTCTGACACGGCCATGTCGGGACCCGTGTCACCTGCTCAAAAAAAGAAAAACAACTATTTTGGCCAAAAGCGATCCCCGTCGCTCCTACAACATTTTTGGGGCGTTACATGTTGGGTATTGCATCCACAATGTACCTGATTTGAAGAAGCCCCTGTGCAAGCCAAGGTAAATAGACAATGTATTTGATGAACTATTTTTTAGTTGTGCTTGCAGTTATTCCATGCTAAGTACACACCAATGTCAGGGTGCAGTGGGTCAATATACACGGGTATGTGCAACGTAATCCCTCGTTGAGCAGATCAGTGTGTTGGCCTACGTGTACTCTCTCTATTGGGGTGTACTTAATTTCAAGTACAGGGCTATGATAAAGCAAGAGCAGACAAGAAGCAAGGGTGGGCCAAAGACCTGCTCACGGGTGGAAAGACGAGAATTCGTCTAAGTATAATTCATCGAGAATCACTAAGTGATTCTCGCCGATTCGTCGAGAATCACTAGTGATTCTCGACGAGTCGACGAGAATCACTAGTTGATTCTTGCCGGGTTGGGCCGGCTGTCTCGACGCAGTCAGAAAAATCATCTAAGGCAGAATCGTCGAGAATCACCAAGTGATTCTCGCCGATTCGTCGAGAATGACTTTGCATTCTCGACGAGTCGGCGAGAATCCAAGGTGATTCCCACCGATTCTCCCCGGCCTCTATAACCTGTGTAGCCAGAATTCTCTAAGTAAAATTCGGCGAGAATCGTAAGTAATTCTCGCCGATTCGTCGAGAATCACTCACGATTCTCGCCGAATTTGACTTGGGCATTTTTCCAAGTCTGCCTGGACCGGTCCACGTTATCATCGGGATTTTGAACCGGACTTTGGTCTTACCGCTGGTGGGGCCCACAACGGTCATCTCTTGACCTAGTGTATAAATACTCTGGTATTTATGTACAGTAAGATACAGAGAAGAAATACGAAAGAAAGCGGCCGACGAAACCCTAATCTCGCGATCTTGCTCCGCCTCCGTCGCCGCAGCCGATCACCGAAGCCGATCTCGATCTCCTCCAGATCCTCGGTGATAGAAGCCAAGTCCCGCACAGCGTCTCACGTGTCTATCCAGAGATCCTTTGTCTCTTGATTTGAGATAGGGAAATTTTTCCCCGTCCGAATTGATCGAGACGATCGATCCTCGTGTGACCGTTGGTAGACCTTGTCGACTTCGCTAAGAAGATTGGATCTCCAGTGCTTTGTTGTTGTGTTCAGTTGCCGCCGCCAACACCGAGAGCCTTGCCGCCGCTTGACGCCGCCGCCGGTCTCGGGGAGATCCTCTCCAAGTGAGATCTAGGGTTGTGGACTCTTCGTTGACTTCAAGAACACGTCGTCGAACGAAGAGGGACACCCTATTCTCCTTACGTTGTTTGTATTTCTTACAAGCTATTTTCATTTTCTCTTTCATTATAAAGGACCGATTGGTCTCTAGTTGTAGGGTTGGGTGCAACCCGTGTTGTGGGAGTGTTGACTCCTACGTGTGGAAGGGTTCCTTCCGTTAGTGCAAGGATTGGATTTCAATCCTGTTGGTGAAGTGATCGAGTCGTCCCTGGTTGGGAGATAGGTCGAAGGGGGAAAGTGGACGTACCCAAATCGGGGAACCACTATAAATTGCTTGTGTATTTTTGTGCTGTGTTGTTTTGTTTTCTTGTGCAGGTGAAACATTAATTCCGCAAATTCGCTGCAATTACACCTATCCCCCCCCCATAGGTGTAAGTAGTTGACACTAGGTGGACTTTCAAGTGGTATCAGAGGCAGGTTGCTCATCAAAAAGGTTCACACCTTGAGTAGAATCCTGCCACCAGTGTCAAGAAGCAGACAGATATCCTCCATGGACGGACTCAAGCACTCCGGCAAAATCCCAGTATGCACCAGACTGAACTTTCCTATCTGGAAGGAAAGAATCAGATTCTACATGGAAGCAGTCGACCCCCGGCTCTTCATGATAGTGGAGGAGGGACCTTACATTCCCACTAAGGCCTCCACCATTGATCCTACCAAGAAAGTACCCAAGAAACTTTTGGAAATGGACAAGGACGAAATGGTGCTGTTCGGACTCGACAAGAAAGCTCAGAACATCCTGGTGAGCGCAGTTGACGACTCTATGATGCAGAACTTCAGCAACTGCAGGACAGCCAAGGATCTCTAGAGCTGTCTGATTGTCCTAATGGAGGGCACAGATGAAGTGAGGGACGATCGGAGATCCCTCCTCAATCAGAAATATGAGGCCTTCAGACAAGTGCCAAAGGAGGAGATCGGAGTCACCTTCGAAAACTTCCTCAAGATCGTCAATGCACTCAAAGGATATGGAAGAGTGTTCACTGACGGTGAACTCAATGATAAGTTCCTTAGGTCCCTCACTAAGGAATGGGACACAAAGATCTGCGCCATCCGCGAGTTTGGCAGACTTGCGGAAACCGACCCTCAGATTCTGTTCGGGAAGCTCATGTCCTATGAGCTTCAGTTGAACACAAGGAAGGCTGAAGAGGAAGCAGAGAAAGCCGCAGCCAAGGAAAAGACGGTGGCCCTGAAAGCCATTCATTCCAGAAAGGGCAAGGGTGTTATCTCTTCCCGTGCGTGGAAGAAAGATGAAGAGGAAGACTCGGAGCCAAGCTCCTCCGACTCAGAATTGTCTGAGGAAGATTTATCCCTTATCACAAGGGAATTCAAGAAGTTCCTCAAGCTGAGGAATCAGAGAAAGAGAAACGGCTCCTCTTCGAGGGATCAGAAGAAGAACTATTCTTCTGACAGGTATGTATCCAAACCGATCAAACACCGCTCATCTGACATTATTTGCTTTGGCTGCAACAAGCCAGGACACGTCGTGGCCGACTGCCATCAAGGCAAGAGGGATAAGGGAAAGGGAGAGGAGCACAGGTCCTCAAAAGACAAGAAGAAGGAGAGGAGCTACATCGCGAAGAAGTCAAAGACGCTGAGTGAATCAGACTCATCAGATACCAGCGATGACGAGGAAGCCTACTTTGGGCTAATGGGTCACTATGACTCGGAAGGAGACTGCCCCCCATTCATGGGGAAGGTAAAAGCTCACACCCCTCTCTCTGACTCTGACTCTGATCCTGAGTCTCAGGATAATGACCCTGAGGATAGCTCTTCTGCCCGTGAAGCTGAGCTCCTCGATAAGTATGAGCTACTACTCAATACTTTCCTGGAATGTCGAAAGAGAATGAAGGCTGCGAAGAAGGAGGTAAAATTCCTTAAAGGTGAAAGTGTATCCCTGAGGGAAGAGATCACCAGTTTGATCTCCCTCCGACAGGAGCACTTGGACCTGACTTCAAAGCATTCAGAGTCTCTTAAGCTCCTTGATCTTAAGCAAGAGGAAGTCGAAAAGTTGGAAGAACTACTTGTGGCAGAAAGGAAGATCGTCAAGAGCTTCTCGATGCCAAAAACTGTTCTACCATTAGTTGATACCTTCTCTGCTCAAGCCAAAGGAGCTGGCTTGGGGCACGTAGGGGTATCTAGATCCTCTTCTAGGAGAAACAGGAACAGAAGAAAGAATAAGGCTGCCAAGAAAGCCTCTGCTGATGAGAAAGGAAAGGCCCCACTCAGCCCAGTTGAGTTCAGAAAGCCTAGCTTTCCCTATAACCAACATGACTTTGAGTCAACATATGGGCATCACTTCAGGCCCTCGGTTGCAAAGCCGAAGAGCCGATATGATGGGTGGACCTTTCCCCGTAACTTCAGTGAGAGTGTCTTCAAGGCACCTTATGAGGAAATCCACTTGGGAAATTATGGTCAATTCTCTAGCGGCCATAATAGGAAGCTGGCACCAAAGGCCAAGCATGTTACACTGAAAAGCCAAGAGGTGAAGAAGTCATGTGACTGTGGTCATCATGTTGCCTCCACCTCCAGGTCTTCGGCCCCAGCTGAACCCCACGTTTCAAGGGTAAAGCAGGCGCCCAAGAGGAAGTATAACAGGTTTGACTGCTGGTGCTGTGGCAAAATTGGTCACTTTGCCGTGGATTGTTGGTTTAATCCAAGGTATAACGAGACTTCGTATGTTAGCAATGCGAGGCCGACCACTCGTAGAGTTAACCAATTGAGGGAAAGTATGCTAACAAGGAATCTAGGACCCAAGTTTGATTGGGTTCCTAAGGCAAATTAATTCTGTTTTGCAGGGATGTCCAAAGGCCAACAAAACTCCTATTTGGTATTTGGACAGTGGATGCTCCCGTCACATGACCGGGACAAGAAGCTTGCTGAGGGAGTACTCTCCAGTCGAGGATGGACCCAAAGTCATATTTGGGGGATCTGATCGGGGAGTCACCAGAGGTTACGGTACGATTTCCAACGGTATACTCTCTATCACTAACGTAGCTTATGTTGAAGGGTTAAATCACAACCTGATCAGCGTAAGCCAGTTATGTGATAAAGGGTATGACGTTAAGTTTTGCAAGGATAAATGCCTGATAATATCATGTGACTCTTCGGAGACCGTATTAACAGGCATTAGGAGCAGCAATATTTTCTGTTTAGACTTTCTTAGTTTAGATTCTTCTACCCCAGTATGCCTCGTTGCTAAAGGCAGTGCATCTCTTTGTGAACAATGGCACAAGAGATTGGCACACATTAATTACAAGACAATTAATATGCTGTTTTCTAAAGACTTAGTAAGGGATGCTCCCCTTATTAAGTGCATCAAAGATAGTCCATGTCCTGCCTGTCAAATGGGCAAGCAGACTCGGGCTACCTTTAAGGGCATCCCAGACAAAGATTCCTCCAGATGTCTATATCTTCTGCACATGGACTTGTTTGGTCCAATGCAAGTTCATAGCTTAGGGGGGAAGTCGTATACGCTAGTGATTGTAGATGATCACTCTTGGTTTACGTGGGTGTCCTTTTTAAAACGCAAGTCTGATACGTTTGACATCTTCACCAGTTTTGTCAAGCAGATACAGAACGAACTTAACTGCTCAGTGGTCAAAATCAGAAGTGACCACGGAACAGAGTTTGAGTCTGGGGCTATGACAGAGTTCTGTGAAGAGCTTGGTATCTTTCATGAATTCTCCTCCCCTCGCACTCCTCAACAGAATGGAGTGGCAGAAAGGAGGAATAGAACACTCATTGAGGCGTGCACGACAATGTTGAATGATGCTTCTCTCCCGGAATACTTCTGGGCCGAGGCTGTCAATACGGCTTGTCATGTTCAAAACCGGGCGTTGATTAACAAGAGCCATCGTAAGACTCCCTATGAGCTACTGAAAGGCAAGAAACCAACCATGTCCTACCTGAGGATCTTTGGCTGCAAATGTTATGTACTGAATAACGGGAAGTACCCGCGTACTAAGTTTGGTGAAAAATGCTTCGAAGGCATATTCATGGGCTATAGTAGCCGCAGCCGGGCTTATAGAGTTTTCAACAAGAAATCCCTAGTGGTAGAGGAGTCAATAAATGTTGTATTTGATGAAGGAAGCTTGCTTACTGGCAAGACTTCTAGTCCTCTTCCTGAAGATGCAGATGCCAGACTCGAACGGTTGCAACTGGATGAGCCCGAGAAAGATGCAACTCCAACATTCGTCAAGGTGTCCACTTCTACGCAGATCGGAGAAGTTGAAACTCTAAATGGAGCAAATCCTTTAGAAGAAGGAGATGCCCATGAAGTAGTCGAAGCTCCTGATGCCAGACTTCTTCAGCTCAGACACGTGAGGGATCATCCAAGAGATCAGATCATCGGAGATCCTCGTGGCGGATTCAGAACTCGCCGAGGTACTATTAACGAGATTTTGCATCTTAGCTTCCTGTCACGGGTTGAGCCAAAGAAGTTCGACGAGGCGAACAAAGATGCTGCATGGATTTTGGCCATGCAAGATGAATTGCATCAGTTCGAAAGATGCAACGTTTGGATGCTTGTGCCCAGACCACAAAAGCAGAATGTGATTGGCACCAAGTGGATCTTCAAAAACAAACTGGATGAACATGGAGTCATCATCAAGAACAAAGCCAGACTGGTGGCTCAAGGATACAGACAGGAGGAGGGGATTGACTTTGACCAGACGTTTGCACCAGTTGCCCGGCTCGAGGCAATCCGGCTATTCCTAGCCTATGCCTCTCACAAAGGATTCACAGTCTATCAGATGGACGTGAAATCAACTTTCTTGAATGGAGATTTGAAAGAGGAAGTATACGTTGCTCAACCTCCAGGTTTTATCAATCCTACTTATCCTAATCATGTATATTTTCTTAATAAAGCGCTATATGGCCTAAAACAAGATCCTCGAGCTTGGTATGAGACATTGTCTAGTTTTCTTCTTGAGAACAAGTTCTCTAGAGGAAAAATAGACAAGACATTGTTTCTCAGGGAAGTCAAAGGCAAGATTTTGCTGGTGCAAATCTATATTGATGACATTATATTCGGCTCAACGGACAATAATCTTTGCAAAAAGTTTTCCAAACTTATGCAAGGAAAGTTTGAAATGAGCAGTATGGGAGAGCTGAAGTATTTCTTGGGACTTCAAGTGAAACAGTCTGAGGAAGGAATCTTCATTTCTCAGACGAAGTTCACAAATGAACTCCTCAAGAAATTCGGAATGGAGAATGCAACCTCTATGAGGACTCCAATGGGATCCACTATGTCTCTGTATAAGGATGAGAAAGGTAAACCTTTCGATGAAACCAAATACAGAAGCATCATTGGATCCCTGCTCTACCTTACTGCCAGTAGACCGGATATCATGTTCTCCACATGTGTTTGTGCCAGATATCAGGTGAACACTAAGGAATCTCATTATATCGCTGCAAAGCGAATTCTTAGATACCTTAAAGGTACTCCCAATCTTGTCTTGTGGTACCCGAGAAACAATGATGTCGAGCTAATAGGTTTTTCAGATGCTGATTTTGCAGGGAGTAGGGATGACAGGAAAAGCACCTCCGGGACGTGCCAATTCCTCGGAAGAAGGCTTATCTCCTAGAACAGCAAGAAGCAAAATTGTGTCGCAACCTCCACAGTAGAGTCTGAGTACATCTCGGCAGGAAGCTGTTGCGCACAACTCCTATGGATACGGAACCAGTTAGCAGACTATGATCTCCAGTTCAAGGAAGTACCAATGTACTGCGACTCCTCAAGTGCAATTGCTATCGCAAACAATCCAGTATCGCATAGCAGAACGAAGCATATTGAAGTGCGCTACCACTTCATTCGGGAGCACATGGAGAACAAGGACATCTCTCTCTGCTATGTCCCCACGGACAAGCAGATTGCAGATATTTTCACAAAGCCCCTAGATGAGGCCAAGTTCAGTCTCTTCAAAACTGAATTGGGGATGCTCAACTATGAGGAATGAAGACTCCAGACGCTCCTGGCCCGTGCATCTAGGGGGAGCATCTGTCAGAAACTCAAGTGAAAACATAAGTGCACGAACTGAGGGGGAGCATGGTGTCAGGTGCACCAGACCCAAATTTGCAGAAGCCGAAAAGGGGGAGATTACCCTCTCGGCTAAGGCTAAGGTAGCTCAATGTTCTAGTTTGCTCTCAAGTAACTGGTAATGCATATCCCTATCACCTCACTTTTAAGTTTCGGTTTTTCATTCCTATATGATCTATTCACCTTAGCTTGTAGGGTTTAGGCTTCTTCAAATAGGGGGAGATTGTTGGGTATTGCATCCACAATATACCTGATTTAAAGAAGCCCCTGTGCAAGCCAAGGTAAATAGACAATGTATTTGATGAACTATTTTTTAGTTGTGCTTGCAGTTATTCCATGCTAAGTACACACCAATGTCAGGGTGCAGTGGGTCAATATACACGGGTCTGTGCAACGTAATCCCTCGTTGAGCAGATCAGTGTGTTGGCCTACGTGTACTCTCTCTATTGGGGTGTACTTAATTTCAAGTACAGGGCTATGATAAAGCAAGAGCAAACAAGAAGCAAGGGTGGGCCAAAGACCTGCTCACGGGTGGAAAGACGAGAATTCGTCTAAGTATAATTCATCGAGAATCACTAAGTGATTCTCGCTGATTCGTCGAGAATCACTAGTGATTCTCGACGAGTCGACGAGAATCACTAGTTGATTCTTGCCGGGTTGGGCCGGCTGTCTCGACGCAGTCAGAAAAATCATCTAAGGCAGAATCGTCGAGAATCACCAAGTGATTCTCGCCGATTCGTCGAGAATGACTTTGCATTCTCGACGAGTCGGCGAGAATCCAAGGTGATTCCCACTGATTCTCCCCGGCCTCTATAACCTGTGTATCCAGAATTCTCTAAGTAGAATTCGGCGAGAATCGTAAGTAATTCTCGCCGATTCGTCGAGAATCACTCACGATTCTCGCCGAATTTGACTTGGGCATTTTTCCAAGTCTGCCTGGACCGGTCCACGTTATCATCGGGATTTTGAACCGGACTTTGGTCTTACCGCTGGTGGGGCCCACAACGGTCATCTCTTGACCTAGTGTATAAATACTCTGGTATTTATGTACAGTAAGATACAGAGAAGAAATACGAAAGAAAGCGGCCGACGAAACCCTAATCTCGCGATCTTGCTCCGCCTCCGTCGCCGCAGCCGATCACCGAAGCCGATCTCGATCTCCTCCAGATCCTCGGTGATAGAAGCCAAGTCCCACACAGCGTCTCACGTGTCTATCCAGAGATCCTTTGTCTCTTGATTTGAGATAGGGAAATTTTTCCCCGTCCGAATTGATCGAGACGATCGATCCTCGTGTGACCGTTGGTAGACCTTGCCGACTTCGCTAAGAAGATTGGATCTCCAGTGCTTTGCTGCTGTGTTCAGTTGCCGCCGCCAACACCGAGAGCCTTGCCGCCGCTTGACGCCGCCGCCGGTCTCGGGGAGATCCTCTCCAAGTGAGATCTAGGGTTGTGGACTCTTCGTTGACTTCAAGAACACGTCGTCGAACGAAGAGGGACACCCTATTCTCCTTACGTTGTTTGTATTTCTTACAAGCTATTTTCATTTTCTCTTTCATTGTAAAGGACCGATTGGTCTCTAGTTGTAGGGTTGGGTGCAACCCGTGTTGTGGGAGTGTTGACTCCTACGTGTGGAAGGGTTCCTTCCGTTAGTGCAAGGATTGGATTTCAATCCTGTTGGTGAAGTGACTGAGTCGTCCCTGGTTGGGAGATAGGTCGAAGGGGGAAAGTGGACGTACCCAAATCGGGGAACCACTATAAATTGCTTGTGTATTTTTGTGCTGTGTTGTTTTGTTTTCTTGTGCAGGTGAAACATTAATTCCGCAAATTCGCTGCAATTACACCTATCCCCCCATAGGTGTAAGTAGTTGACACTAGGTGGACTTTCAAGTTTCGACACAGAGTGTCGACTTTGATTTTTGTGTGTCGACACAAAAATCAGCTAACTTAAAGTCTTGACAGAGTTGTGTCGACACCTATACTTCTGTCGGCACAGAAAATTTTCCTATGTCGACACATCCTTTTTATTTGTCGACACAACATACTGAGTGTGTCGATACAAAGTCTGCTTGTGTCGACACAAACATTGTACTTAGACAAATTTCCAGAGAAATTTTCTACTGACTTATTCTACATTGGAATACTTGTGCTAACCTATTCTAGTTTAATCATACCTAATTCAATTTTAAAATAATTGAATTTAGTTTCATCCAGAGGTTTTGTAAAAATATCAGCAATTTGATTATTGGTGTTTACAAATTCTTGATTAATGTCTTCTTTTTCCACATGTTCTCTTATGAAATGAAACTTAATTTCTACATGCTTTGTTCTACTGTGTGATACAGGATTCTTAGCAATAGAAATAGCACTTGTAGAATAACAAAACAGTGGAATTCTACTTACCATGATATCATAATCTTCCAGTTGGTGCTTTATCCACAATAATTGTGCACAGCAACTGCCTACAGCTACATATTCAGACTCAGTTGTTGATATAGCTACACTGGTCTGCTTCTTGCTGCACCAAGACACCAGCCTTCCCCCTAGGAATTGACAGGTTCCTGTAGTACTCTTCCTGTCTTCTTTGCATCCTATAAAGTCTGCATCTGAGAAACCTGTTAGTATGAAATCTCTATTCTTAGGGTACCAAAGACTTAGATTAGGTATGCCCTTAAGATATCTCAAGATTCTCTTAACTGCAGTATAATGAGATTCTTTTGGGCAAGCTTGGTACCTAGCACAGACACATATAGCATACATGATGTCAGGTCTACTAGCAGACAAGTAGAGTAGGGTGCCAATTATCCCTCTATACAAAGACTCATCAATAAGTTTTCCTGTCTCATCTTTGCCCATAGGCATACTTGTTCCCATTAGAGTTTTCATGGTGGAGGCTGAGTCCATACCATATTTCTTAATTAACTCCTTGGTGAACTTAGACTGAGATATGGATAATCCATTATTAGTCTGTCTGACTTGAAGTCCCAAGAAGAACTTCAGTTCACCCATACTGCTCATCTCAAACTTCCCTTGCATAAGTTTGGCAAACTTTTTATAAAGGTTGTTTTCAATAGATCCAAAGATAATGTCATCAACATATATCTAGATTAGGATTATCTTGCCTTTAGATTCCCAAAAGAATAGAGTTTTGTCTATCTTTCCTTTATAGAATTTATTCTCAATAAGAAAAGTATACAAGGTTTCATACCAAGCCTTAGGTGCTTGTTTCAAACCATATAGAGCTTTCCTAAGCCTATATACATAATCAGGATAATTAGAATCTACAAAACCTGAGGGTTGCTCAACATAAACTTCCTCTTTTAAGTCACCTTTCAGAATAGCTGACTTTACATCCATCAGATATACCTTGAACCCTTGATAGGTAGTATAGACCAAGAACATCCTTATAGCCTCCAGCCTTGCTACTGGGGCAAAGGTTTGATCAAAGTCAATCCCTTCCTCTTGCCTGTAGCCTTTTGCTACCAGCCTTGCCTTGTTCTTGATAATGGTGTCATTCTCATCAAGTTTGTTTCTGTAGATCCACTTAGTTCCTATAATGTTGTGATCCTTTGGTTTAGGAACCAGCTCCCAGACTTTGCATCTTCTGAATTGATTCAATTCTTCTTGCATAGCATCAACCCAGTTATTATCTAGCATGGCTTCTTCAAACTCTTGGGTTCTATTTGTGACAATAAGCAAGAACATAGAACTGTGTTCATGCTTTTGCTCCTTGTTAGAACACCTTGACTTGCATATCCAATTATCTGGTGAGCTGGATGATCCTTCAGGTGTCTTCTTGCTGGAGGAAACATGTCTACCTCATGGCCTTCTTCATTTTCGTCCAACTGATGCTCCTCATTGTCTTCATCATCTAGAGAGTTTTGTTCTCCCCCTAGACAGCATGCATCTTTTCCATCATCCATCCTAGCAGAAGCTTCATCATTGATGGGAACCTTGTCCAGCCTGTCTGTTAGACCTGTAGAACTAACTGAAGAACTAGACAATTCATTGTTAATCAATCTAGACTCATCAAAAACAACATGGACTGACTCTTCTACAACCTGGGTAGACAAGTTGTAGACCCTGTATGCCCTACTATTATTGTTGTACCCAACAAATATCCCTTCTAGGGATTTGGCAGCAAACTTTGTTTGGTAGTGCTTACCATTCACTAGGACATAACATTTGCTACCAAAGATTCTTAAGTAAGAAATGTTTGGTTTTCTGCCTTTCAAAATCTGATAGGGAGTCAACTTAAGTTTCTTATTTATGGATATCATATTGAGAACATGACAAGCAGTATTTTCTTCCTCAGCCCAGAAATTTTCAAGGAATGTAGAGTCACTAAGTAGAGTTCTACCTGCCTTAATAAGAGTTCTATTCTTTCTTTCAGCAATTCCATTTTACTGAGGTATTCTTGGTGAGGAGAACTGATGAATCCAAAATTCTTCACAGAATTTTGTCATACATTCAGACTGAAATTCAGTTCCATGGTCACTTCTGAGTTTGACCACTAAACTGTTAAATTCATTCTGAATTTGTTTAAAAAAAGTCTGGAAAACACTAGGGGTTTCAGATTTCTACCTCAAGAAGAAAACCCATGTGCATCTAGATTAGTCATCCACAATAACTAAAGTGTATACTTTCCTACCAAGACTATGAACTGGCATAGGATCAAACAAATCCATATGTAAGAGATATAAACATCTCATCGAATCTTTGGTATCAAGTGCAGGAAAAGAGGACTTGGTCTGTTTGCCCTTTTGGCAAGCTGAACACACTCCCTCTTTGATGCACTTGACTTGAGGACCATTCCTCACTAGACCCATGCTAAACAGCAGCCCTATAGACTTATAATTCAGATGAGCTAACCTCTTGTGTCATTTGACACAGTGAAGCTTTCTCACCTGCAACTGGGCAAATGGGTGAGTTGTTATACTCACAATCTAGGTTAAGACAATATACATTCCCTCTTTTAATGTCAGTCAACATGATCTCTTGATCACTTGACCTCTTAATTTGGCATTCCCCTTTATGGAAAGAGATGTCATAACCAAGATCACTAAGTTAACTTATGCTAATCAGTTTATTTTTTAAACCCTTCACATAAGCCACTTTAGTGATAGTAATTGAGTCACTAGAGATGTTACCAAATCCTTTAATGACTCCTTTTTCTGATCCACCAAAGATGACTTTGGGACCATTCTCTATGGGTGCATAGTCCCTCAACATTCTTCTTGTTCTAATCATGTGCCTGGAACATCCACTATCCAAGTACCATATAGGGGTATGGCCACTTTGATTCACCTACATCAAATAAAGAATCACTCATCCTTAGAACCCAAATTATTATTAGGTCCTAGGTTCTTGTTAGTTTGGGAAATAACCTGTTTACCTACAGATTTTCTGATAGGTAAACTACTTTTGGTTCTAACACTTGTGTTAAACCAGCAATCCATGGCAAAGTGGCCTACCTTGCCACAAAACCAACACTCAAACCTGTTGTACCTTCTCTTAGGTATAGACTTCACAACCTTGTTGCCAGCAGTCTTTTTAAGTGTGGGTGTTGGTACAGCAAACCCTAAGAATTTCTTTTGATCCTGAAGGGCTTGCCTATAGAGTGGCCTACTGGTATTTGCACATTTGCCAATCTGATCTCCATACTCATAGTGACCATGAGTAATTTCATAATCATACCTATTTGTAGGTTGCATTACCTTCCTAAAGAAAATAGGGGGCTTAGAGGCTAGTGGCTGAACTGGGGCCTTACCTTTTCCATGAGGATTGGTGGCCCTAGTTCTTCCCTCAAAACCTAGACTTGTCTTTCCCTTCTGAGAAATAAAGTTGTCTATTAAGGGTAAGACATATTTTTGCTTAGAGAATTTAGTCACTAACTCTCTTTATTTCTGGAGTCTTGCCTCCAGATTCTTGATATGATTTTCTTTGAAAGTGATTGTGCCCATCTGAATAACAGTTATGTTCTTCAGTTTGGCAACCTCTTGCAGTTTCAAATCAATCAGCTTGGCTGATTCTGATGATGCCTGCTT
The DNA here is from genome assembly GCA_039513925.1 of Platanthera zijinensis. Classification (NCBI taxonomy): domain Eukaryota; kingdom Viridiplantae; phylum Streptophyta; class Magnoliopsida; order Asparagales; family Orchidaceae; genus Platanthera; species Platanthera zijinensis. The sequence continues at coordinate 155,842,723 of CM077088.1, forward strand.
AAGAGATTCAATCTCCTTGGCCTGCTTCTTGACAAGAAGCTTGCTTCTCTTTAGAGCTTGCAACAACCCACCATACTCATCAATGAGTTAGTGTACATCCTCTTCAGACTTAGAACCATCCACATCTCTTGATGCAGATGCTTCTGATTCTAATCTAGTGAAGTAGTCAGAAGCCGTGGGATAATTATATACCTTGATTGGACCAGGCTGATCCTTGCACTGATCATTTTTTGACTAAGCCATCAGCCCTCTACTACAATATTCTTCCACTCCATTTATGGAGTCCAGTATTTATAGGAATTCTAAATCCTTAGAATCCTCTTCAGTTGAGAATAGCCCAACATATGCTTCTACATCTTCTTCTTTTCCTGATCCTGATGATGAAGAGTCTGTCAAACCCTTCTGCTTCTGGGCAACAAAGGATTTCTCCTTCTTGCCCTTCATTTGGTTCTTCTTCTTGTCCTTTGATTCAACCCTCTTTTTTGGACAGTCTGCTATGACATGTCCTTGCATGTTGCAACAATAGCAAACAATCTTAGAATTAGATTGTTTACTAGGTTTATAAGCATACTTGTCCTCCTTGGGAGTCTTCTTTTTCTTGTAATACTCATCCTTGGAAAAGGATGTAGTAGGTCTTGTTCTCCACTTCTTCTTTTTCATGAACCTTTGGAATTGCCTTGTAAATGCAGCAAAGTCCTCATCAGAGATGTGGCTATCTGATGTGTTGTTGTCAGGAATTCCTTCTTCTGCTTTAGTACTCCTCATGGGTGGAGATGGAGATTTTCTCCTTCCCTTTCTTGTGCCTTCATCCTTGAAGGCAACTGACTTATCATTGTATTCAGACATGCTGCTCTTCTCTTCCTCCTTCCTGGCAGTAAGCTGCATTTCATATGATAATAGCTTTCCAAATAGTGTGGGAGGAGGTATATCTTCAAGCTTGGCCACCTCTCTGATGGCACAAATCTTTGTGTCCCAGTCCTTTGTAAGAGATCTGAGAAACTTGTCATTTAGTTCATAAGTGCTGAAGATTCTTCCATAAATTATCAACTCATTTACAATCCTGAAGAATTTCTTGTAGCATTCAGCTATGCTGTCAGTCTTGGCTTGTCTAAAGCTCTCATACTCCTTATTCAGCATAGATTTTTTGTCTTCTTTAACTTCTTTTATTCCCTCCATATAGACAATTAGGGTGCCCCACAATTCCTTGGAGGTTTTACAGTGCACAAGATTCTGAAAGGTGGCATCATCAATAGCACTTAAAATAATGTTATGTGCTCTTTTGTCTATAGTTGCCAGGATGATCTCATCCTTTGTCATTTCAGAATAATTCTTTGGGGTTATAATATTTGCATCCAGAATTGATACCTTCATTGGAATGAAGGGTCCTTCTTATACAGTGATGTAAATTCTTGGATCAGAAGCTTCCATAAACAATCTGACCCTTTCCTTCCATATGCCAAAATATTCCTTCCTGCAGATAGGCAGTTTCATATATCCAAACTCATTTTGATTCTCATTTGAACCCATTCTTGAAATTTGATAATTGCCTTGAAGATTAACTCAGAATGTTAGGTCAATCTTTGAGTAACCTCCCTCTAATACCACTTGAAAGACTTATTTCAAGAGCCTAAACACCTAGAGGGGGTGAATAGGTTCTAATTATCTTTAAGAATTTTAGACAATTTAACAGGTTCTTATCACAGCAAAGAACATAGAATCATAGTACAGCAAACACAACACAGCATACACCAGATTTATAGTGGTTCCCCAAGGTATGGGTACATCCACTTTCCCCCTTCGCCTATCCAGTAGAGAACTGGATTAGGCACAACTTCCTTCCACTAGCTCAGATCTGCAGATCTTACAAATCAGAACTAGATGGTTCCTATAGCTCATACTTATACAAGTCCTATCTCAAATTCTTCCCAAGAATCCTACCTCAAGCCACAACCCTACCTCAGCCTTTATAACTAGGCTTATAACTTAGACTATCAATAGTCTTACACCTCAAGCACACAGCCCTACCTCAGCCTTTAGAATTATAGGCTTACAACTCATATATAATAAAAGATCCTACAAGTAATTGAGTATTTAAGAGATTAAGGAATATCACTAGATAGATCACTCTATAGGTGAGAGCTTCTTTATTAGTTCTTGAATGAACTGAAACTTCAGATCCAACCTGACTTAGCTATTTCAAAGCTTCTTGATAAAATAGAATAAGGTTGAACTCTTCTTGATATAGAAGTTGATCTCCTATCAGCTCCTTACTTGACGTCAGAATAAGATCTGAAATTTCTCTGCAGACTGTTCAGAATCTGCCTTCTTAAGGGTCACCCCTTTTCTTGTTGTGAAATACTTCCTTTGGATAATTCACTTTTTAACTGTCTCTGTTTCTCTTCTTTTTAAGTTGTCACAGATCAGTCCTTTATATAGAGATTTCTCCTGATTATCGGCTGAACTGGTTTGTAACAACCTTCTGACAGTTCTGACAAAGGTGTCAGACCTGTTGGTAATGACAACTGTCGAGTCACCAGTCAAGACAGTTGTTTCCTTAATGATTTTATAAGTCAGCATGAACTACTAAGCAGAATGCTTCATATATGTCGACACAAATAGACTAAGTGTCGACATAAGTCTTGGTGATGTCGACATAACACTCCAAGTGTTGACATAGTCATTCTTCAGCTACTCCACACATCTTCTGTTTGTATGTGTCGACACAAGTCCTGTTTGTCGACACAACTGCTTTTGGTCTCGACATAACTGCTGCAGACAAATGGCGTTGAGTGTATGTCTAGCCGTCATTGAGTGTGTATCGTCACAAGTCCTGTGTGTCGACACAACTGCTTCTGGTCTTGACTTAGCTGCTGCAGACAAATGGCGTTGAGTGTGTGTATAGCTGTCGTTGAGTGAGTGTCCACACAAGTCCTGTGTATCGACACAAGCCTTCTGACTCGGAATAGTTGTTGTTGTAAGATTGCATTGAGTGTGTGTCTAGCTGTAGACACAAACCTTCTTCAGGTGTCGACACAATTCCTGAATGTCGACACAGCCTTTCTTCTGATGTCGACATAACTCCTGAGTGTATATCATTGAGTAAGATGAGGCTTCTCCAAATATGGTACATATTTTTCAGTGTACCCAACAGAGTGAGGCAACTGGAAGGAGTCCATTTGAGCTTGCAACGGGAAGGCAACCTCTTACTCCACACACTCCGGCCACAGTTGATGAAGGAAGAAGCCCGGGAGAATGAAAATGGCTAAGTCTTGGGAGGAACAAGTAGACTTAGCAAGAGCATGTTTTGAGAAAACACGCAAGAGGATGAAGAAGTGGGCTGATTCAAAGCGACGAATGGTAGAATACACGGTTGGGGACAAGGTTATGGTAAAACTTCTACCCCCAACAATTTAAAGCCTTGTGGAGCTTGCATAAAGGATTGGTTAGAAAATATGAAGGCCCATTTTCGGTGATCGCTAAGATAGGTAAGGTTTCATATCGCCTTGACCTACCAAACTCTTTGGAGATACATCCAGTGTTTCATGTCAGCATGTTAAGACCTTACCATGAAGATCTTCAAAGGGGAATATCTCAAAGAGCACCACAAGTGATGACCAAGTCTTTTGACAAAGAGGTGGAAGAAGTGCTCAAAAAGAAAATAGTGCAGAGAAGAGGCGTGAAACCCTGCACACAATATTTGATCAAGTGGAAAGGAAGGCCAAAGTCCGAAGCGACATGGGAAACCTTAGAAGATCTCTAGAAATTCAAAGACAACATCCAACAGTATAAGGCAACGAGGGCGTCGCCAGATTAGGTGGGGGAGGATGTCACGACCTTGCATCCATGGGGTTAACTTCTGGAGATTTCTAGAGAAATCTAGGATCTTGGAGGACATTCTTGTATCTAAAGAATAGTCTAGAATATTCTTGAAAGTTGTAGATACATAGATGACTGAAGAATAGTCTAGACCCTTCCATCCTTTGGAGGGAAAACCCTTTTGGGGACTATATAAGGGGAAGACCCCCCACATTTGTAACTCACCAAGCAATTCAAGCAATAAAGCTCTCTTACACATTCTTACTCACTTGCTCTCTCGTTCACTCCTTCTAAAGGCTACTGTGGTGATGGCCACTTTGTCCAACTTAACCCCACAATCCAAAAACCACTCTAGTAGTGTAATGATTCACAATTTGGCAATAGATTGGGGGTCCTGTATCCACTACCAACCAAATGCTACACTTAACATCCATAAACACATATAACCTCAGCTAAACCACAGAAGCTCTCCTTTGACATAAAGAAAGAAAGTTCCCAAGTAAAAATCATTCTAAGTCATGCTCGACGAATTCAACTTAATTCGGTGAAAAATTTCTAAGTCCAAGCTAATTCGTCAAGTATACTCGACGAAAGTAGTAGACACACAATGAATTCCACTTAACCGTAATAATCCCTTATTACACGACGAATTAGCTAAAATCCTAAGTCCAGGTAAAAAGCGTCGAGTACACTCGATGCCGCATTGAGTCCCTTCATCACACTCGACGCCAACCAGTCAACTCAACGATGCTGGCTTCACTCAACACTGCGGTTAGTACACTCAATGCACTCAACACTTTTGACTTAGTCTCGAAGCTACTCAATACCTAGACTGTAGTCAACACTATATCAGTCAACGCCGTATTGAGTACAGTCAGTGCACTCAATGCTTTTGACTTAGTCTCGAAGCTACTCACTGCCCAGACTGTAGTCAACGCTATATCACACAACGTCAAAGCTTCACTCAATGCCAAGGCTTCACTCAACGCCGAGCATTTACTCGACGAATTTGACTTACCTAAAACATCACTCAAAGCCAAGTGAACTTCACTCAATGTCAAGCCTGATATTCATCAAACTCAACGCCTAATACTCGACGGATATAGAATCACTCAACGCCAAGTAAATCTCACTCAACGCTAAGTCTGTTAATCGACGAATTTACCCTTCTCCAATCTATGCTCACTGAACTATACTTAGACAATTCTCAGCCTATATTTGACGATTCCTAATCACTCAAATTCGACGAAATCCCGACTTAGACTAATAGATGTATAAGCCGAATCTAACCAGAATTAACAGGATGACACTCAACGGATTGCCTAGACTAATAGTCACTTACTCAGTGAATTTTACTTAGGCTAACTGATAAAAATTGACGGGTTAAGCAATAATAGCCAAGAATGGCAAATATAAATCATACAACCTATCAAATATGACGACTGGACCTTGGCCAGAAATTTTGCACTAAGTAGCAGGTCTATATGGCCAAACCCTACCCTAATCCTAATTTATGTACAAGAAAGGAATCAAGATAACATAAAGTAAAGATTAAGCAAGGGGGAAACCGCCACTTGCCTCAAATCTTGCCGAACTTCGGCAACACCCACACTCCTCCTCATGGATTTGGCCGCAAAAACACTTTAGGAGAAATACCTGAAACTTTTCGAGAGGAGAGAAGGTCAAAACTGCATACCTTAACATTTAAAAATCCAAGAAACTAGAAGAACTCACCGTACAAACATTGAGCTTGGTGAGGGCTATCCGGATCTACTCTCCAATGACGATTTCGCGCACCGGAGCTCCTCTAGTCGACGACCAAATACACTCAAAAGACCACCACTTCTCTCTTTCGCAAAACAGCCCGACGGTTTTAGGAATAAGATGATGAATAGGGTTTGCGTCTAATCGGAGGCTATTTATATAGCATAAATAATATAATAAAATAATGACTTATTATTAATTAATCGCCCAAACGACTCAAAATTCGCACCAACTCAGATTTCTACAAAAATCGCACTGTGGCTAAATATTGTTGGGTACACTGAAAAATATGTACCAGATTTGGAGAAGTCTCATCTTACTAAAATGATATACATCAATTTGTATTTGATGTATGCTTGAGTTTCATTATGCAGGTATAAGGTTTGCAAAGAAATTTTCTAAGTACAAGTGTCGACACTTGTGAAGAATTGTGTCGACACCCAGAAGAGGTTGTGTCAACACCAGAAGCAAAGTTGTGTCGACACCCAGAAGTTGTGTCGACACCAGAAGCAAAGTTGTGTCAACACCCAGAAATTGTGTTGACACTAGAAGCAAAGCTGTGTCGACACCCAAGCATTGTGTCGACACCTGAAGAAGAGGTTGTGTCGACACCCAGAATTGTGTCGACACCTAAGGCAAGAATTGTGTCGACACCTAAAGCAGAAGCTGTGTCGACACCCAGAAGTTATGTCGACACCAGAAGAAAGGCATGTGTCGACACTCAGGAATTGTGTCGACACCTGAAGAAGGTTTGTGTCGACAACTAGACACACACTCAATGCCATCTTACAGCAACAACTATTCTGAGTCTGAAGGCTTGTGTCGACACACTGGACTTGTGTCGACACTCACTCAATGACAGCTAGACATAAACTAACCGCCATTTGTCTGTAGCAGTTATGTCAAGACCAGAAGCAGTTGTGTCGACACATAGGAGTTGTGTCGACTCACACTCAACGACGGCTGGACATACACTTAACGCCATCTGTCTGCAGCAGTTATGTCGAGACCAAGAGCAGTTGTGTCGACACACAGGACTTGTGTCGACACATATAAAGAGAAGATGTGTCGAGTTGCTTAAGAATGACTATGTCATCTCCTGGAGTGTTATGTCGACATCACTAAGACTTGTGTCAACACTTAGTCTATTTGTGTCGACACATATGAAGCAGCCTGCTGAGTGGTTCATGCTGACTTATAAAATCTTTGAGGAATCAATTGTCATGACTGGTGACTCGATAGCTATCATTACCAACAGGTATGACACCTTTGTCAGAACTGTCAGAAGGTTGTTACAAACCGGATCAGCTGGTAATCAGGAGAATCTATATATAAAGGACTGATCTGTGACAACTTATAAGAACTAATACAGAGATAAAAAGATGGATCATCTAAGGAAAGTTTTCAACAATAAGAAAAGGGGAGACCCTTAAGAAGGCAGATTCTGAACAGTCTGCAGAGAAGATTCAGATCTTATTCTTAATTCAAGGAAGGAGCTGACAGGAGATCAACTTCTACATCAAGAAGAGTTCAACCTTATTTTGTTCTATCAAGAAGCTTTGAAACAGCTAAGTCAGGTTGGATCTGGAGATTCAGTTCATTTAAGAACTGATCAAGAAGCTCTCACCTATAGAGTGATCTATCTGGTGATATTTATGTATTTCTCAAATACTCAAATTCTTGTAGGATCTTTTGTTAGATCTGAGTTGTAATCCTATAATTATAAAGGCTGAGGTAGGGTTGTGTGCCTTAGGTGTAGGACTTGTGATAGTCTGAGTTGTAAGCCTAGTTATAAAGGCTGAGATAGGGTTGTGGCCTGAGGTATGATTCTTGGGGAGAATCTGAGGTAAGACTTGTATAAGTCTTAGCTGTAGGAACCAATCTGGTTCTGAGTTATAAGATCTGTGGATCTGAGTTAGTCGAAGGAAGTTGGGCTAAATCCAGTTCTCTACTGGATAGGCGAAGGAGGAAAGTGGATGTACCCATACCTTGGGGAACCATTATAAATCTGGTGTATGTTGTGCTGTGTTTTCTGTGCTGTGATTTGCAATTTCTGTGCTAAGTAAGAACTAGTTATATTTCCTAAAATTCTTAAAGATAATTAGAACCTATTAACCCCCCCCCCCTCTAGGTGTTTAAGCTTTTGAAATAAGTCTTTCAAGTGGTATCAGAGGGAGGTTACTCAAAGATTGACCTAACAGTCTGAGTGAATCTCCAAGACAATTAACAGATTTCAAGAATAGGTTCAAATGAGAATCAAAAGGAGTTTGGATCTATGAAACTGCCTATCTGTAGGAAAGTATGCTTTGGCATATGGAAGGAAAGGGTCAGGTTGTTCATGGAAGCATCTGATCCAAGAATCTACATTACAGTTTAAGAAGGCCCCTTCATTCTAATGAAGGTATCAGTTCTAGATGCAAATTTTAGAACCCCAAAGAATTATTCTGAAATGACAAAGGATGAGATCATCCTTGCAACACTTGACAAAAGAGCATAGAACATTATTATAAGTGCTATAAATGATGCCACATTTCAGAATCGGGTGCATTGTAAAACCTCTAAGGAAATGTGGGACACCCTGATTGTCTACATGGAGGGAACAGAAGAAGTTAGAGAGGACATGAAGTCTATGCTGAATCAGGAATATGAGAGATTTAGACAAGCCAAGACTTACAGCATAGCTGAATATTACAAAAAGTTCTTCAGAATAGTTAATGAACTGATGACATATGGTAGAGTATTCAGCATATATGAACTGAATGACATGTTTCTCAGGTCTCTGACAATGGACTGGTACACAATGATTTGTGTCAACAGAGAGGTGGCTAAGCTTGCTAATACACCTCCTCCCACACTGTTTGGAAAGATGCTATCATATGAAATGCAGCTCACTGCCATAAAGGAGGAAGAGAAGAGCAGCAGGTCTGAGTACAAGGATTAGTCAGTTGCCTTCAAGGCTGAAGACACAAGAAAGGCCAGAGAAAATCTCCTTCTCCACCAAGAAGGAGTGCTGAGGCAGGAGAAGTAACTCCTAACAATAGCAAATCAGATAGCCACACCTCTGATGAGGACTTTGTTGCCTTTACAAGACAGTTCCAAAGGTTCATGAAAAAGAAGAAGTTGAGAACCAGACCATCAACATCCTTTTCCAAGGATGAGTATTACAAGAAAAAGAAGACTCTTAAGGAGGACAGGTATGCCTCAAAACCTAGTAAACAAACTAATTCTAAGATTGTTTGATATTGCTGCAACAGGCCAGGGCATGTCATAGCTGACTGTCTAGACAAGAGGACTGAGTCTAAGGACAAGAATAAGCATCAAGTGAAAGGCAAGACGGAGAAATCCTTTGTTGCTCAAAAGAAGAAGAGTTGTACAGACTCTTCATCTTCAGGATTAGGAGAAGAAAATGATGCAGAAGGATATGTTGGGCTGTTCTCAACAGAAGAGGATTCAAGGGAGCTAGAATTCCTACAAATGCTGGACTCCATAAATGGAGTGAAAGATTATTGTTGTAGAGGGTTGATGGCTCAGTCAGAAGATGATTAGTGTCAAGATCAGCTTGGTCCAAGCAAGGTATATAGTTCTCCCTCGGCTTCTAATTATTTCACTGGATCAGAATAAGAAGCATCAGCATCAAGAGATGTGGATGGTTATGAGTCTGAAGGGGATGTACACCAACTCATTGATGAGTATGGTTGGTTGTTGCAAGCTCTAAAGAGAAGCAAGCTTCTTGTCAAGGAGCAGGCCAAGGAGATTGAATCTCTCAAGCAGGCAGCATCAGAATCAGCCAAGCTGATTGATTTGAAACTGAAGGAGGTTGCCAAACTGAAGAACATAACTGTTATTCAGATGGGCACAATCACTTTCAAGGAAAATCATTTTAAGAATATGGAGGCAAGACTCCAGAAAGAAAGAGAGTTAGTGGCTAAATTATCTAAGCAAAAATATGTCTTACCCTTAATAGACAACTTCATTTCTCAGAAGGGAAAGACAAGTCTAGGTTTTGAGGGAAGAACTAGGGCCACCAATCCTCATAGAAAAGGTAAGGCCCCAGTTCAGCCACTAGCCTCTAAGCCCCCTATTTTCTTTAGGAAGGTAATGCAACCTACAAATAGGTATGATCATGAAATTACTCATGGTCACTATGAGTATGGAGATCAGATTGGCAAATGTGCAAATACCAGTAGGCCACTCTATAGGCAAGCCCTTCAGGATCAAAAGAAATTCTTAGGGTTTGTTGTACTAGCACCCACACTTAAAAAGACTGCTGGCAACAAGGTTGTGAAGTCTGTACCTAAGAGAAGGTACAACAGGTTTGAGTGTTGGTGTTGTGGCAAGGTAGGGCACTTTGTCATAGATTGTTGGTTTAACACAAGTGTTAGAACCAAGAGTAGTTTACCTGTCAGAACAGATGCAGGATTTCAAACTAACAAGGACCTAGGACCTAATAATAATTTGGGTTCTAAGGATGAGTGATTCTTTATTTGATGCAGGTTAATCCAAGTGGCCATACGTCTATATGGTACTTGGATAGTGGATGTTCCAGGCACATGACTGGAATAAGAAGAATGTTGAGGGACTATGCACCCATAGAGAATTGTCCCAAAGTCATCTTTGGTGGATCAGAAAAAAGGAGTCATCAAAGGATTTGGTAACATTTCTAATGACTCAATTACTATCACAAAAGTAGCTTATGTGAAGGGTCTGAAACATAACCTGATTAGCATAAGTCAACTTAGTGATCTAGGTTATGAAATCTCTTTCCACAAAGGGGAGTGCCAAATTAAGAGGTCAAGTGATCAAGAGATCATTTTGACTGGCACTAGGAGAGGGAATGTATATTGTCTTAACCTAGATTGTGAGTATAACAACTCACCCATTTACCTAGTTGCAGGTGAGAAAGCTTCACAATGTGTCAAATGACACAAGAGGTTAGCTCATCTGAACTATAAGTCTATAGGACTGTTGTTTAGCATGGGTTTAGTGAGGAATGGTCCTCAAGTCAAGTGCATTAAAGAGGGAGTGTGTTCAGCTTGCCAAAAGGGCAAACAGACCAAGTCCTCTTTTCCTGCACTTGATACCAAAGATTCATTGAGATGTTTATATCTCTTACATATGGATTTGTTTGGTCCTATGCCAGTTCATAGTCTTGGTAGAAAAGTATACACTTTAATTATTGTGGATGACTATTCTAGATACACATGGGTTTTCTTCTTGAGGTAGAAATCTAAAACCCCTAGTGTTTTCCAGACTTTTGTTAGACAAATTCAAAATGAATTTAACAGTTCAGTGGCAAAATCAGAAGTGACCATGGAACTGAATTTCAGTCTGAATGTATGACAAAATTCTGTGAAGAACATGGGATTCATCAGGAGTTCTCCTCACCTAAAACACCTCAGCAAAATGGAATTGCTGAAAAAAAGAATAGAACTCTTATATAGGCAGATAGAACTCTACTCAGTGACATTACTCTCCCTGAATATTTCTGGGATGAGGCAGTAAATACTGCTTGTCATGTTCTCAATAGAGCATCCATAAATAAGAAACTTAAGTTGACTCCCTATCCGATTTTGAAAGGCAGAAAACCAAACATTTCTTACTTCAGAATCTTTGGTAGCAAGTGTTATGTCCTAGTTAATGGTAAGCACTACCAAACAAAGTTTGCTGCCAAATCCCTAGAAGGGATATTTGTTGGGTACAGCAATAACAGTAGGGCATACAGGGTCTAAAACTTGACTACCCAAGTTGTAGAGGAGTCAGTCCATGTTATTTTTGATGATTCTAGATTGATTAACAATGAATTGTCTAGTTCTTCAGTTAGTTCTACAGGTCTAACAGACAGGCTGGATAAGATGACCATCAATGATGAAGCTCCTGCTAGGATGAATGATGGAAAAGATGCATGTTGTCCAGGGGAGAACAACACTCACTAGATGATGAAGACAATGAGGAGAATCAGGTGGAGGGAAATGAAGAAGGTCATGAGGTAGACAGGTGTCCTCCAGCTAGAAGACACCTGAAGGATCATCCAGCTCACCAAATAATTGGTGATGTAAGTCAAGGTGTTCTAATAAGGAGCAAAAGTATGAACACAGTTCTATGTTCTAGCTTCTTGTCACAAATAGAACCCAAGAAGTTTGAAGAAGCCATGCTAGATACTAACTTGGTTGATGCTATGCAAGAAGAGATGAATCAATTCAGAAGATGCAAAGTCTGGGAACTGGTTCCTAAACCAAAGGAACACAATATTATAGGAACCAAGTGGATCTACAGAAACAAACTTGATGAGAATGGCACAATTATCAAGAACAAGGCAAGGTTGGTAGCAAAAGGCTACAGGCAAGAGGATGGGATTGACTTTGATCAAACATTTGCCCCAGTAGCAAGGTTGGAAGCTATAAGGATGTTCTTTGCCTATGCTGTCTACAAGGGTTCAAGGTATATATGATGGATATAAAGTCAGCATTTCTGAATGGTTACTTAAAAGAGGGAGTCTATGTTGAACAACCCTCAGGTTTTGAAGATTCTCATTTTCCTGATTATGTATATAGGCTTAGGAAAGCTCTATATGATTTGAAACAAGCCCCTAGGGCTTGGTATGAAACCTTGTCTACTTTTCTTATTGAGAATAAATTTTCTAGAGGAAAGATAGACAAAACTCTATTCTTTTGGGAATCTAAAGGCAAGATAATCCTTGTCCAGATATATGTTGATGACATTATCTTTAGATCTAATGAAAACAACCTTTGTAGAAAGTTTGCCAAACTTATGCAAGGGAAGTTTGAGATGAGCAATATGCGTGAGCTGAAGTTCTTCTTGGGACTTCAAGTAAGATAGACTGATGATGGATTTTTCATATCCCAGTCTAAGTTCACCAAGAAGTTAATTAAGAAATATGGTATGGACTCAGCCTCCACCATGAAAACTCCAATTAGAACAAGTATGCCTATAGGCAAAGATGAGACAGGGAAACCTGTTGATGAGTCTTTGTATAGAGGGATAATTGGCTCCCTACTCTACTTGACTGCTAGTAGACCTAACATCATGTATGCTACATGTGTCTGTGCTAGGTACCAAGCTTGCCCAAAGGAATCTCATTATACTGCAGTTAAGAAAATCTTGAGATATCTTAAGGGCGCACCTAATCTAGGTCTTTGGTTCCCTAAGAATAGAGATTTCATACTAACAGGTTTCTCAGATGCAGACTTTGTAGGACAAGGAAGACAGGAAGAGTACTATAAGAACCTATCAATTCCTAGGTGGAAGGCTGGTGTCTTGGTGCAGCAAGAAGCAGACCAGTGTAGCTATATCAACAGTTGAGTCTGAATATGTAGCTACAGGCAGTTGTTGTGCATAATTATTATGGATAAAGCACCAACTTGAAGATTATGACATCAAGGTAAGTAGAATTCCACTATTTTGTGATTCAACTAGTGTTATTTCTATTGCTAAGAATCCTGTATCACACAGTAGAACCAAGCATATAGAAATTAAGTTTCATTTCATAAGAGAACATGTGGAGAAAGAAGATATTAATCTAGAATTTGTAAACATAAATAATCAAATTGCTGATATTTTTACAAAACCTCTAGATGAAACTAAATTCAATTATTTTAAAATTTAATTAGGTATGTTGAACTTAGAATAGGTCAGCTCAAGTATTCCTAAGTAGTATATGTCAGTAGAAAATTTCTCTAGAAATTTGTCTAAGTATAATGTTTGTCTCGACAAAAACAGACTTTGTGTCAACACACTCAGTATGTTGTATCGACAAAAAAAAAGGATGTATCGACACAGAAACAGTTTCTATGTTGACAGAAGTATAGGTGTCGACACAACTTTGTCGAGACTTTAAGTTAGCTGATTTTTGTATCAACACCCAAAAATCAAAGTCGATACTCTGTGTCGAGACTTAACCAGTCCATGTCGACACTGACATAAGTATGTCGACACATAGACGTGTCGACTAAACCTAAGTATTGTCGAGACCTAGTCTTATTACTAAGGCGCGTCTTTTGAACTCCCCTTGTCACTTAGACTATAATTTTGGTGAAGCCAGAATCTGGTCGACTACGCCTTCAGCTTTCTCGACTCTAGACCTTGTGTTGACTTAGATATTCTCTTCTCTTCTCTTCCATCTCTCTCTATCTCCCGACAATGGCGCCTCATCAAGATGACAAAGTGAACGAAGGGTATGAGCTGGTTCATGGTGGTTTCACGACAACATCTCCAGAAATTCAGGGTGTCATTACCCTAATTTCAGAAAATGGGTTGGAGTTCTTGGTCTTAGAACCAACGAAGATTTGGAAGAAGGAAGTCATGGAATTTTATTCCTCTGCCACTGTGGACACAGACGAAAAGAAGATCAAAGCCACAGTATAGGAATCCAGAGTGAAACTTACACTGAAGGCGATTAGGAAATCACTCCAACTTCAAGAGGTTAAGGATGAAGATGAAATCATTCCCTCAATGACAAAAGATGCCTTAAGCTGGTGCGAGCTAAACCCTAATATTAAGGTTGGATCATCCATCACTAGGAAAGGGATGAATTCATAAGAGAAGTTCCTGTCAGAGATAGCAGGTAAGGTGATCCTGTGTAAAATAGGTGGACATGACAGAATCTCAGCTTCTATGTTCAATCTAATGACAAGAATAATTTTCAAGCTAAAGACAGATTGGGCATCCATAGTATTTGAGAAGATACAAGACGGAATCAAGAAACCAAATCTGGGAAGAATCCTGAGTATTTGTTTATCTTCAGTAATACCAGATATAATGAACCAACTTCAAGGATCAAAAATCAACCATATGAGAAGAATGGACACAAGAATCCTGTCTAGGTGGGATAGAGTATTAACCAAGGAGGTTTCTACTCCTCAAAAATAGACTAAGAAAGAAAAGAAGAAGAAGGAAGTTGTTCAGCAAGTAAAATCCTCTAGTGATTCAGAAGAGGAAGTGGTCTTCAGTTCAGATGAAGACAGGCAACAAAAAGATGCTTAAGATCAAGTAGAGAGCAGTGTGCTCCAAGAGCAGCAGATAGTCACTTCTCCAGGGGAGAAAATCCTTAACTAGCAGTAAAAGATACTGTACTTTCTGAGCTGTCTACTCAAGGGGGAGCAATTGATGGAGTTACTCTAGATAGTGAGTATGCAGCTGATACAGTAATGGATATTGTATCAGATATCAATAAAGAGGCACTGCAAAATGTGGAAAAAGAGGCACAAGATGTGCAGTTGAAAAATACTGCTCAGGATGAGCAAGTAAGTATCCCCTTTCTAGAGAGGTCCCTGGACAACGATCTGAAAGTCCAGGGAAAACCTTTTATTGTTCAAACTAATCTTGTTCCTCCTATACAGGTGCAGCAAGAGTTCACAATGGAAGAGCTATTTTCTGATTTCCCTACTGCAAAGAATGAGGGGGAGCAATCACAGATTGAAAAAGAACTGCCAAGGACTGAGGGGGAGGAGCTGCTAAATGCCCCATATTTTAAGGAAACTGTTGATATAGATAGCTCATCTCAACCCTCTGATGATGAGGAAGCCTCTTTGGCAAAGAAGAGAAAAATTATTGCAATTAAGAAGAGGAGCTCAGGCTACAAGAAAGCCTTGCAATCAGTCACTCAACAACCAGCTCCAAGCATGGATATCAGTTCATTACTGGTCCAATTGTAAGTTAAGTTGGATGAGCAAATGAAGTCTCTAGAAAACTATGTGGATGAATCAAATAAAGAATTACATTTTCAGCGAGCTCAAGACATTAAGTCAATCAAATTTGAAGTAAATCTGCATAAAAAGGAGATGACAGATCGTTTTCATAAGGGAGGTAATGTTGTAGTGTATTTGGCTGAGCAACAAAAGCTTATCAAGACTGAGATTGATGACATTGCCACAAAGCAAGGGTATGTTTTAGAAAATCAATTTAGGTCCAATGAAAATCTCAAAGACTCTCATGAAGAAATCATCAAAAAACTGGGAAGTATCACCACTGATCTAAAATCTGAAATATCAAAAAAAATACAAGTAGATCTAGCTACTGTTCAAACAGCTATTGGAGTCTCTTAAAAGATAAATTCGGATACCTTACTGAAGTTCAAAGACTATTACAAAGAAGGTACAGAATATCTGGCTGATCAGATAAGATTTCAGAAGACTGGTCTGAGGGATCATGTTACTAGAGAAGTCATAAAGGGGGAGAGATTGTTAGTCAAAGCTAGCTCTGGCCATGCAAAATGGGTCTTTAATTCCATCAGAGCTACTCTTGGCTTTCCTCCTTTATGTGATGATGATAATGTTGCTAAATATGGAGTGCAACCTGCTAATATTGAAGGAGATCATCCTGAAGTTGCACAGGTATGTACCCTCCTGCTTATTTTGACATGGTTCAACAAGAAGTGCAGACAATGTACAGTCCTTCATAGGAGACATCAAAGGTGATCATTGAAAAAGTAGAAATGTTAGAGGCTGTCAAGCAAGATCAAAAGGAGGCATAATTATCCAAGAAAAGGTTCAGGGAACAGGCTGAGTTGAAGCCAGATTTTGAGCAATGGAGCCCTACTTCAAGGAATATCATCTTGACTGCATGGAAGGCTGTAAAGGATAAGACTCATGACAGGGGTAAGTGGTATTCTGAGCAGGAATGGAACAAATATCAAGCTAGGCAGGAAGCCATTCTTCAGCATAGAAGGAGTGCAAAAGCTGGGAAGTTGCCTACTAATGCTCTAAAGCCTAGCAGGTATTTCCCCAAGCCCTTTCACTATTTTGAAAGGCAAAGAATAAAGGCTGAAGAACAAAAGAAGAAGGATCTCAAAGGGAAGAAACCTGCTGATGATACAAACCCTGCTGTGCAGGCAAAGATTAAATCAGGAAAAGGCATTATAATTAAGGAGCCTAGCCAATCATAGGATAGATAGGCTTATGTATAGAACAATGTAACTTTTTGGTTTTTGTTCTAAGGAAAAAACCATGTAAGCCAAGAATTTTCTTATTAATAAATAAAATCAGCTTCATTATTAATCTTAGTTGTTTACATTGTTTATATGTTATCTTGCACTGAAATATATGTACATCTATTCTTATGTGCTTTATTATAAGTGATGTATATATTTGACTAAGATTTATGACTTCTCCAAAGAGTGGGAGATTGTTGGGTACACTGAAAAATATGTACCATATTTGGAGAAGTCTCATCTTACTCAATGATATACATCAATTTGTATTTGATGTATGTTTGAGTTTCATTGTGTAGGTATAAGGTTTGCAAAGAAATTTTCTAAGTACAAGTGTCAACACTTGTGAAGAATTGTGTAGATACCAAGAAGAGGTTGTGTCTACACTAGAAGCAAAGTTGTGTCGACACCCAGAAGTTGTGTCGACACCAGAAGCAAAGTTTTGTCGACACCCAGAAGTTGTGTCGACACTAGAAGCAAAGCTGTGTCGAAACTCAGGAATTGTGTCGACACCTGAAGAAGAGGTTGTGTCGACACCCAGAATTGTGTCGACACCTAAGGCAGAAATTGTGTTGACACCTAAAGCAGAAGCTGTGTCGACACCTAAGAGTTATGTCGACACCAGAAGAAAGGCATTTGTCGGTACTCAGGAATTGTGTCGACACCTGAAGAAGGTTTGTGTCGACAGCTAGACACACACTCAATGCCATCTTACAATAACAGCTATTCTGAGTTTGAAGGCTTGTGTCGACACACAGGACTTGTGTGGACACTCACTCAATGAAAGCTAGACATACACTCAATGACATTTGTCTGCAGCAGTTATGTCAAGACCAGAAGCAATTGTCTCGATACACAGTACTTGTGTCGACACACACTCAACGACAGCTGGACATACACTCAACGCCATCTATCTGCACCAGTTATATCATCTCCTAGAGTGTTATGTCGACATCACCAAGAATTGTGTCGACACTTATTCTATTTTTGTCGACACATATGAAGCAGTCTGCTGAGTGGTTCATGCTGACTTATAAAATCTTTGAGGAATCAACTGTCATGACTGGTGACTCGACAACTGTCATTACCAACAGGTCTGACACCTCTGTCAGAACTGTCAGAAGGTTGTTACAAACCGGATCAGCCGGTAATCAGGAGAAATCTCTATATAAAGTACTGATCCGTGACAACTTATAAGAACTAATACAGAGATAAAAAGGTGGATCATCTAAGGAAAGTTCTCAACAACAAGAAAAGGGGAGACCCTTAAGAAGGCAGATTCTGAACAGTCTGCAGATAAGATTCAGATCTTATTCTGAATTTAAGGAAGGAGCTGACAGGAGATCAACTTATACATCAATAAGAGTTCAACCTTATTTTGTTCTATCAAGAAGCTTTGAAACAGTTAAGTCAGGTTTGATCTGGAGATTCAGTTCATTCAAGAACTGATCAAGAAGCTCTCACTTATAGAGTGATCTATCTGGTGATATTTATGTATTTCTCAAATACTCAAATTCTTATAGGATCTTTTGTTAGATCTGAGTTGTAAGCCTATAATTATAAAGGCTGAGGTAGGGTTGTGTGCCTGAGGTGTAGGACTTGTGATAGTCTGAGTTGTAAGCCTAGTTATAAAGACTGAGGTAGGACTGTGGCGAGGGAAATTACAAAAGCTCCACCGAGTTCACAAAAACAGAACCAGCTCGCGAGGGAAATTACAAAAACCAACTACAAATTAGCCATGCTAATATTCTAAGTCAAAACCTCGGATACCAATGTGCAAAAGTCACGCTCCAGCAACGGTACCTATCCACTACACGTCAACATAATGCCCTGACATCAAAATTACGCCGCTAAAAGAATTAAATTAAACATCGAAAACCAGGGGCTTTACAAGTTTAATTTCATATGATCCATGCACGGACATGCGTTCGGTCGTTCATGACATTATTTTTGACACGTATTTTATAAAAATCGCAGCTTTTGCCCTAGATCGGATCCATCTTCACTCTGCCATTTTCTGCTACTAGAGAGATCCGGCTCAGACTTCTTCCCACCTTTGTTAGGTATTATTCTATATGTTGCCTCTATCATTCTTAAGCTTCCAAGGAGAGGATTCTAGCACTACTTCTGTAAGACCCTCCCCCATACAAGGAGTTACCCGGGTCTTATTCCCAGAATTGCAGCCTTACGGTGACACTAGCACATGGGCTAGTCAACACTGTAAGATGTTGATCCTGCCTGCTAGTACAATCATTAATCTGTAGGCCAATTTGATAATAAAAGCAATATAAACAGTTATATATCAAGTCCACATCACAACATCATCATAATATAAAAAATGAAAGAGCAGTCCAACAATGAATACAAGTAAAGAGAGTAGGTTTATGCCCGGTACATGCCAAATAGGAATAGTAAATCTCTCTCTCACACTACAACGCTAAGCAGAAACAAACTCTAAACGAGCACACTTATCATCACCTGACGTTGAACTGCGGTAGTAGTACACAGTATCTTCTCCTTAAGTCCAGCCACCTCGTCCTGCTAGTCGTGCTGGTGCTCCAGCTTCTCGAGCTCCTACGGTCACAACCGATCATTAGTCATAAAGATTAAGCCATTCTGTCCTCGCCTCACCCCGACGACTCCTAGGTATCGAGCGGGAAGACCAAGGCAGAGGATAACAAAGTAGTATCAAAATGGAAGCAGGTGACAATTGTTCTACTCTATCATGAAAGTATATAAGCTAGCAGTTCTATATAGTACAAGTAAGGAAGCAAGAAAAGTAGTACTGGAAAGAAGTGCTGAAAACTAAGTAAGGTAAAGGACTGAGCTGAAATATAAATTATCTACCACTATACTATCATCACAGGAGTACCTTAACTTGTATAAATGCCAATACAAAATTATAAGTTAGGGATTTAGGACAATATTTTATCATATAAATGAGCTCATACTAATTTATATGATAAGGATCTGTAGTGTCTATGTCCTAAGTATGTATGTATGTTATGATGAGTTATGCAGGTTATGATTCATACAAGTGCAACTCATTCAGATTAGTATATGATCACATACATTAAGTTCCCTCTTTTTCGAGTTAGCTAAACTCTCTGTTATTACCGTTGTGGCTATGGCGGTAGTGGAGCGGGCGTCACTACTCCTAGACGGGTATACACACTACCAGGCCTAGACCTCCCATACATCTCTATACTTGTCTGAGGTGCACTCTAGAGTCTCTGCGTACTAATTGTTGGCTACCTACCAATCTTTTTGGTCGGGTGTGAGTTTTCGGGGATTGTCTTCAAGACCGCAGTATAAAACAACCTACTGGCCCCTAAAACCCGCATGCCTCACCAGAGTCATTGTACTGCCATCGGTGTGACGACTTGCCCAGTAACGCATAACCCGCCACTATTATGTTTCTATGCACAAGCAAGATATTTCAACCCGAGCCTCCAGCTTGCAGGACCATCACGTCCTGAAATTAACCATATGAGCCTCTAGCTCGCAGGACAAACCTGCCCTGATATCAAACACCTGAGCCTCCAATTTGCAAGACTAACCTGTCCTGATATCAAATACCAGAGACTCCAGCTCGCAACACTAAACTTGTCCTGTATCTCTCCAACCATATATGGGTGAGTTTGTCATATTGTTCTCTTAACCTATTAGACTACCTTTGTCTAATTTTTTTATACGTAATAGTTTAGGGTTAATCCTTGGATTGCCCAGGGCATGCCTGGTGAAGGGATCTCGAGGGTACTATAAACTACAATGGGTTGAAGCCCAAAACTCTCTTTCTCAAGGACACTTACTACTATTAGTATCTACCCATTATTATTAGCCAAAATCTCGGCATTTCTCTAGAGTGAACCTAATGACTTAAGATACTTATTAGGAGAACGACGATCTTTCGCCAGACCCCGCCTTAACTATACTCTTGGGTGACTTGCACTCTAACCCTCTCCACTAAGAAGTGACACACTAATAATTCCATCCAAGTGTCCAACTTCCAAACACATTATTAGTCCCAACTATATCCCACAACCACGGATGCCCTAAAGATACATGTCACTTTTACTAAAAGCAGCCTAAGACCTAATTCTAACCCATATGAGAAGACTTCCAATTCCTTGGGCCAAAGTCCTCCAAATTATTTTCATGGGTTTATTATTTTAGTATTATAGGTAATTCTGGATTCCATAATTTTCTAAATCCTTTTAAACAAAAATTAAAATTATTTAATAAAGTGACCTATGACACAATGAACACGAACTACTCTAACTAGTGGTCCATTATGTCTAAATAAATTATCTAATGTTCATCTAGGTTACAAATTCCTATTCACCAAAAATCCTAATTTTACAACTTTATTTGACCATTATTTTCCATTTATGATTAAAATTCCATTATATTCCTTTTTCAAATGAAGTACTATAAATAATCATGTAAAACTTCAGAGAAAATTCCTGCTCACTAATATTGACAAGATAAAACAAATGTTTATATTTTTATCCAGTGCTTTGACCTAAGATATCCATATGTTAAAATAATTACAAGAATGCCATTATTAAAGTACTCAACAAAAATAATCATCCAAAAATCTTAATAAAATTGATAGGGATTAAAAATATAGAAATAAGGGCCTAGACAATTTCTCATAATTTTCCAAGAACCACTGATCATGTTTTTGATCAAAGTCCCATAAGGGTAAAAATGTAATTACACTATTTATACATGGAATAAATCTCAAAAATGCTCATAAATTTTTACCAGAGAAGTGAAATGACCTATTAGGGCTTGGATCAAGAAATTGGAATTTTCTAAGTTCAATAGCCCTACTTTTCATTTTAACACCTAAATGTGCTAATTTTGAAATAATTCCAACGTATGGGATTTTTTTCCCAAAAATCCTAATCTTCCTATGAGATGTGTATTCCCTATCTATGAGCCTCTGTCCAAAATTTTATGGACATGCATTGAGCCAAATGGGCTAAGTTCCCATTTTCCCATTTTTACTATTTGCACACCATTCACAA
This sequence comes from Platanthera zijinensis, assembly GCA_039513925.1. NCBI lineage: Eukaryota > Viridiplantae > Streptophyta > Magnoliopsida > Asparagales > Orchidaceae > Platanthera > Platanthera zijinensis. The sequence continues at coordinate 155,864,284 of CM077088.1, forward strand.
TTATACCTTCAACATGCATGTTGGATCCTCCAACATGAAGAGGTCCAAATGGCTCACAATTTTTACCAAGGCCATAGGATGACATTAGAGACATGCCACCCAATTTTGGGGGCATTTTGAATAGGGAATCACCCTAAATTTCATTTATTTAAATAATCATATTTCTATATAAACTATTAAAACATAACTCCCAAAATTTCTGATTTTTGGGCAGGGTCTAAGTATAAAATATACACATGCATGACCTAAATTTCACTCCATGCAGACTTATTGTTTGACCTAGGCATCCATTTTAAGTTCTTCCTCGCCTAGGAGCAGTCCTAGGAGGATGACCCTACAAGGAGCTACATTGCTCCAAATTGCATATTTAAGATGTCAAATTACAGTTAAGACCTAGATCTATAATTTGTATGTTGGTGATAATTTCTATATCTGACTCTAAGAGGACTAGAATTAATATGAAATTCACTATATAAAATGTGACTGAAATTTACATAAAATAAAATTACTATAGTTTAATACATTCAAATGGACGACATCAGCTCATCCTCCCCAATGAGTCAAAGGTCCAGATTGCCCAACCTGGGCCGCCTTGATCTAATGTTTCCTGGACATCCAGACACCTCCCCGGTCTACCACCACCACCACCTCCATTGAGGCGAGGGCTAACATTTTGTGGTGGCTTGGCCGCCGGAGGCGGCGGTTTCTGGTGAACCCGAGCTCCTTCAAAACCATGAATTTTCTCCCACACCTTACGTGGATCCAAGCTCAATTGAGCTCGAAATCTCTCCTAAATGATCTAGGAAGCTAGCACAGAGAGAGATGAGGATAAACGGACCTTGATTAGGGCCCGACGGCGGTGGCAGCGGTTGGACATGGAACTTCTCTCCAGTGAGCTTGCTCGATTTCCCGATTCTCCACCAAAACCATTGATCCAGATATCGATTTAAACTCCTTTTGACCTTTTGAAGCTAATGGGATGGTTGAAATGAGGCGGGGAAGGCTGCATAATGAGATATCATCATGGGAAATTTCGGTCACCACCTTGGATGCTCCTCCTTGGCTTCAAGTGGCATCTCTCTTGTAGGAAATTACTGTGGTAGTTCTGTAATATAGTTGGGCAGACAGGAGGGACACATGGCCTCCATCCCTGATCTCCTCCCTTCCTCTCTCTTGATTTTGGGGAAAATGACCAAAATGCCCCATGCATGTCATCTCTCTCCAAACTCAGAGGGAATGGACCGTACTTGGGTTAATAGGCTGATGGATGGGCCATGGTCCATGGCCATAGCCCATTGGGAAAGTTATTGCATTCTTATTTCCTTTTTTAGGTCTTATGTTGACCAAGTTTGACTTTAGGGGTGACTTAGTCAATTTGATGAGTGGGATGGCCCCACTTGATGGTCATGTCCCTATGGCTTCACCCAACATGGGTTGGGCTATGGTGATACTCCCACATGGGCTAATTGGGCCTATGTGTGTGGTTTTGACCAAATTAGGGTTAGGATTGACTTTGGTGAAATTGGGTCACTGGGTGACCCCATGATGGGGTTTTTGGGTCACTTGGATTTTTTTAGGGTTAGGGACATCATGGTGTGGTAAACTTATATCTATGGTTTCAATTTAGGCTAGTTTGACCTATTGTTGATTTGAACCCTATAATGGGACCCAATATGAGTCCACCTTACTCTTATGGCCCTAGGGTCAAACCTCGCTTGTAACGCCCCTAATTTTTTGGTGCTTATTTTAATTCCCGTAATGACGTATTTTTTTGACGTCAGGGCGTTACGTTGATGCGGAGTTAACGGGTGTCGTTTGTTGGAGCTTGGGTTTGCTCAGTGGGTTTTCCTGTATGGTTGGTTTTGACTTACTTGTGCACCTTCCATCGCAAGCCTGGTCTATTTTGGTGACTCGGTGGAGCTTTTTATAGGGATATGGTTGCATTTTATCTTCGGGTGGTGTTTTACCCAAGTTTGGTTAGTCGGATTTTGATTTTGACTTCGTCATTAGATTCGTAGCGTTGGTATTTAGCTACGGTGCAATATTCATAAGATTCTGAGTTGGTTTGGATTTCGGTTCGTTTTGGGATTATTTATTATCAATGGTAATATAATATTGAAAATTATTTTTATAAGAATATATATAGTCGGTTATCAGTGTCGTGTCAAAACCCTATTCATCATCTTCCTAACCTGAGCGGCGGCAATTTTGCGAGAGTAAGATAAGTGGAGACCTCGCATGCGGTTGGTCGGCGATAGAGAACGGTTCAGTGGTCGGCTTTGTCTATAGATTAGAGATTTGGAAAGCTCTTACCGAGATCTACGCATTCGTGGAAGGCTTTCCCCGTTTCTCAAATTTTTGTGTGTTAGGGTTTGTGGTTTTGACCTCCTTTTCCCCCAAAAGTTACAGGAAACAATGCTAAGGACATTTGGCGGCCGATCCTTGTCGTGGTGTGAGCGGGCGGCCTTTTTTCCAGAGTTTCAAGGCAAGTGGATTTTCCCCCCATGCATGTCCATTTTCTAGCCTATTTTCTTCCTTTCTTTCCTCCTCCCTTAGAGAGTAGAATTAGTGTAAGTTAACTATGAAAGAACTCCTAGGATAGTGTAGGTTTCGTCCAAGCCATGGAGAATAGGTGTAAGCATTATAAGAAAGATTCGACGTGTATCAGTAGAAGAATTCATTGAATATGGTAGGTTAGCCGGGTGAGAATTTGGCATATATCGTTAAGTGAAATTCGGCGGGTTTGGGTAAGTGGATTTCGTCGAGTAATAGTTAGGGTTCAGCGAGTATAGCTGAAATTATTGTTAAGGCAAAATCGTCGTGTATCAGAGGAAAGCATCGAGTTCGTCGAGTACCGACGGGCGTGGCGTTGAGTGAAGTTAGATTCATCGAGTATTCTCAACGAATTCATCGAGTAATGTCGACGAATTCGTCGAAAATTGCTGGCTTGGCATTGAGTGCGGTGAGAGCACTCAATGCTGCATTGAGTGAAGGTGTATTGACTGAGTATTTGGCTTGGCGTTGAGAGCATTAAAAGCACTCAACGCGACGTCCTGTTGACTCGGCGCTTTTTCCGTGGACTTAGTGTTTTTCGCCGATTTGTGTCTTATTCGTCGTGCATGGCCCTTAGAATGATTTTAGGGCTTGTTTAGGTATGCCTTTGGGTTTAGGCTTAAGTTTTGGTTTGGGGTGTTTGGGTATGATGTTTTCTTCAGCTAACGCCGGTTGTTGAGTTATTACATTTGGTGGTTGTTTGGTACTTGTTTTGTGTCCTGTTGGGTTGTGTTGCGCCAGGTGGCCACCACTGCAGTGCCTTTTGATAAACGTTTGGGTCTAGAAGCCTGGTTTTGGATGTTTTGGTCACAGACTCCGGCCCAGTTATTTTTTCCAAGTGGTAATGATTCACGTTTTTGAGCTATTTTGTGGTCACTTGCTTCTTATAATTCAGTTCATGTTATTTCATGCTTATCCTTGCAGATTTTGTCGAAGCATGGCTTCGTCCCGCACTTGGTGTAAATTTATTTTAATTCCATTATTACAACTTTCCACTTTACCTGTTTCTATTTGGCTAATAACTTGTGGTTTCAGTATTTCTTATAGTTTTGTTTGGTAAACCCTTCCTTGTCTTTTTTCGGTTTACTACTTGCTTATTTCCATTTCCACTTGCAAATTTCTTACTGAGGTGTTCTTTCTTTGAATTCCTCAGGATCAGGGTTGTAGCTAGTGGAGCAGTTGTGTTGGGTGGTAGCTTGTGGACTGCAGTTGTTTCAGTGTTTTTCCTCACCGTCGTGAGGTAGTTAGTTGTTTTCAGGTTTAGTTCAGACATACATACTTTTTGTGGGTTTGTGTCAGGTTGTTGATGCCCATTGGTTGTTTTCTTTCAGAATGTTGATTACTTTGTTAGCTGCTAATTTACCTTTTTTATTGGATGTACTTTCTCTCTGGGAAGATTTTATGCTAGGTTGCATGTTAGATATTTTAAAGTATAAAAACTATTAAAGTATAAAAACTATTTTAAAGTTACATTCAAAGTTATTATAAAGCTAGAGTCTTGCATACCATGAGTTGCCCTTTGGGGATTTTTATACTCATGTAGGATGTCTAATATTGTAAATAAAGTATTATCTGCAGCGCATAATTATCTTTTTCTTATGCACTTGATGAGCCACTGAGCCTAGGGATACGGCTAACCTCTTAAACTTTAACTAAATTTTCCTCTTAATAACTTATAGATCTTTCATAAAAGTCTTGAGTTAGAGTTTTGCCTGAGCGTTTGTTGTTATCCCCTACCGACGTGGCATCATGACATGCATTTTCCCGTACTCTGATATATCGTTAAATACGTAGAAAATGCGGGTTGTGATAGTTGGTATCAGAGGGATAGGTTGTTTGACAATTGGTCGAATAGTTATCTCAGGTTTGTGTTAGTTATCTAGTTTCATATCATACACACACCGATGTGTCATCAATACGTCTTAGTTGAAGCATGAACACTACACTCATAAGCATGATAAGAAATATACAGGGCATATTATGTAGTATGGGATGCATAATATTTGTTTGTATCTGGATCCTCATAGGAGACAACATGTGACTGTTATGTAGTATGGGATGTATAACATCATCACATGAATGCACATTAGATTTGGATTTTTGTTGCATGCGATATTATGTAGTATAGGATATATAATATTTCATGTGTACGCCACTCATATCAAGCATTAAGGCCTTCTTGGAATGCATGGCATGACATAGCATTAGCACACGTTCCAAGCTAAAAAAAATTACATGATGACATATGTATACACATGGTTTTGAGTCAAAAAGAATAAGAATTCATACATTCATGGTTTAGTCACATGAGTCAGTAGGATGACGGTATATCATCCTAAATTTAGGCATGACATCATAAATGAAAATCACAGAGTAAGTTAGCAGCATGAGAAAGTATTTAAGCATGTATTTGTCTGAACTAAGTTGTTTGGTTCTAGCGGTTAAGCTAGGTTTTGATTAGATATTCGTTGTTTGATTAGATGCCTCTTAAGCGTCTGGTGACGAGGTCGACTCCCTTGTTGGGGGGGAATCATTGGGTCCCTAGAGTCAGGCTGTGATTAAAGAATTGCGTCAGAGCAATGAGGCTCTATCGAGGATAATGCTGGTGATATTGTCGCAGATCAAGGCATTGTTGTCAGTTGTTGCTAGTCAACCACCAAGAGTGCAGGACCCGGCTGTGGGTCAGACTGTTCTTTTTCTCTATGCCCTTCTGGTACCCCCGGTTTTGTTGCCACCGAAGATGACTTTTATTTAACATTTCCAGCGATTGGGACCCCCTACCTACGATGGTAGAACAGATTTTATGGCTTTGGATTATTAGATTATAGCCATCGAGGAGATGTTCGCATACTCAAGGGTTTCAGCGGACTAGAGAGTGATGGTCGCTACTTATCAGCTCAAGGGACTCGCAAAGAGTTGGTGGTTGATGGAAAAGGAAAACGTTAAGGATTGGTGCTCATGGAAACCCTTCAGGGAATTGTTGTTGAAAAAGTTTCTGTCGTCAGTTGAGAGGGACCGTTTGATGAATGATTTTCTACACCTCAAGCAAAGATAGCTCACTGTTAGCGAGTACGATGTGGAGTTCAGCAAACTATGCTGATTTGCCCCTGACATGGTGTCCTCAGAGTCTAGTCGAGTTAAATAGTTTCTGGGTGGTCTTAGGAATAACATCCAGCAACTAGTTAGTGCTTAAGGATCCGAAAACTATGCTAAAGTTGTGGAGGCTGCTCTGAAGGTCGAAGCGATCGAAAAGGCTAAGGACCGAGGTAAAAAATGAGAAAGGATAAGAGGAAGACTCGTGATGGTAAGAGTTCCCAAGAATCTGGTGTTGTTTCGAGGAAAAGGAGTAAAGAGATATGCAGTTTCTATGGTCAGCCAGGCCATCCATTTGAAAGATGTAACCAGAGATTAGGAGCTCAGAAGCAGGAGCAGGTGCATGCAATTCAGAGTGCCCCTAATGGAGATTTAGTTTGTTCAATATGTAAGCGGAGGGGGCATGAAGCTGCCCATTGTTGGGTAAAGGAATGGTCAGCTACTAGTGCAGACAGAAAGGATATTTCAAGTCGAAGTACCCGTAAGCTCAACCCCTGTTACATCTAGTTCCACTTCAGGCCTTGCCGCCACCGTAGCAATTAGACAAGGGGAAGGGCAAGCTGAACGTAGTGTCTTTGGAGGAAGCTCAGACGTCTACTCAAGTAATTTTAGGTTAGATCCTAGCCTATTTCTAGCTTTTAATTTATAGTTGTAGTCTCGACGTTTGTTCCCTTAGTTGCGTATGAGATTTTATAGGAAAGTTTAAGGTCAAGAACCGTTGAGCGCGCGTTCTTTTCAATTCCAGTGCTACCCACTCGTTCATGGCTAGGACCATCATAGAGCATCCCCATTTGACCCTCGATCTTATTGGCGACGCGTTTCGTGTCAAGTTTCCCTCTAGCGATTCAGTGGTGTCTAACCAAGGCATTCAGAATTGTCTGATTTTGTTAGGTGACTATCTAGCCATTGTTGATCTGAAGAAGATAGACTTGGAATACTTTGACGTGATTTTGGGCATGGACTGGTTGTCCAAGCATGATGCGGTCATCCTATGCAAGGTCAAGCGTTTGGACTTCAAGATGGACAACGGTCAACCTAGGAGTGTTTATGGTTTTTTGTGCCGAATTTATCTGATTATTTCAGCGGTATGTGCACGGAAGCTTTTAGATTCCGGATGTTTTGCCTGTTTAGTTTTGGTGTTGGAGACCGGTGGTAGTTTGTCACCTGTAGAGGAGATTCCTATAGTGCACGAGTTTCCTGATGTATTTCCTGATAACCTTCCTAGTCTTCCACCTGAGAGAGGCGTGGAGTTTGTCATAAACATGGAGTCGGGTACCCGTCTTATTGCGAAGGCATCGTACCGTATGGCCCAGCGTGAGCTGGAGGAGTTGCGTACCCACCTGGATGAGTTGTTGCGGAATGGATTTATTTGGCAAAGTTCTTCACCGTAGGGTTCTCTTGTGTTGTTTGTAAAGAAAAAATTGGATCGATGAGGCTGTGCATTGATTATAGAGAACTGAATAAGGAAACCATCAAGAATAGATATCCCTTGCCGAGGATAAATGACTTGTTTGATCAGTTGCATGGTAGCACTGTGTTTTCAATGATTGACCTTCGTTCAGGCAACCATCAGTTGAGGATTCGTGAGACGGATATACTACGGACCGCTTTTCGTTCACGGCATGGACATTTCGAGTTCTTGGTGATTTCCTTTGGATTGACTAATGCACCCTCTGCCTTTATGGATATGTTGAACATAGTGTTTAAGGATTTCCTGGACCGTTTTGTGGTCATATTTAAAGATGATGTTCTGGTATACTCCCGTAGTGCCAAAGAGCATTCCCAGCACTTGCGTTTAGTTTTGTCTGCCTTGAGGGAACATAAGTTTTATGCAAGGCTAAGCAAGTGTGAGCTTTGGCTTCCTCAGGTCTCCTTTCTGGGTCATGTGGTTCATAAGGATGGAATTTTTGTGGACCCCGAGAAGATAGCTATTGTAATGGATTGGAACAGACCTACCACCTAGGGTTAGCAGGATATTATAAGAGGATTGTGGAGGATTTCTCTACATTGTCTGCGCTGCTGACTAAGCTTACACAGAAGAACATAGCTTTTGTGTGGAGCGATAAGTGCGTAGAGGCTTTTCACGAATTGAAGAAGAGATTGTGCACTGCCCTAGTTTTGTCCTTTCCTACCGAAGGACTAGAATATGCTATGTATGTGGACGCATTGCATGTTGTACCTGGGTATGTGTTGTTGCAAGAGGGAAAAGTGATTGCGTTTGGGTCGAGACAGTTAAAGATACATGAGAGGAACTACCCTACGCATAATCTAGAATTCGCAATCATGATTTATGCCCTAAAGCTTTGGAGACACCAATTATTTGGCGCTCTATGCAAGATTTATATGGATCATATGAGTTTGAAGTATTCACTCAGAAGGAGTTGAATTTACGCCAGCGGAGATGGCTTGAGTATGTTGCAGATTATGATGTTAAGATCCAATACCATACGGGCAAAGCTAATATGGTAGCTGACGCCCTTAGTAGGAAGACGACAAAAATTTTTAACCTTTCTGTGGATTCGCTGGTAGAGAAATTTCTCTTGATGGATATTTTTGTTGGAGGTTGTGACTTGTCTAGCAGTTTGGTTGTAGCAGAGCCTTCGTGGATTTTGCTTACAAGGCTACACCAAAAGGAGGATCCTGATTTGTTGCACCTTTATAATAGAGCGGAGAAAGGGGAATTGCCAGACTTTTCAATTGATGACGTGAGTACCTTGAAGTACCGCGACAGATTTTGTTTCCCCGTTGTTGAGGACATTCGACTTAAGTTGTGTCGTAAGACGCATGGTTCTAGTATTGCCTATCACACCGGTTCTACTAAAATGTATAAGGATCTGAAGAAGATTGTTTGGTGGTCAAGTGTGAAGGGTGATATAGCTAAGTTTGTGACTGAATGTTTTACTTGCAATTGAGTTAAGGCTGAGCATGGAAGGCCTTGAGTCAAGTTGACGCCTTTAGAAATTCCAAGTTTGGAGTGGGAGAGTATTTCGATGGATTTTATTTCTGGATTGTCAAGATCTCCCCGAGGGCATGATTCTATTTGGGTTATAGTGGACAAACTGACGAAGTGTGCCCACTTCGTGCCGTTCAGAATTGATTACTCTACGAAGAAAATAGCTGAGTTATTCTTGGATGAGTCATCAGATTACATGGTGTACCTCTTAGTATTGTATCTGTTCGATACTTCAGGTTTACGTCTCGCTTTTGGAAAAGTTTACAGAAAGTGTTGAGTACCGATTTGAGGTAATCTACCGTCTATCATTTGCAGACAAATTGTCAAACGGAGAGAGTAAATCAGATCATGGAGGAAAAGATCATATGTTATATTTTGGACCACAGAGGAGCGTGGGATGGGCGTTTGAGATTGTTGGAATTTGCATACAATAACAGTTTTCAAGAGAGTTTGCAGATGTCCCTGTTTGAAGCTTTGTATGGGAGACATTGCAGAACTCCCTTGATTGTGTCTGAGATTGGTGAGACCATTGTTGGGACCGAAGACCCTGGACGAAATGGATATCTCTGTTGGGAATATTCGAGAGAAGTTTCATATAGCTCAAGAGCATTATGAAAATAAAGCTAATCGTCGAAGGACTGAATAAGAATTTACCGTTAGGGACATGGTTTTTCTTATGGTTTCCCTGATGTCTGGCATTAAGAGATTTGTCAAGAATCATAAGTTAGATCATAGGTATGTGGGTCCCTTCAAGATTGTGGAACGTATTGGAATGTCTGCTTATAGACTAGATTTGCCAGCAAGTTTTCCCGATGTGTACAATGTCTTTCACGTGAGCCAATTGCGGAACTGTGTGCTAAGCGACGGGAAAATTCTTGATGTTTTTCCCCAGTTGGAGCCTAACCTTTCCTATATGGAAGTTTCTGTTCATGTTTTGGATACTCAAGATCGGGTATTGCGAAGGAAGAAAATACCCATGGTTAAGGTTTTGTGGAAGAACCAAGATGTGGAGAGCGCAAATTAGGAGTTGGAGTCAGCTATGAGGGAGGATCATCCTCATTTAATCTCCTGATGTTTTTGGTAAGTGTTTTCTTTGATATCCTTTGGTTATTTTTCTTCTGTTTTGGATTTTATCATATTCATGTCAAGTTTCAGGATGAAACTTCTTTTTAGGGGGGATGGCAGTAACGTCCCTGATTTTTCGGTGTTTATTTTAATTCCCGTAGTGACGGATTTTTTTTGATGTCGGGACATTATGTTGACGCGTAGTTAATGGGTGTCATTTGTTGGAGCATGAGTTTGCTCTATGGGTTTTCTTGTGTGGTTGGATTTGGCTTGGTTATACACCTTCCCTCGCGAGCCGAGTCTGTTTTGGTGACTCGGTGGATCTTTTTATATTAATATGGTAGAGTTTTATCTTTGGGTGGTGTTTTACCCGAGTTTGGTTTGTCATATTTTGATTTCGACTTCGTTGTTATATTAGTAGCGTCGGTATTTAGCTACAGTGCGATTTTCATAAGATTCCGAGTTGGTTTGGATTTCGGGTCGTTTTGGGATTATTAATTATTAATGGTAATATAATATTGAAAATTATTTATATATGTATGTATTTAGCCGATATAAGGGTCGCATAAAAACCATATTCATCAACTTCCTAACCTGAGCGGTGGAAATTTTACGAGCGGAAATGGAGCGGCGAACTCACGTGCGGTTGGTCGGCGATAGAGAGCGATTCAATGGTCGTTTTTGTCAATAGATTAGAGATTTGGAAAGCTCTCACCGAGAACTATGCGTTCGTGGTAGGCTTTCCCCATTTCTCAGATTTTTGTGTGTTATAGTTTGTGTTTTTGACCTCCTTTTTCCCCCAAAAGTTTCAGGAAACGTTGCTAAGGTCATTTGGCGGCCGATCCTTATCGTGGTGCAAGTGAGCGGCATTTTTTTCGGAGTTTCAAGGCAAGTGGATTTTCCCCCCTTGCATGTCCATTTTATAGCTTATTTTCTTCCTTTATTTCCTCATCCCTTAGAGAGTAGTATTATTGTAAGTTAACTATGAAAGAACTCCTAGGATAGTGTAGGTTTCGGCCAAGCCATGGAGAACAAGTGTAAGCATTAAAAGTAAGATTCATCGTGTATCGGTAGAAGAATTTATCGAATATGGTAGGTAAGCTAGGTGAGAATTTGGTGTATATCGTTAAGTGAAATTTGGCGGGTTTGGGTAAGTGGATTACGTCAAGTAATAGTTAGGATTCGTCTAGTGTCGCCAAAATTTTCGTTAAGCCAAAATCGCCATATAATAGAGGAAAGAGTTGAGTTCGTCGAGTATCGGTGGGCGTGGCGTTGATTGAAGTTAGATTCGTTGAGTAATCTCGACGAATTTGTCAAGTATCGTTGGCTTGGCATTGGGAGCGCTGAGAGCACTCAACGCGACATTGAGCTAAGGTGCATTCGTTGAGTATCTGGCTTGGCATTGAGTGCGTTGAATGCACTCAACACGGCGTCGTGTTGACTCGACGCTTTTTCCGTGGACTTAGTGTTTTTTGCCGATTTGTGTTTGATTCGTCGTTTATTTCCCTTACAGTGATTTTAGGGCTTGTTTAGGTATGCCTTTGGTTTAGGCTTGGGTTTTGATTCGGGGTGTTTGGATATGATGTTTTCTTCGACTGATGCCAGTTGGTGATTCATTACACTTGGTGGTTGTTTGGTGTCTGTTTTGTGACCTATTGGGTTATGTTGGGCCAGGTGGCCGCCACCACAGTGCCTTTTGGAAAACGTTTGGGTCTGGAAGCCTAGTTTTGGACATTTTGGTCACCAACTCCGGCCCGGTTGTTTTTTCCAAGTGTTAACGATTCACGTTTTCGAGCTATTTTATGCTCACTTGCATCTTATAAATCAGTTCATGCTATTTCATGCTTATCCTTGCAGATTTTGTCAAAGCATGGCTTCGTCCCGCACTTGGTGCAAATTTCTTTTAACTCCATTATTGCAACTTTCAACTTTACCTGTTTCTATATGGCTAATCAGTTGTGGTTTCAACATTTCTTATATTTGGGTTTGGTAAACCCTTCTTTGCCTTTTTCCGGTTTACTACTTGCTTATTTCCATTGCCACTTGCAAATTTCTTGCTGAGGTGTTCTTTCTTTTAATGCCTCGAGATCAGGGTTGTAGCCGGTGGAGCGGCTGTGTTGGGTGGTAGCTTGTGGACTGCAATTGTTGTCAGGTTATTGATGCCCACTGGTGGTTTTCTTTTAGGATGTTGATTACTTTGCTAGTTGCTAGTTTACCATTTTGATCTGATGTACTAGCTCTCTTGGAAGGTTTTATGCTAGGTTGCATGTTAGATAGTTTAAATTATAAAAACTATTATTACTATTACCTCATACATGCCATGTTTGAAATCTAAACCATTATATTTAACGGTCGTAAAAGTTACTTTTATAGTTATTATAAATTTAGAGTCTTGCATTCCATGAGTTGTCCTCTGGGGATGTTTATACTCATGTAGGACGTCTAATATTATAAATAAAGTATTTTTTGCAGTGTATAATTATCTTTTTCTCAAGGACTAGATGAGCCACTGAGTCGAGGGGTACTACTAACCGCTTAAACTTTAACTTGATTTTCCTCTTAAAAACTTATAGATCTTTCATAAAAGTGTTGAGTTAGATTTTTGTGTGAGCATCTACAGTTATCCCCTGTTGGCGTGGCATCTTGACATGCATTTTCCCTTACTCTGATATATCGTTAAAAGCAGGGAAAATGCGGCCTAATCCTCTCCTCACACCATATGACCTACCCTAATCTAAGTTAAGGGGTCAGTAGGAAATGGGATGTTACAAATCCCAATGAAGAAAAAAATAATTTTTTCCCTGAAAATAAAGTTAGGGTATACGGGGTTCAACGCATAAGAAGTTAAGAACTTTTCAAATATAATTTAAATATACCTGAGGCGAAGAGTCCCAGATATTGCTCCCGCATCAGGTCCATCGGCTCCAAGTTATGCTCCTCCCGTCCATAGTTTGATCACAACACCTTGACCAAGGGAACCTTCTTCTTCCGCAGAACTCGAATCGTTGTGTCATCGATCCGGACCAACTCCAAACAAATTGTTCTATCGAGTGCTACTAGGCCTGCTATAGATGTGATATGCTGCTCTAGCCGAAGTTATGCTCTCCGAAGTGAAGAGACGTGGAATACATCGTGCAGGTTCCCTAACTCTTGTGGTAGCTCCAGTAAGTAAGTGAAAGATTTGTTTTATAGAGCCTAAACACCTAGAGGGGGGTGAATAGGTTCAAATCCTTTTTAACAACTTAGGAAATTAAAAATGTTAAACACAGCACAACTATCATAGCATAAAGAATAACAATCACAAAAAATTCACAGCACAACACACAATGATTTATAGTGGTTCCCCAATTTGTGGGTACGTCCACTCTCCCCCTTCACCTATCCAGTAGAGTATTGGATTCAGCCAAACTTCCTTCCACTAACTCAGATCCTCAGATATTACAACTCAGAACCCAACTGGTTCCTACAGCTCAGACTTCTTCAAGTCCTACAACTCAGATTTTCCCCAAGAATCCTACCTCAGGCAACAACCCTACCTCAGCCTTTATCACAAGGCCTACAACTTAAATCACCAAGATCCTACCTCAGGCTCTCAGCCCTACCTCAGCCTTTATAAATTTAGGCTTACAACTCAGATCTACAAAAGATCTTACAAGAAAATTGATTGTTTCAAATAATAAATCCTTCACCCTGATAGAAAGCGAATGGGGTGAAAGCTTCTTGATCAGTTCTTAATTGAACTGATTTCTTAAGATCCAACATATCTTAGCTTCTTCAAAGCTTCTTGAATCTGAACAAAGTAAGGTTTATCTTCAAATGAAGTTAGAGATGATCTTCAATCCAGCTTCCTTCTTGTATTCAGAATTAGATCTGAACTCCTCTTGCAGACTTGTTCAGGATCTTCCTTCTTCTTACATTACTTCTTCTATGTTTGTCTCTTAGTTCACCGTTTTTTGTTTGTGATAGAATAGGTCTTTATATAGAACCCATCCAAGGTTACCGGTTGATCCGGTTCATAACGGCCTTCTGACAGCTCTGACAGATGTGACAGCTTTGTTACTTATGACAGCTGTCAGGTCTTCAGTCTTGATACCTGACCCCTCCTTGAACTTCTATCATAGTATAGAAAGCGTCGAGATAATACTCCAAATGTGTGTACACAAATAGACCATGTGTCGACACAAGCCTTGATGGTATCGACACAGCTCCCACAATGTCGACACAGTTATTCTTCATCTTCTCGGCATAGCTTCTATAGAATGTGTCGACAAAAGTCCTGTGTGTCGACACAATTGCTTCTAGTCTTGACATAGTTAGCGTCGACAGAATTTTTTACTGTGTTTCGACACAAGTCCAGTGTGTATACACAATTGTTGTAGACTAAACTTCTGTGTGTCGACACAAGTCCTGTGTGTCGATATAAGTCATGTGTGTCGATACAACTGCTACTGACAGAATTTTTGTGCCTCGACACAAGTCCTGTGTGTCGACACAACTGCTGCTGACATAATTTTTGTGTGTCAACACAAGTCCTGTGTGTCGACACAACTGCTGGTGATAGAATTTCTATGTGTCGACACAAGTCCTGTGTCGACACAAATTGGCTTCTGGTGTCGACACATTTCCTTCACCAGTGTCGACACCTGTGCTTAGAAAATTTTCCTGCATTTCTTTAACATGCACATTGAAACTAAACATCCCATCAAATACACATTAATGTATATCATTGAGTTAAGTGAGGCTTCTCCAAATCTGGTACACCGTTTCCAATGTACCTAACAATCTCCCCCTATTTGGAGAAGTCATAACCCTTAGTCAATGATATACACCACTTATAATAAAACAAAGATTAAGAAGTATATAATCATTTCATAGGCAGGGTAACTTATAAACACAAATAACATTTAATATCATCATAGAATATGATAAAATTCATTAATCAGGAATTAGTTTTTGATTTACAAGATTTTTAGAACAGAAAATTGCACAGTTCTAAAACTAGCCTATCTATCCCTAAGATTAATCAGGCTCCTTGATAACTATTCCGTTGCTAGATTTAATCCTAGCTTGTACATTGGATTCTCTGTAATCAGCTAGCTTCTTCCCTTTCAGATCTTTCTTTTTAATCTCTTCTGCCCTAATCTTCTGCCTTTCAAAGTAATGATAAGGCTTTGGGAAGTACTTGCTAGGCTCAAAAGAGTTAGAGGTATTTTCCCAACTTTGAGATCCCTTCGAAACTGATGTATGGCATCTTGCCTTTCCTGATACTTGCTTCATTCTTGTTCAGAGTACCATTTTCCTCTATCATGCATATTTTCTTCCATAGTTTTCCAAGCAGTAAAAATTATATTTCTGGAGGTTTGACTCCATTGTTCAAAATCAGGCTTTAATTCAGCCTTCTCTCTGAATCTTTTCTTAGATAGTTGAGCTTCTTTCTGAGCATCCCTAGCTTTTTGTGCTTCTTGCTCTCTTTGTAAAGCAGCTTCAGACATTTCAACTTTTTCAATAATAACATTATGTGCCTTCTATGGAGGGCTAAATATGTGATGTACGTCCTACTATACTTCTTCAAAATCAGATGGAGGATTGATGACTTGGGCAACTTCCTATTAAACCCCTTCAATTTAAGCAGGTTGAATACCAGATTCAGAAGTATTATCATCATCACAAAGGGGTGGATATCCAAGAGTAGCTTTGATAGTATTGGATACCCATTTAGCATGATCTGAGCTTGCTTTGACTAACACTCTCTCCCCCTTTATGACTTCTCTGGCCACATGATCTCTTAGATCATCCTTTTGTAACCATACCTTATCAGCCAGATAATCTATTCCCTCTTTATAGTAGAGTCTGAACTTCTGCAGTTGATCAGAAATAGCCTTTTGAGATGCCTGAATTACTGTTAGGACAGCAGCTAGATCTTTTTTGATCTGGTTAAATACTTTAGTTTTCACATCAGTAGCAATACCTCCCATTTTTGTGAGAATAGAATTATGTGAGTTTGTGAGATTTTCATTCATTCTGAATTGATTTTCTAGAATATATCCTTGTTTATCTGCAATGTCAGATATTGTAGTTTTCATGTCCTGTTGTTGTGTGGCCAAGTATACTACAGCATTACCTCCCTTATGCAAGCAATCTGTCATCTCCTTCTCATACAAATTTACTTCAAATCTTATAGATTTGATATCTTAAGCCAGCTGGAAATGCATTTCTTTGTGGGACTCATCAATATATTTCTCCAGAGCAAGTCTTTGCTCATCCATTTTCACTTGCAGTTGCACCAAAAGTGAACTGAAGTCTATTCCTGGAGCAGATGTTTGAGGGACAGTTTGCAAGGCTTTCTTATAGCATGTGCTCCTCTTCCTGAGTGCCACCAGCTTTCTTTTCTTTTCCCTGGTGGCTTCTTCATCTTCAGAAGAATTAGATGAACTTTCTATATCCATAGTGTCTTTTGGAATAGAGGCAAGGAGTGGCATCTCCCCCTCAGTCCTTGCCATCTCCCCCTCAGTTCGAGCTCCTTATAAATCAGGAAATAACTCTTCCATAGTTACCTTCTGCTGCATCTGAACAGGAGGGATAATGTTCTCTTTTTCAACAAATGGTTCTCTCTGGATATCAAGATCCTTTTCCAGGGATTTCTCTAAACTGGAGGAGTTGAGTTGCTCAGCTTGAGCTGGGTCTGACATATGCACATCCTGTGCTTCTTTCTCAGTGATGACAGTTGCAACATTGTTGATTTCTGATACTATGCCCATAATTGTATCAGTTGCATTCTCACTATCTAGTGCAACTTCAACTATACCTCTCCCTAGGTCTGGCAGCTGTGATTGTTCAGGTTCTTGAACAACTATAATCTCAGTGTTGTCTCCCCCTAAAGTGGAGACCATCTGGTTTTCTGGTAGTTGAATTAACTCCCCTTGGGCTTGAGCCTCTTTATCTGGTGTTGGTGTAGGTGATTTTCTTGGTTGTTCTTCATCTGAGCTAAAGTCAACCTGCTCTTCAGAATTACTAGAAGATTCTGCTGCCTGGGAGGTAGTTTTCTTTTTCTTATCCTTCTTCACTTATTTCTGTGGGGTAGAAACATCTTTTGTCAAAACTCTATCCCATCTGGATAGTATTCTCAGATCCATTCTCCTCATGTGATTAATCTTGGTTCCTTGAGTTTGATTTATCACTTCTGGAATGATGGAAACCAGATACAGGCTTAGTATTCTACCAAGACTGGGCTTCTTAGCACTTTCTTTGATCTTGTCAAATATGACAGCAGACCAGTCTGTTTTCACCTTGAATATAACTCTGGTCATGATTCTGAACATATAGGCAGAAATCCTATCATGTCCTCCAGTTTTGTATAGAATAACCATGCCTATTATCTCTAACAGGAACTTACCCTGGGAATTCATTCCCTTCCTGGTCATTGAAGATTCAATCTTGGTAGTGGGATCCAGTCCACACCATTGGAGTGCATCCCTTGTCATGGATATGGCGATGTCATCTTCTTCCGTAATCCTTAGAAGTTGAAGTGACTTTCTTATACTCTTGTGTGTGAGTTTTACTTTAGTACCGTTTACAGAGGATTTAATCTTCATTCCCGTAGAATCCATTATTGCTGACGAGTAAAATTCAACAACCTCCTTCTTCCATATTCTTGTAGGTTCTGAGACCAAGTATTCCAATCCATTTTCAGTGATTAGGGTAATAACGGCCTTGATTTCTGGGGAGGAAATCTCGAACGCCTTGCGTACCAGTTCATATCCCTCGTTGACCTTATCTTCCTATTGTGGTGCCATGAGTGAAAGAGAGAGAAGAGAGTCGACGGGAGAATTTCTTGTCGACACAATGTCTAGAGTAAAAAGTTCTGAAAGCACAATCGGACAGATTTTGTCTTCTCCTATTTATAGTATACTTGTAAAAGATAGGTCAAAAGACACGCCTAACTAAGGATTTTACTAGT
Organism: Platanthera zijinensis; assembly: GCA_039513925.1. Classification (NCBI taxonomy): domain Eukaryota; kingdom Viridiplantae; phylum Streptophyta; class Magnoliopsida; order Asparagales; family Orchidaceae; genus Platanthera; species Platanthera zijinensis. The sequence continues at coordinate 155,881,905 of CM077088.1, forward strand.
TGACAAAATTTTACATGTGTCGACATAGACTACCTAGGTCTCGATAGAGCTTTGTAGGTGATGTCATGTCTATATGTCGACAACGATTTTTGTGTGTCGACACAAAAATCTACTAGTACAAGGTCTCGATAAAGTGGTGTCGACACAAACTTTTTCTGTCAACACAGATTTTATTTCTATGTCGACATAATTTATTTCTTTGTCGACACAACTTTGTGATAGTGTCGACACAATTGTCTTGTGTCGACACAAACTTTCTAACTTAGCAAAATTTCTTTGGAAATTTTGTGCTGGCCTAACATCTCATTCTAGGTTGAACATACCTAATTCAATTTTAAAATAATTGAATTTACTTTCATCCAGAGGTTTTGTAAATATGTCAGTAATTTGATTGTTAGTGTTGATAAATTCTAGACTTATGTATTCTTTTTCAACATGTTCCCTGATAAAGTGAAACCTTATTTCTATATGCTTAGTTCTGCTATGTGATACAAGATTTCTAGAAATAGATATAGCACTAGTAGAATCATAATATAATGGAATTCTACTTACCTTGATGTCATAGTCTTCAAGTGGATGTTATATCCACAACAACTGAGCACAGCAACTGCCTGCAGCTACATATTCTAATTAAGCAGTGGAAATAGCTACACTTGTCTGCTTTTTGCTGCTCCATGACACCAACCTTCCACCTAGGAACTGACATGTGTTTGTGGTGCTTTTCCTATCTTTTTTACAGCCTGTAAAGTCTGCATCTGAAAAACCTGTTAGCAAGAAATCTCTATTCTTAGGATACCAAAGACCTAAATTAGGTGTGCCCTTAAGATATCTTAAGATTCTCTTAACAACAAAATAATGAGATTCCTTTAGGCAAGCTTGGTACCTAGCACAGACACATGTGGCATACATGATGTTAGATCTACTAGCAGTAAAGTAAAGTAGGGAGCCAATTATCCCTCTATACAAAGACTCATAAACAGGTTTTCCTGCCTCATCTTTGCCTATAGGCATACTTGTCCCCATTGGAGTTTTCATGGTGGAGGCTGACTCCATGCCATATTTCTTAATTAACTCTTTGGTGAACTTAGACAGAGATATGGACAATCCATCATCAGACTGTCAAACTTGGAGTCCCAAGAAGAATTTCAGCTAACCCATGCTGCTCATCTCAAACTTCCCTTGCATAAGTTTGGCAAACTTTCTACAAAGGTTATTTATAGTTCAACAAAAGATAATGTCATCAACATATATCTGGACTAGGATGATCTTACCTTTTGATTCCCTAAAGAATAGAGTCTTGCCAATTTTCCCGCTTGAGAATTTATTCTAAATAAAGAAAGCAGACAGAGTTTCATACCATGCCCTAGGGGCTTGTTTCAACCCATATAGAGCTTTTTTAAGCCTATATACATAGTTGGGATAAAGATGATCTACAAAACCTGAAGGTTGTTCAACATAAACTTCCTCTTTTAAGTCATCATTCAAAAATGCTGACTTTGCATCCATTTGAAATACTTTGAACCCTTGATAAGCTGCATAAGCCAGTAACAGTCTTATTGCTTCCAACCTTTCCACTGGGGCACATGTCTGATCAAAGTCTATCCCTTCTTCCTATCTGTATCCCTTTGCTACCAGTCTGGCTTTGTTCATGATTATGGTGCCATTTTCATCTAACTTGTTCCTATAGATCCACTTAGTTCCTATGACATTGTGATTCTTTAGTTTAGGAACCACTTCCCAGACTCTACATCTTCTGAATTGATTCAACTCTTCCTGCATGGCATCAATCCAATTTTTGTCTTGTATAGCCTCTTCAAAATTCTTAGGTTCCATCTGGGACAGGAAGCTTGAACATAGAACTATATTCATGCTCATGCTTCTGGTCAGAACTCCATGTCTTCATCTTGTCTTGTAGGTTTGTATTCACTAATTGTTAGCTTGTCCATCTTTTCTTTCAAACCTGTAGGGCTAACAGAAGTGCTAGATAGCTCATAGTTAATTAGCTTCGACTCATCAAAGACTACATGGATAGATTTTTCTACAACTTGTGTAGTCAAGTTGTAGATCCTGTATGCTCTACTGTTATTACTGTACCCAACAAATATCTCATCTAGGGATTTGGCAGCAAACTTAGTTTGATAGTGTTTGTCATTATTTAGAACATAACACTTGCTACCAAAGATTCTAAAATATGATATGTTTGGTTTTCTGCCTTTCATAATATCATAGGGTGTCATCTTGTGTCTTTTGTTGATGGATGCTCTATTGAGAACATGACATGCAGTATTTACTACCTCAGCCCAGAAATATTCTGAGAGAGAAGTGTCACTTAGTAGTGTTCTACTTGCCTCAATAAGAGTCCTATTCTTTCTTTCAGCAACCCCATTTTTCTGGGGAGTTCTAGATGAGGAGAACTCCTGAGGAATCCCAATTTCTTCACAGAACTTTATCATGCATTCAGACTGAAATTCAGTCTCATGGTCACTTCTAATTTTGACCACAGAATTGTTAAGTTCATTCTGAATTTGCCTAACAAAATTCTGGAAGACAGTAGGGGTTTCAGATTTCTGCCTCAAGAAGAAAACTCATGTAAATCTAGAATAGTCATCCACAATTACAAATGTGTAAGCATTCCTACCTAGACTATGAACTGGCATACGACCAAATAGATCCATATGCAGAAGGTATAAACATCTCACAGAATCTTTGGTATCATGTCCATGGAAAGAGGTCTTGGTCTGTTTGCCCTTTTGGCAAGCTAAACATACACCCTCTTTAATGCACTTGACCTGAGGACCATTCCTCACTAATTTCATACTAAAGAGTTGGCATACTTACTTGTAGTTCAGGTGAGCTAGCCTCTTGTGCCATTAGACACAATGAGATGCTTTCTCATCTGCAACTTGACAAATAGGAGAGATCTTATTCTCACAATCAAAGTTAAGACAGTAGACATTTCCTTTCCTGGTGCCTGTCAGAATGATCCCTTGATCATTTGACCTTCTTATTTGGCATACACCCTTGTGGAAAGAAGTGTCATAACCCAGATCACATAGTTGGCTTATGCTCATTAGGTTATGTTTCAGACCTTTCACATAAGCCACTTGAGTTATAGTGATAGAGTTATTGGAAATATTACCAAACCCTTTGATGACTCCCTTTTCAGATCCACCAAAGATTACTTTGGATCCATTTTCTATAGAAGAGTAATCCTTCAGCATCCTTCTTGTTCCAGTCATGTGCTTGGAACATCCACTATCCAAGTACCATATAGGTGTATGGCCACTTGGACTCACCAACATCAAATAAAATTACATATCCTTAGAACCCCATTTGTTATTGGGTCCTAGGTTCAGGTTAGCTTGATATTTGACATGCTTACCTGTAGCCTTTCTGACAGGTAAGCTGGCCTTTTTCAGTACACTAGTATTGTACCAACAATCAGTGGCATAGTGGCCCACTTTGCCACAACACAAGCACTAATATCTGTTGTACCTTCTTTTAAGTACAGGCTTAATAGTATTACTGTCAACAGTCCTCAAGTCTGTAGGAACAGTTGTCTTTTTAAGTGTTGGTGCTGGAGCATCAAACACAGATGACTTCTGAAGAACATGGTGTGTTTGCTCATGGGCTGCCATATTAGCATTTGCTCCCTTGCTATTCAGATTACCATACTTATAGTGACCATGAGTGATGTCATGATCATACATGTTAGTAGGTTACATCACTTTTCTGAAAGAAATAGGGGGTTTGAAGGCTAGTGGCTGAACTGGGGCTTTGCCTTTTCTTTTGGAACTAGCTGCCCTAGTTCTTTCCTTGAAGCCTAATCCTGTCTTATCCTTTTGGGAGATAAAGTTGTCTATTAAGGGTAAGACTAACTTTGGCTTTGAAAATTAAGCCATAAGATCCTTCTCTCTTTGAAGTCTGACTTCCAAACTCTTGATGTGATCATTTTTGAAGGTAATTGTACCCATCTGAATAACAGTTATGTTTTTCAGTTTGGCAACTTCATCCAGCTTTAAATCCAGTACTTTTGCTAAATCTAATGCAGCCAATTTAAGAGATGCAATTTCCTTAGCCTGCTCTTTGACAAGGATTCTGCTTCTCTTAAGAGCTTGCAACAGAACACCATACTCATTAATTATTTGATGAACATCCCATTCAAATTCAGAACCATCCTCATCTCTTGATGTTGATGCTTCTGATTTTGTTCCAGTATAATAATCAGAAACTGAAGATGGATTGTATACCTTACTGGGACCAGGCTGATCCTGGCACTGATCTTCCTCAGACAAAGCCATCAGCCCTCTATAATAATGATCTTCACTCCCATTTATAGAATCCAGCATTTGCAGGAATTCAGTTTCTACAGAATCCTCTTCTGTAGTGAATAATCCAATATAGGTTTCTGCTTTATCCTCTTTTTCAGATTTTGATGATGAAGAGTAAGTCCAACTCTTCTGCTTCTGGGCAATAAGGGATCTCTCCTTCTTGCCCTTATTTTGATGCTTCTTCTTGTCCTTAGGTTCCTTTCTTTTATCAGGACAATCAGCTATGACATGTCCTGGCCTGTTGCAATAATAACAAATAATTTTAGAAGAAGTTTGTTTATTGGGATTAGAGTCATACATGTCATCCTTAGAAGTTTTCTTCTTCTTGTAAGAGTCATCCTTGGAGAAAGATGAAGATGGATTTGTTCTCCATTTCTTTTTCTTCATGAACCTTTGAAACTGCCTTGTAAAGGCAGCAAAATCTTCATCAGAGTTGTGGATGTCTGAAGTATTGATGTCAGGATTTTCTGATTCAACCTCAGTAATTCTCCTGGGTGGAGAAGGAGACTTTCTCCTACCCTTTCTTGTGGCTTCAGGCTTGAAGGCTACTGACTTTTCTTTGTATTCAGACCTATTACTGTTTTCCTCCTCCTTTCTAGCAGTGAGCTGCATCTCATATGATAACAGTTTTCAAAATAATGTTGGTGGAGGTATATCAGCAAGCCTGACCACCTCTCTGATGGCACATATTTTAGTATCCCAGCCCTTGGTTAGTGATCTGAGAAACTTGTCATTCAGTTCATATGTGTTAAAGACTCTTCCATAGGTCATTAGCGCATTTATAATTCTAAAGAATTTCTTGTAACATTCAGCTATGCTATTTGTCTTGGCTTGTCTAAAGCTCTCATATTCTTGATTTAGCATGGACTTTCTATCCTCTCTTACTTCTTCAGTTCCCTCAATGTAGACAATCAAAGTGTCCCACATCTCCTTGGAGGTTTTGCAATGTACCAGATTCTGGAATGTAGAATCATCTATGGCACTCACAATTTTGTTTTGTGCTCTCTTATCTAAGGTTACTAGGATGATCTCTTCCTTAGTCATTTCAGAATAGCTCTTTGGAGTTTTGAGATTTGCATCAAGAACTGATATGTTCATAGGAATGAAAGGTCCTTCTAGAACTGTGATGTAGATTCTTGGATTAGATGCTCCATGAACAATCTGACCCTCTCTTTCCATATGTCAAAGTTTTCTTTCCTACAGATAGGAAGTTTCAGGGATCCAAGTTCCTTCTGATTTTCACTTGAATCCATTCTGGCTAACAGTTAATTGCCTTGGAGATCTACTCAGACTGTTAGGTCTATATTTGAGTGAATCTCCCTCTGATACCACTTGAAAGATTTGGTTTATAGAGCCTAAACACCTAGAGGGGGGGTGAATAGGTTCAAATCCTTTTTAAAAACTTAGTCAATTTAAAATGTTAAACACGGCATAACTATCACAACACAAAGAATAACAATCACAGAAAATTCACAGCACAGCACACAATGGTTTATAGTGGTTCCCCAATTTGTGGGTACATCCACTCTCCCCCTTTACCTATCTAATAGAGTACTGGATTCAGCCAAATTTCCTTCCACTAACTCAGATCCTCAGATCTTACAACTCAGAACCCAACTGGTTCCTACAGCTAAGACTTCTTCAAGTCCTACAACTCAGATTCTTCCCAAGAATCCTACCTCAGGCAATAGCCCTATCTCAGCCTTTATCACCAGGCCTATAACTCAGATCACCAAGATCCTACCTCAGGCTCTTAGCCCTTCCTCAGCCTTTATAAATTTAGGCTTAAAACTCAGATCTACAAAAGATCTTACAAGAAAATTGATTGTTTAAAACAATAAATCCTTCACCCACATAGAAAGAGAATGGGGTGAAAGCTTCTTGATCAGTTCTTAATTGAACTGATTTCTTAAGATTCAACCTGTCTTATCTTCTTAAAAGCTTCTTGAATCTGAACAAAGTAAGGTTGATCTTCAAATGAAGTTGGAGATGATCTTCAATCCAGCTTCCTTCTTATATTCAGAATTAGATCTGAACTCCTCTTGCAGACTTGTTCAGGATCTGCCTTCTTATTACTTTACTTCTTCTGTGTTTGTCTCTTAGTTCACCGTTTTTTGTTTGTGATAGTATAGGTCTTTATATAGAACCCATCATAGGTTACCGGTTGATCTAGCTCATAACGGCCTTCTGACCGCTCTGATAGATATGATAACTTTATTACTTATGACAGATGTCGAGTCTTCAGTCTTGATACCTGACCCCTCCTTGAACTTCTATCACAGCAGAGAAAGCGTCGATATAATACTCCAAATGTGTCAACATAAATAGACCATGTGTCGACACAAGTCTTGATGGTATCGACACAGCTCCCATAATGTCGACACAATCATTCTTCATCTTCTCAACATAGTTTCTGTAGAATGTGTCGACACAAGTCCTGTGTGTCGACACAATTGCTTCTAGTCTTGACATAGTTGGTGTCGACAGAATTCTTGAGTGTGTTCCGACACAAGTCCAGTGTTTCTACACAATTGTTATAGACTGAACTTCTGTGTGTCGTGTCAACATAACTGCTGCTGACAAAATTTATGTGTGTCGACACAAGTCCTGTGTGTCGACACAACTGCTGCTGACAGAATTTCTATGTGTCGACACAAGTCTTGTATGTCGACACAACTCCTACTGACAGAATTTCTATGTGTCAAAACAAGTCTTATGTGTTTACACAAACTGGCTTCTGGTGTCGACACATTTCCTTCACCAGTGTCGACACTTATACTTAGAAACTTTTCCTGTATTTCTTTAACCTGCACATTGAAACTCAACATCCCATCAAATACACATTGATGTATATCATTGAGTTAAGTGAGGCTTCTCCTAATCTGGTACACAGTTTCCAATTTACCCAATAGTAAGCCAAAGGACCAATACGCTCCAGGATCAAGTATGGTCCCATAAATCGAGGGTTGATCTTCTTATGCTTTCGCACCCACAAAACACCATGCAACGGACGTATCTTCAAGAAAACTCGGTCTCCCACCTGAATCTATACCTTTTTATGCCATGCATCGTAATACTTGGCATGTCGACTCTGAGAATCTAGCATCCTATCCCTGATCAGTCGTATGTGCGTGTCTGTATCCTCAATAGAATCTTATCTGAGTACTCATGGATCCTCATCATGGACCTAAGATAGCGGCGTCCGACACTTCCTACCCTATAAGCCTTATAATTGTTATTATAAGGAACTCTATCAGAGGTTATAGTCCCCTTCCAAATGTACTTTTGTTATATTTTGGGATACTCACAATCAAAATTTATGTGTACATATTTTCAAGTATTCCGGCATATTACCATCAAAACAAACTTTAATCACACATTGGATTGGAGTCCCTTACAACCAATAAACACAAGTACGTGAAAATCAATAATCTTATATGTAGAATTGTGCACACAAATCTTAGATTCATCTTCCAAAATCGCACCATGCCTACCATATCGAATCTCCAAATATAAGTTGTCGTAGTTTTATTTACGACGAAGATCCAACTTATGTAGCATGTAGAAATCCTTTATATTCTTCTACGTATAGATTTTTACCTACTACCCAACGTGAATTTATAATCACTAAAATTATCATACTCATGAGATCAACACGATTATATATTGTAATTAACCAAATTCCAAGATTATGATGTGATGAAGAGATCTTCATTTTGTTTCTTCCAGATTCATGACTTAGTACACCTCTACATAAATAATAATACATAATTCATAGAGTGTTCACCTTTCAAATGTACATCAAGCGATCATTATTGATATTGATGTTCATACAAATGACTCTGAATCGCTTTTCCCATGGAGCCTGATTTAAATTATATAAGGGTAAAATCATTTCAAAACAACAAGTCGACTTCAACATAAGAAAGATCTTAATAAAACTTATTATGTACATCTCCAGTGATCTCTCTGTATACACATTTGCAAATCAAAATTGATCTCTTCATACTCATGAATTTTCCTAAGGTGATCATGATGGTATCAACGTATGTGTCCCAGTTCTTGATGCTATCATAATCAAGGGGTCATAGCTATGTGTATGCTTCAACTAATCATCCACCCCATTTCAATTTGTTGAGTCGTTATATTTTCAATGTCAAGCCTTCACAAATTAATCTTTTATTTGCTCGAAGTTCAACTTAGGTATGCTCCTAGTAACTTTCCTATGCATGTTCATATGTTTATCTCTAATAGGCAAGCATGGGTGAATACTCATCTAAAGCCATTATACTCATGAGATTAGCTCAACTATATGTGGAATATGTATAGGTAACCTTCAATCTAACCTCAAAAAATTATGGCATGGTATAGACAATCATTTCTCTAAGTTCATGCATTATCACCACTTACATACACCAAAATTATATAATTCACACTATCTAATATATGCAAGTTTGAATTTATTTGTCCCTTTGAGTGCAAGATAGGCTTGCCTTGTCTACTCATGATCAAATGTTCTAAGTTCACTAAGAATGATAGTGATTTTGTAACCAACAAAGTGGGTATTTCAAATCCTTGAATTATTATAATATTTGACTCTAAGGATAATAGCATGTTCATAATCATGAGTTGTTCTCAAAATTTCAAATCTTTCTTAAGGTAATTATTATATCATCAAACAATTTTGTTTTGATTCTTGAGATCATCTGAGCCACATCCAAAAGATCATACCTAGAATATACATCTTCCAATTTATTATGATTCTTCACTTGATTTTATGTTTTTTGGGGTTGTTATACTCTCATTGTTATAGACGTAACCATTCAGATATTTTGAATTCTCACTTTATGCGCTCTAATCATATAACAGTTAAGACCCGTAATCACTCCTTCATATTACCATGATGTTACCCTATCCTAATTTGTATATTTCCAACCTAATGACCTGGGTATGTCAGGTAGGCGGGGGAAGCAGTGATCAATCATCGAGTTTACTTCTCCCAATTGTACCCATTTAATATGTGATAATCATGAGCCCTAGTTATGCAAAAAATTCAGTTATCCTTCTAACTTATACTGAATTCTCAATTCACCTTGGCTTTCTCTTATAATATATATGAGTTCATTATTCAAATCCTTAACTGATGATATAATCATTAATTGTGTGTCACGTCAATTGGGTTAAGGTGTTAGGGCATCTAGAAACGTGCTTTATTGAGGTAACACACTCCTTTAATTATACATAAAATCTTTGTGTTGTCGTTACTGCTTTGATTTTAGTTTAGCAAAAAGTCATTTGTTCAGATTCTTGTGGATTGTACGCAACTTGCTTCATCCTATGAATATAGTATGTCATTATTCATTGATGAAGTTATGATCTCACTTTAATTTGTGCCAAGTAATCATGTGATTCACAAGACAGAGAAAATTTCTAATGTCTCACACAAGCTTTCCTTATTCTAAGATTGTAATGTATATAAGCAGGCAATCCTCTATATATATCCCAAACTTCTAGGGAGGGTTGACCATCTTGCCGATTATGCGTATACAAAACCTCATCTGTACTTGAGCAACATTTGAATAAATCAAGTCTTCTAGATCACTATGTTTGTGACACACATTTTATAAACAGGGTCTAGGGAAATCGAAGTTGTTACCAATTTATCCCAATAAACCAAAGGATAATCCCCCGCACATTTTGGGATAAATTTCATTAATAATAATAGTACATTCATTCTATATTATGCACTCAATCCTTAGGGCTAAGAATCTTAGACTTTGAGTTCCACTTTGAGACTTATTGATATGCTACATACCTTAAGCCCTTAAGGTTACTTTTTACGACAATCTTCTCAAGGACAACATGTGACCCAACGAAAAATGGGTATTTTCTGAAACTTAAATTCCTATTCGACCTTTAGTATATGTCGTGGTGGTTATCTCGACGTAATTAAGTCATCGGTACGAGAGTTAAGTTTACGAGTACCTACTATTCAACTAATAAGCATCAATTCTCTTTGAGGCAGTCCTATCAGCTTGGGTAAGAATTGATAATATCACTAGATAGGTGGAGTAGGGACATCGAAGTTTAAGAATTAAGTAGTGACTCTTGCGTTAAATTCTTCCCTTAGTCAATTTGGGTATCCTTGTACCTTAACAAATCTACATCTGAGGTCAATTTTAGACTAGGATATGACTCAAAATCCTCTTGGTAAGACAAACTAAAGTGGTGTCCTAATTGGGTTGGCCTAAATCATTGTTTAAATGGATATTTTATATGACTTTTATACATGGGCACACCATTGCTTTCCCTGCATAGTTTGTCCGCAAATTAATGCTCGAGCGGGATGTCCCAGTATTATGGAATCCTTTCTCATATGATCGTTTGTCAAGTGATACCAGTTTGTAAGACCTCTCCCCCTTACAAGGAGTTACCCGGGTCTTATTCCCAGAACTGCTATCTTACGGTGACACTAGCACACGGGCTAGTCAACACCGCAAGACACTGATCCTGCCAACTAGTACAATTATTAACCTATAGGACAATTTGAGAATAGAAGCAATATAAGAAGTTATATATCAAGTCCACATCACAGTATCATCATAATATATATAATATGAAAGAGCAGTCCAACAATAAGTACAAGTAAAGAGAGTAGGGCTTATGCCCGGTACATGCCAAATAGGAATAATAAATCTCTCTCACACACTACAACACTAAGTGGAAGCAAACTCTAAATGAGCAAATTCGTAATCACCTGAAGTTGAGCTGCGGTAGTAAGACATAGTATCTGCTCCTTAAGTCCTGCCACCTCGTCCTGCTGGTCGTGTTGGTGCACCAGCTCCTCGAGCTCCTACGTCATAACTGACCGTTACTCATAAAGACTAAGCCATTTTGTCCTCGCCTCACCCTCACGACTCTTAAGTACCAAGCGGGAGGCGAAGGCAGAGGAAAAAAATAGTATCAAAATGGAAGTTATTGACAATAGTTCTACTCTATCATGACAGTATATAAGCTAGCAGTTCTATATTGTTTAAGTAAGGAAGCAAGAAAAGTATTACTGGAAAGAAGTTTTGAAAAGTAAGTTAGGTAAGTACTGAGAAAAAATGTAAACTATCTACAACTATACTATCATCACAGGAGTACCTTAACTTATATGAATGCTCACACAAACTTATAAGTTATGGTTTCAGGAATATAACTTATCATATAAAAGAGCCCATACTAATTTAAATGATAAGGATCTGTAGTGCGTATGTCCTAGGTATGTATGTATGTTATGATGATTTATGCGGGTTATGATTCATACACGTGCAACTCAAACACACGACTATATGATCACAGACCTTTAGTTCCCTCTTTTTGGAGTTAGCTAAACTCTCTAGTACGACTGTTGTTGCTACGACAGTAGTGTTGTGGGCATCTCCACTCCTAGGAGGGTATACACTACCATGCCTAGACCTCCCATACGCCTCTCAACACGTCTGAGGTGCACTCTAGAGTCTCTGCATACTAATTGCTGGCTACCTACCAGTCTTTTTGGTCGGGTGTGAATTTTCGGGGAATGTATTCTAGACTGCAGTATAATAACAACCTACTGGCCCCTAAAACCCTCACACCTCACCAGAGTCATCGTACTGTCATCGGTGTGACGATTGGCCCAGTACCACATGAACCGCCATTATTTTATTTCTATGCAAATGCAAGTTATTTCAACCCAATCCTCCAGCTCGTAGGACCATCACGTCCTAAAATAAACCATCCAAGCCTCCAGCTCGCAGGACTAACCTGTCCTGATATCAAACACCTGAGCCTCCAACTCACAGGACAAACCTATCCAGATATTAAATACCCGAGCCTCCATCTCACAGGACTAAACCTGTCTTGTATCTCTCCAACCCTATACGGGTGAGTTTGCTGAGATCCTGGGGAGAGTGTGAGCCCACTAGCTCCACTCGCCCCTCACATATTCTACCTCGCCTAGGCGAGTCGATGATGTTGTCGAGCTCTCATCCCCCTTGCCAGCTCGCTTGGGACTTGGACTGCCTGATTTAGCTGATCTAGCTCCTGTCGATCCCACTCTCTGGATATGGGTTTGTACACAACCCCCACTCTTTGTGAGGTCGCCCCAAGCTCGGAAAGAATCATCCAACCCCGCAAAATGCGACAAGTGCAGCAGGAGCCAACGAGAATCTTTTGGTGGAGTCCACCAATGGCTATATATATGCCTGCGTATCTGGGTGACCTTTGTCATTTCCCATACTATAATCTTGTCGAGATGCTTCTCTCTAAAGAGCACTTAGAGAGGCTTAACCGTGCCCATGAGCTTAATGCCGCTCGCGCTGCCGAGCTGGTCGTCGTGTCCCTTAGCGCTTTACTGCGTGAGCCGCCAAAGTCCAATCCCGCAAAAAAGGCTAAGTTGATTCCCAAAGCTGCCGAATCTATCTACTGTGATCTATTCTCAACCCCAGATCATGGACTTGCTTCTTCCTCTAGGCCCACCCCGAACCAAAGGGCAAAGAGATCATCGATATTCCTGCCTACTCGGACAGTCATCAAAACGGTGTTGAAACCTCTACGCTGTGAGCCAAATCCCCCAACGGTGACTCGTGGCCTCGAAACCCTTCTGATGTTTGCCTGTGAAACCCATTGCCCCCTTCATGACCATAGGGCTGGACACACTGAGGCTGAAGTCAAGAGCTCCCACCTTCTCGACAGCCTACACTGGCTCCTGTACTCGTCGGGGGAGGTGATGGAGAAATCCCAGTTCCCATCTTCCAGCTCTTCTCCCCAAGAACTTAGCAGCTGAGTCACGACAAGAACTTGGCCTTGCCCACTTCATACACTCTCTAGGGGTAGCCGAGCTCATCCCGTAAGATCCACTTACATAGGATCTATTCGCATATTTTTGTTGAAGAACTTGCCCATTATATATTTATCTTGACTAACTGACTTTGCAGATCCTCCCAGTCAATTCGAGGCTGAGGAATCTTCTGAGCCGGCTCGCGACACGCCACCTCATTTCATCAGCACGATAGAGAACTTCCTGGACGTCTCACTAGACTCTGTCGAGCTGTGGATGTGATTCATTGAGGTCTTCATGAAGCAGGCGCGTGCGCTGCGCAAGGTCCAAGAGGATAATAGTCTCGATGAGCAGAGTTTGGAGGCTATGGAGATTTACTACGTGATGCTCGCAAAAGAGGTGCAGCGCAGCTTGGCAGGCGGGATGATGTCCCCCACCCTGCTCATGGATAGGATTAGTGCATACCTGCGGTTCATCCATCAAGATTTGGAGCTGGTCCGCGAGTTCAACAACCCGTGTCGTCCTCCGGGGTGGGGATGTGAGACCGGGGTAGATGTAAATGGCACCCTAGCTGATCCTACTAGCACTCGCACCACAGCCCTCTTAGCTTGCGTGAATTGTAATAACTTCCTCATATTTTTGCACTATCCTTTTCTGAACTGCAAGAACCCTTGTATGTAATAAATCTACATTCTAACATTTAATGCTTGTTGATTTTGTATAACATGCTGCTCTTTAGATTCAGATCGCCCTAGGGTAGGCTAGGGCGAAGGGGTTGGTGAGTCAGAGTTGGCAAGTCAGGGTCGACGAGCTGGACTGACTGGTCAGCTCGGCCATAAATTCAGTTTTCTATAAATAGGCCCCCTCACCAACCCTTATACCATCACCTTTACTGCAAATTTGTACTCCTTTCTTGCTGCCCTTCTCACCACATACACTCGCACTTGAACCTTTGGAACCTTGGACAATACGCAACCTGATGCCGATGGGAGGTCAAAATGTGCTCGCCACTTTGTCAAGTACAACTTTTTTTAGGGTAACACCACTGAGCAGGAGCTCGCAGACTTCGTAGTTTACTATGTTCCTATAAGCTTCGAAGTATGTCAACCCATAGAGGGAAAGTCTATCAACACCTTCTTTGAGTACAGCTCACCATCCCCATTTCGCACTTTGAGGTAGGGTTACTCCTGCCCCTCTGGTCGGAGATCTGCAAAATACTGAAGTATTTTGGTCTTCAAAAAACTCTTCACCTACCCAGCTACCAATGATAGGGTCGCCTTCCTCATGGGCTCGCACCTCAGGGTCCGCGAGACCGCCAATAAAAACCACAACTTCGTCTCCAAGAGCATCTTCATCAAGGGAGATCTCAGCTGTAACATCTCATTGCCAAATAGATTCCTAAGAGGGGTTTTGTAATGACTAGTTCATGATAAAACCCTAGGAATCCCAAGAAGACAAAGTGAGCTTAGGCATGAAGGTGGAAATCACCATGGTCTACAAATAGTAGAATTCTAAACAATAGTTTAGGATGACCATAGGGCTTCACCATGACTTCATGACCCCACCACAACATCCCTAACCCATTAGAGGGTCCATTAGAGCAATAAGGATCCATTGGGATCAACCCAAAATTGTCAAATTAACCTAAGATCACCATAGGCCTAATTGGACAAGGTGCCCTAACTAAGGGCAATTGACCTCTAATGTGCCAAACCAACCCTACCCAAGTCTTTCTAGACCTTAGGAGAGGCCAATGAGTCACTAATAACATATTGGAGTCAACCCAAAAGGTCAAATTGACCTAGGTCAACTCTACACAAGTGTTAGGTCAAGTTGGCTCAAAGGGCTAACTCAAGCTCAAACCCAAATCCACTTGGGATAACCTCATTTTTTTTATCCATATGGGTTATTGGGGTGCCATTAGGCTGAAATAATCATCAAATTCGTCCATAGTGACTAGGAGAGAGAGAAAACTCAATTTTCTCTTTAATGGAGGAGAGAGAAAGTGGAGAGAGTGAAGGCCATTCATGGCCAAGGGAGGCCAAGGGCCTCCCCAAACACTAGGTTCATCTTCCCACCATCAATTGGAGAAGATCAAAGGGATTTCCAGGCTGTTCAGAGGCGGGATTCAGTAGGCTAAAGCCTTGGATGAAATTTACCATTAAGGCCATTAATGTCCACTTCAAGCTAGGCCCTTCCCCTCCCCCATTTGATGATCTTAAAAGCTTCCCAAAGGTCAGAGGAGAAGTTTCCACTCTTCCCCTAAAGAAATCGTGCACTTTGGTAGTGTTGTTGTAGAGCACCGAAAAGCTCCACCACCGGCCATGGCGCACCACCACCCAACCCGTCGGCAAGCACGGTTAAAGGTCCTCCTCTACTCCTCTCTTCGTGAGATAGATCTTTAAATCTTTTAGGAGAGAAATCGGGCTCAATTGAGCCAGATCAGGTGAGAGAAATTTCATGGATTTTACACCTTGTGAGTTCGCCGGAAACTACCCCTCAGGCGGTCGTGCCGCCGCCCGGCGATAGCCCCCACCTCAATAAAGGTGGTGACAATGGTGGACAGCCAGAGAGGTGGACGGGTGGCCGTGAAAAAGGGCTGGAATAGGCTACAGGTTAGGTAAATCCCAGCCCTTGGCTGGAGGAAGAAGATGACTAGGAGGCGTTAGATCTGCTTCAAGATTCGTGCATGGATCTGAATTTAATAATTCCTGCTTTATTAAATTTTTTCCAATTACTGGGCTGTTTTTAAATTAAATATTAAAAATAACTAGATTCCCCTACAGAAAAGGTCATACACATTAAAGTTGTATCCCTAAGAGTCTAGTTTAATTCAAAATTAGTTTGAACCAATTTGGATTTAAGGTTAGACCACAGCATGCATTTTGGTGAGGTCTATACCTAGGCTAGGTCAGAGATTGTTTAAAGTACCCCCATTAATCCAGCCAACCGAATGACTTGAAATTTTGGATGGAGGTCATTATTACCTATACCTAGAACAAATAAAAAAATGGGAATTTGTGGAAAACATTTTTGTATAGTTTTTGTAATTATTTAATAAACCTTGTATAATTTAATTAGAGGGCCTAAAGACCTCTAAATTATCCCAAATTTTGTTGAGAGGTTCTTTTGGTCAGGATAGGTCTATGCATAAAATTTCACCTCATTTGGAGATGATTTGGTTGGAATTTTGTAAACCCTAGTCTTGGCCTAAAGGGGGGTATTTAGATCAAAGTTTTCTTTTTGCGTTTGAGTGGTCAAATCACCTCAACAGAGGCTGAAACTTGGGTCACTGGTTTGATATGATGCTAGACACCCTCACATGGAATTTGGGATAGATTGGGGTAGATTTTCCCTAGGACCCAAGTTCAAACCCTAAGGTTGAACTTTGGGGATTTGTGAAGGCATGGGGTGAAATGCCCTTGTATGGACTTGGTTTTTAGTCTATGTGATCCTAGGGTGGAGATAAGCCCTAGGGAGTGATATGGTGGGATTTGGACACATGCACATCACTTAAACCACTAGGTAAGTCTTTGGGTCCATACACCTTAAAAAATGTCTAGTGACTCATATGACTTTGGAATTGCATGACATTTTGGTAGAGGTCATTTTCATAACCTTACTATCCATTGAAATATATTACACATCGTTTGGATGAGTTTACAAGTGAGTTCCTTTGAAAAGTGCACTTGCATGAGTTATCTTTAAGAATTTTATTATGTGACTCCCTAACCTTGGGTTTGGATGATACTTAGTCAAGCTATGTTTTAGAACTATAACAAGCTCTAGAAATTTTGGTATGATTTTTAGATCATTAATTTGAGTACTTTACTCACAACCCATCAAGTTATATTATCCACTTAGGAATTTCATATGAACTAACCACTGATTGAAAACTTATAAATTTAGTCAGAGGACATTTTATGACAATGTTAACCTCTGTGAATTTGTATGGAATTTTTAGAAGCCTGTTTATAGGGGTTGCTTCACAAGGTGCTAGTTTCCAAGTACATTTAATTGATTTTATTCTAGTACCTAATGAGCTTGATAAATTGTGATTTTTGGTCAGGGGCTCTTTCTTGTCATCCTTGAGATTCAATAATTTTTATAAAATTTTCTGATAATTAACTTTAGTACTTTCTTCTTTACCCATTGTTAATGGCTTGTTATTGGATTAATTAATTAGAGGCCAAATCATTTTTGGAAAATCATGAAATTTGGTATTTATTGTTATTCCTTTGTTATCTAGTGTTCATAATCTTTGGGTGGAATTTACTTGAGAAAATATTATACTTCATGTTCAGATTACCCATGGCCTAACTTTGGGAAAAATTAATTAAATACAAAATTAATTAGGAAAATCATAAGTTTCTGGATTTAGGCTAATCATGTCATGATAGACTCCCATTAAATATTTTAGGGCATTTGGATGAAAATTTAGAGTACCTCATATCATGTACGGCATATAGTATAGGTTGGTCTACATATAGTAAAACTGCAGGAAATGTGATAGCATGAATTGGGCATATGGCTTGGGGTTAGTAGTTTGCAGGTTTTGGTAAAATGAGATTGAGTTCATCATTGAAAGTTGGGATGAGTAGAATGTTGGGCTGGCTAGTATCAGGTGGTGTACGGGATCGACGAACGATCGCCTTTCCCGTGGCGAGGAAGAGACAAAACACACTAAGGTTAGTTCTAGTTTAATATTGAAGGGATCGAGAATTGGGTAATAACCAAAAATAGTAAGTGTCTTGCGAAAGGGAACGATGGGCTTCAGCTACCATCATAGTTCCTAGTGCCCTTTGAAAACCCTTCACGGGATATACCGGGGGCAGTCCTGGGCTAACCTAAACCGTATGAGTAATAAATCTTAAAGAGCAAATAGTATAATTAGGGGTTCACTTTCGCACACCTTGGTGTCTCGGGAGGTTTGCTTGACTAGGATGTTCGGAAGGTAGGCTCGGTGGTTGTGGAAATGGGCAGGTTAGCCCGGTGAGTCGATGGCTCTGTAGATAATTGTGACGGGCAGGATAGCTCGGCGAGCCGAAGGCTCGATTGATAAATATGACGGATAGGATAGTCTGGGGAGCTTCGGCTCGGTTGTTGGTTGTGATAGACGGGATAGTCCGGGGAGCTTTGGTCGGTGGATAATACATTAATATTACACGTGCATAAGATATAAGGTGGTGGGTCTTCGGTATTGGAGAGTCATCGTACCGACACCAGTACGTTGACTCGGCAGGTGTGGTTTTACACTTAGCCAAATTAAGTCTGGTGGTCCAGCCGGCAAAGAGTACATAGGAGCTCCGCTTAGTGAACCAGCGTTGAGGCGAACAATAGGTCTGATTGGTAGTGCTGATACCGGTTTAGAGGTGGGCAAGGCCCAACCCACAACTTCTGTTTGCCACTACGGAGGTATCCTGGGAGGTTAGGCTCCAAAAAGGGAGAACTAAAGGTCTGTGCGCACAGAGTCGAGTGTGTGTGTGTTGCACTTGCATGTTCACATCATAGCATACTAGCATGACATAGCATCATCATTACATATAACCCTTGACACCTATTGTATAAATTGGTATGGGACTTTTTATACAATAGGCCCTGCAAAATGACCCCTTAGTTTATAGGCTTGCGTGAGCATGCTTATAAGTTATGGTTATTTTTCTATGATAAATATTGCTTGCTTGTAAAACTGACATCTCATCGTATAAATTGGTATTGGACTTTTTATATGATGGGAGACCTGCAGAAGATCCTTAGCTTATAAGTCTGTATGGGCATTCTTATAAGTTAAGGTTACATGTTTCATATTTTGCTTTCGTATACTTATGCTTACTCTACATACTTTTGTTACTACTGCATGTTTATATAGAACTGCTAGATTAGTTCTGCCACCACCTGCTTACATTGTTTACTCTCCACCTTCTTTACCTTCCCTTTCCTTCTCCCTGCTCGGTGCCTAGGAGCCATGTGAGAGGGGTGAGGGATGATAGGACTTAGTCTTTTAGACTAACAGTTTTCGAACAAAATCATTTTAGGGGATCGTGAAGCCGAACTTGGAGATGCAGCCCCAGAGGACGACACGCTTAGATACGGGACAGTCTAGTACCTTAGTTCAGACAGTTTGGACATTGAGTCCCTATCATTAGTAGATGTTTTATTTTTTGCTTCCGCGATGAGTGAACTGTAGTGAGGACTTGATGTATCGGGCCCGAGCCCTATTTTCAGTACTTTTATATTTATTGTTGTGGACTCTCCCTTCGTGGAGATTTATTTTATATGCATGTGATTCTGATGGACTAGTTTTGAGTTCATTCTTACTCTTATACTTTATTCTACACTTCTGCGATCAATATGGCTGGCAGAATCGGCGTTTTGTAGTGACGACCTTTCCGGGCTTGTTGGTGTCACTGCAAAGCGGCGGTTCTGGGCATAAGACCCCAATGGTTTAAAAAGAAAAAAAGTGGGGTCTTACAAGTGGTATCAGAGCAAACCTCGATCAAAAAATTAGAAGTCCACTAACCCTAGGTAACCCCCGCGCGAGCTTAGTTTGAGGACAAACTAGCAGTGGAAGTAGTGGTATGCCCATAAGGGAAATCACATGTAAAAGTCCACTTCTTCATTAATTTGAATTCTTCTTTGTAGCCAATGGCAAACCCTGCCCCAGCAGGGAGCACCTCTGGCTGCGAAGATCTCATCTTATAGTTCTCTAGACAATGAGTTAGACTCAACCCACTAGGACTCATGACTAACCAAGACAACTTATAGTATGCCCTAGTCAGAAATAGACCTTCGGTATGAACTTTGTTAAGGTAAGGAGATACCCAAAGAGAATAAATCAGGAGTTTAACACGAGAATGGAAACCTAAGACATAAACTCAGGCGACCCTATGGTCCATATCAAGGATTACTCAAACCGATAGAACTGCCTTAAGAAGAACAGAGGCCAATAATCTAATAGCAGAATGGTAGAAGACACTTAGTCTCAACCCTCGTACCAGTAATAAGATTACCTGGAGACAACCACTGAGACAAACACAGAGGGTCGGATTGGAATTCAAGTTCGAAAGATACCCATTTGGGATTGGGAATATTTTGACCCTGATAAGGTTGTCGTAAATGTGACTCATAGAGTTTAAAGTATGGAGTATATCGATGAGTTTCAGGGTGGAACCCCAAGTTGAAGATTGATGCCCTAGGGATTGTGCACCCAGCTAGGACAGATATAACAGGGTAATATCAAAGATACTTAGCCCAAGGTAGGTAGGGGCTTATTTTTTATTTATTGGGGGCTTACCTTTTGTTTATTGGGGACGTGTCCTTTGTTTATTGGGTAAATTAGTATTGACTTGGGTTTCCTTAGACCTAATTTAGAGAATGTGGCATAACAAACATAGTGGGGTTGAAGTCGATATAATTCGACGTTATTTGGGCGAAGATAAGATTTTGTAAAACATGTTTGGAATGATGACATGTAGCATTACAAAGATAATTACTTGGAAATAAGACATAATAATTACGAGGATTAACTACGATCACATAAAATTATATGATGGGTAATAAGATTCAGGATATCTAAGAAAGTAAATATAATCGCTATGATGTATCACCGGAAGTATGGTGTATCTCAGAACATGTATCTCCCCAGAGTGAAGAAAGATGTCATGGATCTTGTGATTCAATGTGGGGTCCGTCAGTTGATGAGGGCTAAGTGCAAGGGTTTTTTGGTGAACTATTACATCCACTGCCCGAGTTAGAGTGGAAGTTCGAGGGTATAATTAGGGATTTTCATACACAGGATTCCTAATCCCTACTCCGGGCACAATTATATAGGGAACATCGAGGATAGACTGGCCGAGGTAGCTGGGTCACCCCGACCCGGAAGAAAACTCATGTGGGTGTTTCATAAGATTTGTGAGTAGTTTTTCGTTATCATGGTGTGCTAAAAATGGTCGTGTCGAATCAGGATTGATAGTGTACGTCCAAAGAGAGAAGATCAGTCCAGGCTTATCTAGGCTTTCGGCTGACATTCAACACAGCTCTCCACCCTTTGTTGGGTCTTGTTTCCACAATGACCTTAATTTGAAGAAGTCCTCCTAAGACTAAGGTGAATTGCAGTTATATTTGATGCCTTGTTTAAGTTGTGTTTACAGGACTATATTGCCAAGTGTAGACCAATGTCAGTCTACAATGGGTCACCTAACACAGGACCATACAATGTAATCCCTCATTGTGTGATCCATGGTGTTGACTCATGTGTAGCCTCACTATTGGGATGCACTTTATTTCACATGCACATGGACAAATGGAACCTTGAAGTATTGCTGATCTTTAGTAGGAGAAATGAGTTCTCAAGGAAGAAATTTTTCTAAGTCTACATACTCGAGTAGATAGCTTCATATACTCGAGTAAGTAACTTAGTACTCGAGTAATCCAAAGGACATACTCGAGTCTTCAGATTCTTCCTCATACTCGAGTAGGCACTATGATACTCGAGTAGCTCATGTATATACTCGAGTAGTCCAGTCAAGTACTCTAGTATATCCTTTACACGAGTATGTTAGTTTGCAGACTCGAGTAGACCAAAGTCAAGTACTCGAGTAGATCTGTAAATACTCGAGTAGTTAAGTTTCTATACTCGAGTAGCTCATACATATACTCGAGTAGTCCAGCCAAGTACTCGAGTATATCCTTTCTTCCAGCTCAGAATTATTTTCTAACTACTGGACTCGAGTATGTCCTCATGTACTCGAGTAGTTACTTCTCTTACTCGAGTAACTATTCTGTCACTCGTGTATATCTATGTTTTTCCCAGAATATTTTCTAAGTCCAGAGTTTACGAGATTTTCAAATACTCTGTTATGACTGGTCCACGTGTACGTGATTAAGAATGGATTTGACCGTTGCTAAGACCTTATAAATAGGTCTTGTCAAACGTCAAACCCTAAGAAGTTTTCTGAATCTGATATATCGTCCATATCGGGAAGCCGACAAGATCTTGCCGACAAAACTCTGTTCATCTTCTTCGTCGCCGGTCTTCTCCGATCCAGAGATTCAGACAAGAAGTTTCAGAAGATCAAGCGACTCTCAATCGATAGATCCAGTACTTGATCTTGTTGATTCTAGTTTTTCAGATCCAAGAGATTTCGCCTCGTCTTCCTCGACTAATTTTCTGCCGAGCCCTAAAATCTGGAGGAGGAAGAAAAGGTTGAAGATCCAGCTCTGAATATTTCTGGTTGTACTTCTGTATACACCTTTTATTATTGTAGGAGTCTTGACTCCGAGTTCTGTAGGAGTTTTTCTCCGAAATTTGTAGGAAGGTTTTCTTCCGAGTGTAGATCCGTTTGGATCGAGATTTGTAGAAATGTTGTTCCGAGTTGTAGGATCGTTTTGATCCGAGATAGTGTGGTAGCCAAGTCTAGTGATTTACTAGATTGGTGAGGTGAGAGTGGATGTACCCAAGGTTGGGGAACCACTATAAATCCTGTGTACACTGTGGCTTGCTTGGTTACTTTCTGCGCATCGATCTTACAATTTTTTATTCCGCAAAATTACGCAGACCTCACCTATTCACCCCCTTCTAGGTGATTTAGGTTAACAACTTAGTTCTCTCAATTGGTATCAGAGGGAGGTTGATCGTTAAAAGGTTAACACCTTGATCTAATCCTAACCAAGTTGTCTCAAGAGAAGTATCAAGCATGAGTAAGACCAAGGATTTTTCTAAGCTCCCAGTGTGCAATAAGGCAAACTTTCCCATGTGGAAAGAGAGAATAAAGCTTTTCATGGAAGCTGTTGACCCCCGCATATTCATGATAGTGGAGGAAGTTCCTTATATCCCTATGATTGCCTCCACTAGTGATCCTACAAAGGAGGTGCCAAAGAAGTTAATGGATTTGGATAAGGACGAGATTGCACTTGTCTCTCTTGACAAGAAAGCTAAAAATATTATAGCAAATGCAGTCGATGACTCGATGCTGCAAAATCTGATTCATTGCCTGTCTGCCAAGGAGATGTGGCAATCCCTGGTGACTCTGATGGAAGGCACTGAAGAAGTTAGGGATGATCGGAGATCCCTTCTAAATCAGAAGTATGAAGCATTCAGGCAAGGTCACAAGGAAGCCATAGCAGACACCTTTGAGAACTTTTTCAAAATATTCAACAGCCTAAGAGTTTATGGCCGAGTTTTCACCAACGGGGAACTAAATGACAAATTCTTAAGATCCTTGACCAAGGAATGGGATAAAAAGGTTTGCGCCATTCGGGAGTTCGGAAGGTTAGCCGAGACGGACCCGCAGAATCTATTCGGAAAGCTTATGTCTTACGAGCTTCAAATCAACTCAAGAAAAGCTGAAGAAGAGATGAGCAGGTCTGCATCCAATGATAAGCCAGTTGTACTAAGGGCAAACAGCTCAAGAAAGGCCAAATCTACTTCTCCTGCTTCCACTCAAGGAGACTATGAAGAAGAAGACTCCGAGCCAAGCACCTCAGGCTCAGATTTATCCGATAAAGAGTTTCATCTTCTCTCCCGACAATTCAAGAAGTTTCTTAGCAATAAGAAACAAATGAGAGAAAATGATTCCTCGACCAGAAGATCACGTCTTGATGGTGATCGTCACAGCATCCATGACAGGTATAAATCTAAACCGAACAAACATGTTTCATCTAACGTTGTTTGCTATTATTGTAGTAAGCCATGGCATATAAGCACTGAGTTCCCTCTGAAGAAGAAGGAAGAGGCATAGAAAAGAAGTCTCGTCAAGGGAAAAGGAAGAAAGAAAGAAGCTTCATTGCCAAAAAGTCAAAAACCCTCAGTGACTCTGACTCATCTGAGTCAAGTGAGGATGAAGAAGCTTACTTCGGGCTTATGGGTCTTTCAGACCAAGAGGATAAAGACAACGGTAACTCCTCATATACCGGGAAGGTAAATTCTCACACACCTCTCTCTGCCTCAAATGTTGACTCAAATGGTCATGATGGCTATTCTTCTGGGGAGGATGATTCTGAATTGGTAAATCAGTATCAATTCTTATTGACTGCATTTGACAAAAGCCGGAAGGTAGTCAAATCGCAATCAAAAGAGATTTCATCCCTCAAAGAGGTGGAATCAAATCTGAGGGAGGAGATTGACCAATTGACCCCTCTCAGAGATGAAGTTTAATATTTGAAGGAGGAAATTAAAGACTTCACTGAATTAGTAAATCATAAGGAATCCCTCCTGGATGAACTGGAAGCAAAGCTAGTCATCGAAAGAAAGCTGGTTGAAACTCTCACCATGTCTACAACTTTGCTTCCAATCACTAATGGAGAAGCCTCCTTCGTGAAAAATAGCTGTTTAGGACATAAATCTGCCAAAGGTAAAGGCAAGGCTTTCCCAAGCCAAACTGTTGCCTTACTGAAGTATGATCCTTACACTCATGGGCCAAATGAGAACGAAACACCAAAAGCTAAAACTTGTGTAACTAAGGCCAAGGAGACAAGGAAGCCAAGTACTTGTTGTAATAACGAGGCTTCCTCCTTCGAGTCAATTTCTCTTGCTAGCCCCCCCCCCCCCCCCCCCCCCCCCCCCCCCCCCCCCCCGTCCATAAGACAAAGCAAGAGACCAAGAGAAGGTACAACAGGTTTAACTGTTGGTGTTGCGGCAAGATTGGTCACTTCACCATAGATTGCTGGTTTAATCCAAAATATTGTTTAACTCCTCAAGTTAATAATGCGAGAAAGACCACTCACAATGTTAACTCTTGTAGGGGGAGAATACTAACAAGAGACCTAGGACCCAATCTTGGTTGGGCTCCTAAGGGATTCTAATCTTGTGGATGCAGGTATGTCCATTGGCCAACAAAATTCTTATCTAGCAATTGGACAAGAAGAAGTTCCAGGAAAATTCTTGGAACTAGAAGATTTAGGTTCCACTGATGGAAAGCTTGATGGTTCAGCAGCTAAAGAAGAATTTCCTTATGCATTAGTTAAGGGGGAGTTTCTAACTGATCACCCTATCCAAAAGAACCTCAGAGGTGTTTGAGCTTTTAGTAAGGATGGAGACATGATTGACGTCCCCTGCCATGTCCCCTATTTAAAGAAGTCAGAAAGGGGGAGAGCAAAAGGAAATGGAATTGCAAATCCAAATTAAGATTTCAGGAAGGGGGATAAATGAAAAGCAATTCTAGTTAAGAAATGTAGGTCAATGCATCCTCTTTCACGTCAATATTGTTTTAATATCTCTAGCAATTCAACTTAGTAGATGGAGTTCTGACTTCTTCAAATAGGGGGAGATTGTTGGGTCTTGTTTCCACAATGACCTTAATTTGAAGAAGTCCTCCTAAGACTAAGGTGAATTGCAGTTGTATTTGATGCCTTGTTTAAGTTGTGTTTACAGGACTATATTGCCAAGTGTAGACCAATGTCAGTCTAAAATGGGTCACCTAACACAGGACCATACAATGTAATCCCTCATTGTGTGATCCATGGTGTTGACTCATGTGTAGCCTCTCTATTGGGATGCACTTCATTTCACAAGCACATGGACAAATGGAACCTTGAAGTATTGCTGATCTTTAGTAGGAGAAATGAGTTCTCAAGGAAGAAATTTTGCTAAGTCTACATACTCGAGTAGATAGCTTCATATACTCGAGTAAGTAACTTAGTACTCGAGTAATCCAAAGGACATACTCGAGTCTTCAGATTCTTCCTCATACTCGAGTAGGCACTATGATACTCGAGTAGCTCATGTATATACTCGAGTATTCCAGCCAAGTACTCGAGTATATCCTTTACACGAGTATGTTAGTTTGCAGACTCGAGTAGACCAAAGTCAAGTACTCGAGTAGATCTGTAAATACTCGAGTAGTTAAGTTTCTATACTCGAGTAGCTCATGCATATACTCGAGTAGTCCAGCCAAGTACTCGAGTATATCCTTTCTTCCAGCTAAGAATTATTTTCTAACTACTGGACTCGAGTATGTCCTCATGTACTCGAGTAGTTACTTCTCTTACTCGTGTAACTATTCTGTCACTCGTGTATATCTGTGTTTTTCCCAGAATATTTTCTAAGTCCAGAGTTTACGAGATTTTCAAATACTCTATTATGACTGGTCCACGTGTATGTGATTAAGAATGGATTTGACCGTTGCTAAGACCTTATAAATAGGTCTTGTCAAACGTCAAACCCTAAGAAGTTTTCTGAATCTGATATATCGTCCATATCGGGAAGCCGACAAGATCTCGCCGACAAAACTCTGTTCATCTTCTTCATCGCCGGTCTTCTCCGATCTAGAGATTCAGACAAGAAGTTTCAGAAGATCAAGCGACTCTCAATCGATAGATCCAGTACTTGATCTTGCTGATTCTAGTTTTTTAGATCCAAGAGATTTCGCCTCGTCTTCCTCGACTAATTTTTTGTCGAGCCCTAAAATCTGGAGGAGGAAGAAAAGGTTGAAGATCCAGATCTGAATATTTCTGGTTGTACTTCTGTATACACCTTTTATTATTGTAGGAGTCTTGACTCCAAGTTCTGTAGGAGTTTTTCTCCGAGATTTGTAGGAAGGTTTTCTTCCGAGTGTAAATCTGTTTGGATCGAGATTTGTAGGAACGTTGTTCCGAGTTGTAGGATCGTTTTGATCCGAGATAGTGGGGTAGCCAAGTCTAGTGATTTACTAGATTGGTGAGGTGAGAGTGGATGTACCCAAGGTTGAGGAACCACTATAAATCCTGTGTACTCTGTGGCTTGCTTGGTTACTTTCTGCGCATCGATCTTACAATTTTTTATTCCGCAAAATTACGCAGACCTCACCTATTCACCCCCCTCTAGGTGATTTAGGTTGACAACTTAGTTCTCTCACCCTTGTACGGAGGTGCAAGATTCCACTTTCATGAATCTAGGACAAGGATCCAAAGGCACTCAACTCGGAATTTGTGGAGAATCCAGATAACCAGGTGTGACTGATTCGAGATGGGATGCAGGAGGCCCAGGGCAGACCGGCCAAATATTATGATGTGTGACATTGCCAAGTAGAGTTAAGGATGGAGACTGTGTATTCTTGATGATATTTCTAGTACATGGAGTCTCGCGGGTATGCGGGCGGAAGAAGCTAAGTCCAAGGAATATGGGGCGTTATAGGATCCTAGAGCAGATCGTCCCATCATCTTACAGACAAGAGCTATCGCCGGAGTTAGCAGGTTCGCACGATGTCTTCCACGTATCCTCTCTTAGGAAGACTCTACTATGGCTATAACAGCAGGTTCTTGGTATAGATGGCTCGACAACTTTTGATCAAATTGTCTATTGTGATCCTGTCAGGATAGATGTTGTGCGGGTCTTACGGCGCAAGAAGGTCCCGCTGGTCAAGGTCATGTAGATGAACCATGGGCAGGATGAGAATACTTGGGATCCACTTGATCTGATGCCACAGAGGTACCCAGATCTCTCCGGGTAAAGTATACATTCAACTTCCTATGGGATGTTACATTCAGTTACTCTCAGTAGAAACCCCACAGCCAAACCAGAATTTCGAGGATGAAATTTTTATTTTTATTTCTTGGGATTTGTAACATACCATTTCCAACTGAACCCCTAAGAGTGGTTTTGTCATGACTAGGTCATGACAAAACCTTAGGAAGCCCAAGAAGACCATGTGAACTTAGGCATGAATGTGGAAATCACCATGGTCTGCAAATAGTAAAATTATAAACAATAGTTTAGGATGACCATAGGGCTTCACCATGACTCCATGACCCCACCACAACATCCCTAACCCATTAGATGGTCCATTAGAGCCATAAGAATCCATTGGGGTCAACCCAAAATTGTCAAATTGACCTAAGATCACCATAGGACTAATTTGAACAAGGTTCCCTAACTAAGGGCAATTGACCTCTAATGTGCCCAACCAACCCTACCCAAGTCTTCCTAGACCTTATAATAGGCCAATGAGTCACTAATAACATATTGTAGTCAACCAAAAAGGTCAAATTGACTTAGGTCAACTCTACTCAAGTGTTAGGTCAAGTTGGCTCAAATGGGCTAACTCAAGCTCAAACACAAATCCACTTGGGCTAACCTCATTTTTATTATCCATATGGGTTATTGGGGTGCCATTAGGCTGAAATAATCATCAAATTCGTCCATAGTGACTAGGAGAGAGAGAAAACTCAATTTTCCCTTTAATGGAGGAAAGAGAAAATGGAGAGAGTGAAGGCCATTCATGGCTAAGGGAGGCCAAGGGCCTCTCCAAACACTAGGTTCATCTTCCCTCCATAAATTGGAGAAGATCAAAGGGATTTCAAGGATGTTCAAAGGCTGGATATAGTGGGCTAAAGCCTTGGCCGAAATTTACCATTAAGGCCATTAATGGCCACTTCAAGCTAGGCCCTTCCCCTCCCCCATTTGATGATCTTAAAAGCTTCCCCAAGGTTAGAGGAGAATTTTCCACTCTTCCCCTAAAGAAATCATGCACTTTGGTAGTGATGTTGTAGAACACCAAAAAGCTCCACCACCAGCCATGGCACACCACCACCAAACCCATCGACAAGCACGGTTAAAGGTACTCCTCTACTCCTCTCTTCCTGGGCTAGATCTTTAAATCTTTTAAGAGAGAAATCGGGCTCAATTGAGCCGGATCGGGTGAGAGGAATTTAAGAAATTTCATGGATTTTACACCTTGTGAGTTCGCAGGAAACCGACCCTCCGGCGGCCGTGCCGCCGCTCGGCGATAGCCCCCACCTCAACGAAGGTGGTGGTGGTGGTGGCTGGCAAGGGAGGTGGTCGGGTGGCCGGGAAAAGGGCTGGAATAGGCTACAGGTTCGGGAAATCCCATCCATTGGCTGTAGGAAGAAGATGACCAGGAGGCGTTGGATTTGCTTCAAGATTCGTGCATGGATCTAAATTTATTAATTCTTGTTTTATTATTTTTTGTCCCATTACTGGGCTATTTTTAAATTAAATATTAAAAATAACTAGAGTCCCCTACAAAAAAAATGATCTACATTAAAGTTATAGCCCAAAGAGTCTAGTTTAATTAAAAATTAATTTGAACCAATTTGGATTTCAAGTTAGACCAGAGCACGCATTTTGGTGAGGTCTATACCTAGGCTAGGTCAGAGATTATTTTGAGTGCCCCCATCAATCCAGCCATCCAAGTGACTTGAAATATTTGATGGGGGTCGTTATTACCTATACCTAGAACATATACAAAAATGCAAATTTTTGGAAAACATTTTTCTATAGTTTTTGTAATTATTTAATAAACCTTGTATAATTTAATTAGAGGGCCTAAAACCTCTAAATTCTCCCAAATTTTTGTGATAGGTTCTTTGGGTCAGTATAGGTCTCTGCATAAAATTTCACCTCATTTGGAGATGATTTGGTTGGAATTTTGTAAATTCTAGCCTTGGCCTAAAGGGGGTATTTAGGTCAAAGTGTTCTTTGTGGGTTTGAGTGGTCAAATCACCTCAATAGAGGCTGAAACTTGGGTCACTGGTTTGATATGATGCTAGACACCCTCACATGGAATTTGGGGGTGGATTGGGGCAGATTTGCCCTAGGACCCAAGTTCAAACCCTAAGGTTGAACTTTGGGGATTTGTGAAGGGCATGGGGCGATATGCCCTTGTATGGACTTGGTGTTTAGTCCATGTGATCCTAGGGTGGAGATAAGCCTTAGGGAGGGATATGGTGAGATTTGGACACATGCACACCACTTACACCACAAGGTAAGTCTTTGGGTCAATACACCTTAGCAAAGGTCTAGTGAGTCATATGACTTTGGAATTGCATGACATTTTGGTAGAGGTCATTTTCTTAACCTTACTATCAACTGAAATATACTACACATTGTTTGGATGAGTTTACAAGTGAGTTCCTTTAAAAAGTGCACTTGCATGAGTTGTCTTGAAGAATTTTATTATGTGACTCCCTAACCTTGGGTTTGGATAATACTTAGTCAAGCTATGTTTTAGAACTATAACAAGCTCTAGATATTTTGGTATGAATTTTAGATCATTAATTTGAGTACTTTACTCACAACCCATCAAGTTGTATTATCCACTTAGGAATTTCTTATGAACTAACCACTGATTGAAAACTTATAAAACAAAGTTAGAGGACCTTGTATGAAAATGTAAATATCTGTGCATTTTTATGGAATTTTTAGAAGCCTGTTTATAGGGGTTGCTTCAAAAGGTACTAGTTTCCAAGTACATTTAATTGATTTTATTCTAGTACCTAATAAGCTTGATAAATTGTGATTTTTGGTCAGAGGCTCTTTCTAGTCATCCTTAAGATTCAGTAATTTTTATACAATTTTTTGATAATTAACTTTAGTACTTTCTTCTTTACCAATAGTTAATGGCTTGTTATTGGATTAATTACTTAGAGGCCAAATCATTTTTGTAAAATCATGAAATTTGGTATTTACTATTATTCCTTTGTTATCTAGTGTTCATAATTTTTGGGTGGCTATTACTTGAGAAAATATTCTACTTCATGTTCAGATTACCCATGGCCTAACTTTGGGAAAAATTAATTAAATACCAAATTAATAAGGAAAATAATAAATTTATGGATTTAGGCTAATCATGTAATGACAGACCCCTATTAAATATTTTAGGGCATTTGGATGAAAATTTGGAGTACCTCCTATCATGTACGAATATAGTATAAGGTGGTCTGTATATAGTAAAATTGCAGGAAATGTGATAGCATGAATTTTGTGTATGGCTTGGGATTAGTAGTTTGCTGGTTTGGGTAAAATGAGATTGAGTTCATCATTGAAAGTTGGGATGAGTAGAATGCTGGGTTTTCTAGTGTTAGGTAGTGCACGGGATCGACGAATGATCATCTTTCCCGTGGAGAGGAAGAGACAAAACACACTAGGGTTAGTTCTAGTTTAATATTGACGGGATCAGGAATTGGGTAATAACCAATAATAGTAAGTGTCTTGCGAAATGGAATGATGGGCTTCAGCTACCATCATAGTTCCTAGTGCTCATTGAGAACCCTTCACGGGGTATACCGGGGGCAGTCCTGGGCTAACCTAAACCGTAGGAGTAATAAATCTAAAAGAGCAATTAGTATAATTAGGGGTTCACTTTCGCACACACCGGTGTCTCGGGAGGTTAGCTTGACTGTCCGAGCGGTAGGCTCGGTGGTTGTGGAAATAGGCAGGTTAGCCCGGTGAGCCGATGGCTCGGTAGATAATTGTGACGGGCAGGATAGCCCGGCGAGCCGAAGGCTCGGTTGATAGATATGACGGACAGGATAGTTTGGGGAGCTTCGGCTCGGTTGTTGGTTGTGACGGACGGGATAGTCCGGGGAGCTTTTGCTCGGTGGATAATGCATTAATATTGCATGTGTATAAGATATAAGGTGGTGGGTCTTCAGTATTAGAGAGTCGTCGCACCGACACCAGTACGTTGATTCAGCGGGTGTGGTTTTACACTTAGCCAAATTAA
This sequence comes from Platanthera zijinensis, assembly GCA_039513925.1. Classification (NCBI taxonomy): domain Eukaryota; kingdom Viridiplantae; phylum Streptophyta; class Magnoliopsida; order Asparagales; family Orchidaceae; genus Platanthera; species Platanthera zijinensis. The sequence goes on from CM077088.1 coordinate 155,913,479, forward strand.
TTTCGGTGGTCCAGCCGGCAAAGAGTACACAGGAGCTCCGCTTAGTGCACTAGCATTGAAGCGTACAATAGGTCTGACCGGTAGTGCTGATACCGGTTTAGAGGTGGGCAAGGCCCAACCCACCACTTCTGTTTTCAACTACGGAGGTATCCTAGGAGGTTAGGATCCAGAAAGGGAGAACTAAAGGTCTATGCGCACAGAGTCGAGTGTGTGTGTTGCACTTACATGTTCACATCATAGCATACTAGCATGACATAGCATCATAATTGCATTTAACCCTTAAAACATATTGTATAAATTAGTATGGGACTTTTTATACAATAGGCCCTGCAAAACGACCCCTTAGTTTATAGGCTTGCGTGAGCATGCTTATAAGTTATGGTTATTTTCCTATGCTAAATATTGCTTGCTTGTAAAACCGACATACCATCGTATAAATTAGTATGGGACTTTTTATACGATGGGAGCCCTGCAGAAGATCCTTTAGCTTATAAGTCTGTATGGGCATTCTTATAAGTTAAGGTTATATATTTCATATTTTGCTTTCGTAAACTTATGCTTACTCTACATACTTTTGTTACTACTACATGTTTATATAGAACTGCTAGATTAGTTCTGCCGCCACCTGCTTATATTTTTTACTCTCCACCTTCATTACCTTCCCTTTCCTTCTCCCCGCTCGGTGCCTAGGAGCCATGTGGGATGGGTGGGGAATGATAGGAATTAGTCTTTTAGACTAACGATTTTCGGACCAAATCATTTAAGGGGATTGTAAAGCTGAACTTGGAGATGCAGCCCCGGAGGACGGCATGCTTGGATACGGGACAGTCTAGTACCGGAGTTCAGACAGTTGGGACAGTGAGTCCCGATCGTTAGTAGATGTTTTAGTTTTTCTTCCGCGATGAGTGAACTGTAGTGAGGACTTGATGTATCGGGCCCAAGTCCTATTTTCTGTACTTTTATAATTATTATTGTGGACTCTCCCTTCGTGGAGATTTATTTTATATACATGTGATTCTGATGGACTAGTTTTGAGTTCATTCTTACTTTTATACTTTATTCTACACTTCTACAATCGATATGGTCGGCAGAATCGGCGTTTTGTAGTGATAACCTTTCCGGGCGTGTTGGTGTCACCGCAAAGCGGCAGTTCTGGGCATAAGACCCCGGTGGTTTAAAAAGAAAAAAAGTGGGGTCTTACAAGTGGTATCAGAGCAAACCTCGATCGGAAACGTAGAATTCCACTAAGTCCACTAACCTTGGGTCACCCCGCGCGAGCTTAGTTTGAGGATAAACTAGCAGCGGAAGCAGTGGTGAGCCCATAAGGGAAATCAATTGTAAAAGTCCACTTCTTCATTAATTGGAATTCTTCTTTGTAGCCTAGGACAAATCCTATCCCAGTAGGGAGCACCTCCCGCTGCGAAGATCTCATCTTATAGTTATCTAGTCAACAAAGTAGACTCAACCCACTAGGACTCATGACTAACCATGACAACTTATAGTATGCCCTAGTCTGAAATAGACCTTCGGTATGAACATTGTTAAGGTAAGGAGATACCCAAAGAGAATAAATCAGGAGTTTAACACGAGAATGGAAACCTAAGACAAACTCAGGCGACCCTATGGTCCATATAAAGGATTACTCAAACCGATAGGACTGCCTTAAGAAGAACAGAGGCCAATAATCTAATAGCAGAATGGTAGAAGACACTTAGTCTCAACCCTCGTACCAGTAATAAGATTACCTGGAGACAACCACCGACACAAACACAGAGGGTCGGATTGGAATTCAAGTTCGGAAGATACCCATTTAGGATTGAGAATATTTGACCCTGATAAGGTTGTCATAAATGTAACTCATAGAGTTTAAAGTATGGAGTATATCGATGAGTTTCAGGGTGGAACCCCAAGTCGAAGATTGATGCCCTAGGGATTGTGCACCCAGCTAGGACGGATATAACAGGGTAATATCAAAGATACTTCGCCCAAGGTAGGTAGGAGCTTATCTTTTGTTTATTGGAGACTTACCTTTTGTTTATTAGAGACTTGTCCTTTGTTTATTGGGTAAATTAGTATTTACTTGGGTTTCCTTAGACCTAATTTAGAGAATGTGGCATAACAAACATTGTGAGATTAAAGTCAATATAATTTGATGTTATTCGGGCGAAGATAAGATTTTGTGAAAACATGTTTGGAATGATGACCTGTAGCATTACCAAGATAATGACATGGTGATAAGACGTAATAATTACGAGGATTAACTATGATCACGAAAAATTAGATGATGGGTAACAAGATTCAGGATATCTGAGAAGGTAAAAATTTAATCGTTATGATGTATCACCGGAAGTATGGTGTATCTCAGAACATGTATCTCCCCGGAGTGAAGAAAGATTTCATGGATCTTGTGATGCACGGTGGGGTCCATCGGTTTAAGAGGGCTAAGTGCAAGGGTTTTTTGGGGAAACTATTACAGCCACTGCCTGAGTTAGAGTGGAAGTTCCAGGGTATAATTAGGGATTTTCATACACAGGATTCCTCATCCCCACTCCTAGCACAATTATAAAGCGAACATCGAGGATAGACTAGTCGAGGTAGTTGGGGTCACCCTGACCCGGAAAAAAACTCCAGTGGATTTTTCATAAAATTTGTGAATACTTGTTCATTATCATGGTGTGCTCAAGATGGTCATGTTGAATCAGGATGGACAGTGTGCATCCAAGAAGAGAAGATCAGTCCAGGCTTAACTAGCTTTAGGACGAAATTCAACACAACTCTCCACCCTCGTACAGAGGTGCAGGATTCCACTTTCATGGATCTAGGATAATGATCTAAAGGCACTCAACTCATAATTTATGGAGAACACAAATAACCAGGTGTGACTGATTCGAGATAGGATGTTGGAGGCCCCGGGCAGACCGGCCAAATATTGTGATGCGCAACATTGCCAAGCAGAGTTAAGGATGGAGACTGTGTATTCTTGAAGATACGTCTGGTGTATGGAGTCTTGCAGGTATGCGGGCGGAAGAAGCTCAGTCCAAGAAATATGGGGCTATACAGGATCCTGGAGCAGATCGGCCCATTGGCTTACAGATTAGAGCTACCTCGGGAGTTAGCGGGTTAGCACGACGTCTTCCACATATCCTCTCTTAGGAAGGCTCTACTATGGCCGAAACAACAGCTTCTTGGTATAGATGGCTCAACTGCTTTTGATCAAATTGTCTGTTGTGATCCGGTCAGGATAGATGATACAGCGATGCGGGTCTTGCGGTGCAAGAAGGTCCCGCTTGTCAAGGTCCTGTCAAGTAACCATGGGCAGGAGGAGAATACCTGGGAGCCACCAGATCTGATGCCACGGAGGTACCCAGATCTCTCCGGGTAAAGTATACATTCAACTTCCTATGGGATGTTACATTCAATTACTCTCAGTAGAAACCCCGCAGCCTAACTTGAATTTTGAGGACGAAATTTTTATTTTTATTTATTGGGATTTGTAACATACTATTTCCAACTAGACCCCTAAGAGTGGTTTTATCATGACTAGGTCATGACAAAACCCTAGGAAGCCCAAGAAGACCAAGTGAGCTAAGGCATGAAGGTGGAAATCACCATGGTCTGCAAATAGTAGAATTATAAACAATAGTTTAGGATGACCATAGGGCTTCACCATGACTCTATGACCCTACAACAACATCCCTAACCCATTATAGGGTCCATTAGATAAATAAGGATCCATTGGGATCAACCCAAAATGGTCATATTGACCTAAGATCACCATAGGCCTAAATTGGATAAGGTGCCAAAACTAATGGAAATTAACCTCTAATGTGCCCAACCAACCCTACCCAAGTCTTCATAGATCTTAGGAGAGGCCAATGAGTCACTAACAACATATTGGAGTCAACCCAAAAGGTCAAATTGACCTAGGTCAACTCTACTCAAGTGTTAGGTCAAGTTGGCTCAAAAGGGCTAACTCAAGCTCAAACACAAATCCACTTGGGCTAACCTCATTTTTATTATCCATATGGGTTATTGGGGTGACATTATGCTGAAATAATCATCAAATTCGGCCATAGTGACTAGGAGAGAGAAAACTCAATTTTCCCTTTAATGAAGGAGAGAGAAAGTGGAGAGAGTGAAGGCCATTCATGGCCAAGGGAGGCCAAGGGCCTCTCCAAACACTAGGTTCATCTTCCCTCCATCAATTTGAGAATATCAAAGGGATTTCCAGGCTGTTCAGAGGCTGGATTAAGTGGGCTAAATCCTTGGCCGAAATTTACCATTAAGGCCATTAATGGCCACTTCAAGCTAGGCCCTTCCCCTCCCCCATTTGATGATCTTAAAAGCTTCCCCAAGGTTAGAGGAGAAGTTTCCACTCTTCCCCTAAATAAATCTTGCACTTCTGTAGTGTTGTTGTAGAGCACTAATAAGCTCCACCACCGGCCATGGCGCACCACCACCAAACCCGTCGGCAAGCACGGTTAAAGGTCCTCCTCTACTCCTCTCTTCGTGGGCTAGATCTTTAAATGTTTTAGGATAGAAATCAGGGTCAATTTAGCCGGATCGAGTGAGAGAAATTTCAAAAATTTCATGGATTTTACACTTTGTGAGTTCGCCGGAAACCGTCCCTCCGGCGGCCTTGCTGCCGCCCGGCGATAGCCCCCACCTCAACGAAGGTGGTGGCGGTGGTGGCCGGCCAGGGTGGTGGCCGGGAAAAAGGGCTGGAATAGGCTACAAGTTCGGGAAGTCTCAGCCCTTGGCTGGAGGAAGAAGATGACCAGTAGGCATTGGATCTGCTTCAAGATTCGTGCATGGATTTGAATTTATTAATTCATGTTTTATTAATTTTTGTCCCATTACTGGGCTATTTTTAACTTAAATATTGAAAATAACTAGATTCCCCTACAGAAAACGTCGTCTACATGAAATTTGTAGCCCTAAGAGTCTAGTTTAATTCAAAATTTGTTTGAACCAATTTGGATTTGAGGTTAGACCACAGAATGCATTTTGGTGTGGTCTATACATATGCTAGGTCAGAGATTATTTTGAGTGACCCCAGCAATCCAACCATCCAAATGACTTGAAATTTTGGATGGGGGTCACTATTACCTATACCTAGAACATATACAAAATGGGAATTTGTGGAAAACATTTTTCTATTATTTTTGTAATTATTTAATAAATCTTATATAATTTAATTAGAGGGCCTAAAGACCTCAAAATTCTCCCAAATTTTGGTGAGAGGTTCTTTGGGTCAGTATAGGTCTCTGCATAAAATTTCACCTCATTTGGAGATGATTTTGTTGGAACTTTGTAAACCCTAGCCTTGGCCTAAAGTGGGGTATTTAGATCAAAGTGTTCTTTATGGGTTTGAGTTGTCAAATCACCTCAACAGAGGCTGAAACTTGGGCCACTTGTTTGATATAATGCTAGACACCCTCACATGGAATTTGGAGTGGATTGGGATAGATTTTCCATAGGACCCATGTTCAAACCCTAAGGATGAACTTTGGGTATTTGTGAAGGGCATGGGGTGATATGCCCTTGTATGGACTTGGTGTTTAGTCCATGTGATCCTAAGGTGTAGATAAGCCCAAGGGAGGGATATGGTGGGATTTGAACACATGCACACCACTTAAACCACAAGGTAAGTTTTTGGGTCCACGCACCTTAGGAAATGTCAAGTGGCTCATATGACTTTGGAATTGCATGAAATTTTGGTAGAGGTCATTTTCATAACCTTACTATCCACTGAAATATACTACACATTGTTTGGATGAGTTTACAAGTGAGTTCCTTTGAAAAGTGCACTTGCATGAGTTGTCTTGAAGAATTTTATTATGTGACTCCCTAACCTTGGGTTTGGATGATACTTAGTCAAGCTATGTTTTAGGACTATAACAAGCTCAGAAAATTTTTGTATGAATTTTAGATCATTAATTTGAGTAATTTACTCACAACCCATCAAGTTGTATTATCCACTTAGGAATTTCTTATGAACTAACCACTGATTGAAAACTTATAAAGTTTATTCAGAGGACTTTTTATGATAATGTAAATCTCTGTGAATTTTTATGGAATTTTTAGAAGCCTGTTTATAGGGGTTGCTTCACAAGGTGCTAGTTTCCAAGTGCATTAAATTGATTTTATTCTAGTACCTAATCAGCTTGATAAATTGTAATTTTGGGTCAGAGGCTCTTTCTGGTCATCCTTGAGATTCAGTAATTTTTATACAATTTTCTGGTGATTAACTTTAGTACTTTCTTCTTTACCCATAGTTAATGGCTTGTTATTGGATTAATTCATGAAAGACCAAATCATTTTTTAAAATCGTGAAATTTGGTATTTACTGTTATTCCAGTGTTATCTAGTATTTATAATTTTTGGGTGGCCATTACTTGAGAAATAATTATACTTCATGTTCAGATTAGCCATGGCCTAACTTTGGGAAAAATTAATTAAATACCAAATTAATTAGGAAAATTATAAGTTTCAGGATTTAGGCTAATCATGTCATAATAGACCCCCGTTAAATATTTTAGGATATTTGGATGAAAATTTGGAGTATCTCCTATCATATACGTCATATAATATAGGTTGGTCTGCATATAGTAAACCTGCAGGAAATGTGATAGCATGAATTGGGCATATGGCTTGGGGTTAGTAGTTTGCAGGTTTGGGTAAAATGAGATTGAGTGCATCATTGAAAGTTGGGATGAGTAGAATGTTGGGTCTGCTTGTGTCAGGTGGTGCACGGGATCGACCAAAGATCGTGTTTCCCGTGGAGAGGAAGAGACAAAACACATTAGGGTTAGTTCTAGTTTAATATTGAAGGGATCAGAAATTAGGTAATAACCAATAATAGTAAGTGTCTTGCGAAAGAGAACGATGGGCTTCAGCTACCATCATAGTTCCTAGTACCCTTCGAGAACCCTTCACGGGGTATACCTGGGGAAGTCCTGGGCTAACCTAAACCATAGGAGTAATAAATCTTAAAGAGAAACTAGTATAATTAGGGGTTCACTTTCGCACACCCCGGTGTCTCGAGAGGTTAGCTTGACTAGGATGTCCAGGCGGTAGGCTTGGTGGTTTTGGAAATGGGCAGGTTAGCCCGATGAGCCGATGGCTCGGGAGATAATTGTGACAGGAAGGATATCCTGGCAAGCCGAAGGCTCGGTTGATAAATATGACGGACAGGATAGTCCGGGGAGCTTTTGCTTTGTTGTTGGTTGTGACAAACGGGATAGTCTGGGGAGCTTTGGCTTTGTGGATAATACATTAATATTGCATGTGCATAAGATTTAAGGTGGTGGGTCTTAGGTATTGGAGAGTCGTTACACCGACACCAGTACGTTGACTTGGCGGGTGTGGTTTTACACTTTGCCAAATTAAGTCTGGTGGTCCAGCCGACAAAGAGTACGCAGGAGCTCCGCTTAGTGCTCTAATGTTGAGGCATACGATAATTCTAACTAGTAGTGCTGATACCGGTTTAGAGGTGGGCGAGGCCCAACCCACAACTTCCATTTGCCACTACGGAGGTATCCTGGGAGGTTAGGCTCCAGAAAGGGGAAACTAAAGGTCTGTGTGCATAGAGTAGAGTGTGTATGTTGCACTTGCATGTTCACATCATAGCATACTTGCATAACATAGCATCATCATTGCATATAACCCTTGACACCTATTGTATAAATTGGTTTGGGACTTTTTATACAACGGGCCCTGCAAAACGACCCTTAGTTTATAGGCTTGCATGAGCATGCTTATAAGTTATGGTTATTTTCCTATGATAAATATTGCTTGCTTGTAAAACCGACACCCCATCATATAAATTTGTATGGGACTTTTCATACGATGGGAGCCCTGCAGAAGATCCCTTAGCTTATAAGTCTGTATGGGCATTCTTATAAGTTAAGGTTACATGTTTCATATTTTGCTTTCGTATACTTATGCTTACCCTACATACTTTTGTTACTACTGCATGTTTATATAAAACTGTTATATTAGTTTCGCCGCTACCTGCTTACATTTGTTACTCTCCACCTTCATTACCTTCCCTTTCCTTCTCCCCGCTCATGCCTAGGAGCCATGTGGGAGTGGTGGGGGATGATAGGACTTAGTCTTTTAGACTAACTGTTTTCAGACCAAATCATTTTAGAGGATCGTGAAGCCGAACTTGGAGATGCAGCCCCAGAGGATGGAACGCTTGGAGACGGGACAGTCTAGTATCGGAGTTCAGACAATTGGGACAGTGAGTCCCGATTTTTAGTAGATGTTTTAGTTTTGCTTCCGCGATGATTCAACTGTAGTGAGGACTTGATGTATCGGGCTTGAGCCCTATTTTCAGTACTTTTTTATTTATTGTTATGGACTCTCTTTTCGTGGAGATTTATTTTATATACATGTGATTCCGGTGGACTAGTTTTGAGTTCATTCTTACTCTTATACTTTATTCTACACTTCTGCGATCGATATGGCCGGCAGAATCAGCATTTTGTAGTGACGGCTTTCTCGGGCGTGTTGGTGTCACCGCAAAGCGGTGGTTCTGGGCATAAGACCCTGGTGGTTTAAAAAGAAAAAAGTGGTGTCTTACATCGGCAACATACCCTTCTTGCCTTGGCAGAAGAGTGAGGAGGTGTACCAACCCCCGATGGTATCGGGCAACGATGCCGAGCTGCATAAGTTCTTCCTGGGAAAGGACTTCGAGGTCACCTTGCTTCAAAGGGGCCTCGACTCTCTTCCCTCGATTCTTCCCGGCGAATGTATAGATCCTTCCCCTTATTCTAACGCGCTCGCCAAAAGATATACATTTTAAAAAACAAGTTATTTTCTATAGGGGAGCGACTGATTCCCGAGCACCCGCCTTTTGCAGACTCGGGACTCTACCCCGACCCACTCGTGTGGGAGAGGGCAGCCGTTGAGTCCTTCTGGAGCGAGTTGGGGTCTTCCAAGCCCTCTTCCAGCAAGAAGCGATCTGATCCTGTGAGCTCTAGCACACCTCGCAACCCCCCGCCGCCAAAAAATATAAAGATGGCGTTGGTGGTCTCCTAGGGGAGACAACAACAACAAAAAATAGAAGTGAATGAGCTCGCTCGAGACCACACTAGAGAAAGCGGTAGAGAACTCGCCAGAGAAAGACCAGGGGGTGGAGTGATCCCGACTTCCTTAGCCACTGTGGAGTTCATGGTCCGCGAGCCGGGCATGTCGAAGAATCATCCACTCTTCGATCTTGGGGGAAAGCTGACGGACCAAGTCGGCAAGCTGATGGTCCGATGGGATAAAAAGACCTACAAGGTCTCCATCTCATCCCTCCATCCCGCATTCCCCCACTAGGCATGCTTACGCACTCAGCTTTAGCCTGTATGGGCGTGAGGATGCCGAGGACTACAAAGGCATGACCCTCCGGTAACTCGTCCATGATAGCTCGTGAGGCAGCTGCGGGCCCTGGAGTTGTCACATATGTCAACTCGCCGCACCTTCATCCTCGGCCACAACCTACTAAAGGCCGAGAAGGCGTGGGATGTCGCCAAAGATAATTCTTCTGACCTGGCGAGGAGGCTGGGCATTGTCAAGGACCTCCTCGCGAAAGATGTTGGCAGGTTGGTAAGTGTCGGCTAACCCCATCTCCTTTTACTTGGGATTTTCCACATAATTTTTCTCATACCTTTTCCTTCTCTCGCCTCGCAGAATGCTGATACCGTGAGTGGCCTGCAAGTTTGCGCCGCTGAGCTGGAGGAGGAGAACAAGAGGCTGGAGGAGCGGAGCACGGGGCATCAGGAGCACAACAAGGGGCTCTAGAGCGAGCTCACTCACTTGCTGGAGATCATCCTTCCACCATATAGCAAGCTAGGCTCCCTTATCAAGAGGCAGAAAGTATTCACCGAGGCGGAGATCATCGATAAGCTGCGGGTAAACTCCATCAGCACTGCCCACTACACTCTGTGGGTCATGCGAGACATGCATGTGTTTATGGAAGGTTGCGTGGAGATCACTGCAAGGGACTTGATGTCGACATTGTTCCCTCCTGCTTCCCCCTTGTGAGAAGGAAGAGAGCTTCAACTCACTCTTCAAAGATTTTCCTGACTTCAAGGACGACCACCAATCTGGAGGGGAGGGCGAGAGCTAGATCGCTCTTTTTCTCCTTTTTACTTTTGTAATGGTTTTCTCCCCCCCCCCCCCCCCTCTTTTGTAATCTCTACGAGGCGAGCCCATCTTTTGTAATACCAAATTCATTTATATGAAAAAAAGACTTAGCCCCAAATCTCTTCTGTTTACCCTTCTGTAAATTTACTTACTGTATTGCATTCGCACGTTAGTATCCCCCCTCTACTAGGCTACCTCTCCATGATAGGACTCACCTATAGAATGTACTTATGTTAGGATGCATACCCGTGAGTAGACATTGAGATCACGCCCGCCCTAGGTAGTGGGAAGTAGGCCACTCGCGGTGTTAGGCTCGCGACCAACCAGCTCGCCTGCGAGATCCCTTCCCTTATATATTTTTTTCAAACCGAAATTTTTCCAAGTGAAATCTCAATGGGGTTAAGGATAGTGGCCGAGCACAGCCTCAACTCACCCTCTTTTGTTGACGACGAGATCCCATCTCTCCATATTTTACCATTCCTTACTTAGATAGTGCCACCCCTTAGTATTGTCGAGATCTCAACTCACCATTATCAGTTCGTCTGGAGATTGCTAGGTCTAATTCTTTATTTTTTTCTAGCGATCTCTTTCCTTCAACTTCTGTCCCCCAGCTCAGCTTCAAATGCCTTATGCTGGTTGGAGAGAGCAGCTCGGGACCTGATTTTAGAGGCAACAATATCCACCGAGGATCCCGGCCCTGCCAGCTTGATGGAAGCATGATAGCGTGATCACCTTGGGACTTGTCTCCCGAGAAAGAACAATGATCACCGAGGATCCCGAACATGCCAACATAATGGTAGCCTGACATCAAGAGCATCTTGGGACTTCGCTTCATAGTAAGAAATATGCCCATTGAAGATCCCGGCCCTGCAAGCTAGATGGAATCCTGACAGCATGAGCATCTCGGGACTGGGCTCCAGAGCAAAAAAGATGCTCATTGAGGATCCCAACCCTGCCAACTAGATGGAACCCTGACAGCGGGAGCATATCGGGACTTGGCTCTAGAGAAAAAAGGATGTCCACCGAGGATCCCGGCTCGGCCAGTTAGACGGAAGACTGACAAAGGGAGCATTTTGGACTGGGCTCCAGAGCAAGAAAGATGTTCATTGAGGATCCCGGCCCTGCTAGCTAGATGGAAGCCTGACATGGGAGCATCTCAAGATTGGGCTCTAAAGAAAGAAAGATGTCCATCGAGGATCCCGGCCCTGCCAGCTAGATGGAAGCCGGACATCAAGAGTGTCTCGGGACTTGGCTCGAAAGCAAAAAAAAAGATGTAAACCGAGGATCCCGGCCCTGCTAACTAGATAGAAGCCTGACTTCGGGAGCATCTCGGGACATGGATCCAGAGCAAAAAAATATGTCCACTGAGGATCCCTGCTCTGCCAGCAAGATGGCAGCCTGATAAAGGGAGCATCTCGGGACTGGGCTCTAGAGCAAAAAAGATATCCATCGAGGATCCCGGCCCTACCAGCTAGATGGATGTCTGACAGTGGGAGTGTATTAGGACTTGGCTCCAGAGCAAAAAAGATGTCCACCGAGGATCCTTACCCTGCCATCTTGATGGAATCTAGACAGCGGGAGTGTCTCGGGACTTCGCTCCATAGCAAAAACGATGCACATCGAGGATCCCGGTCCTACTAGCTAGATGGAAGTCTGACAGCGGGAGCATCTCGGGACTAGCTACAGAGTAAAAAAGATGTCCACTGAGGATCTCGTCCCTGCCAGATAGATGGAAGCCTGATAGCGTGAGCATCTCGAGACTGGATTCCAGAGCAAAAAAAATTTGCACTGAGGATCTCATCCCTGTCAGCTAGGTGGAAGCCTGATAGCGGGAGCATCTCGGGACTAGGGTAGACTCCACGAGTGACATCCAACCCTACTTACTAGATGAGAGCCTAGCAGTGGGATCTACTCGGGGTCTATATGATAAACATGGCTTACTGTAAGTTCTATCAATAGTTTTCAAATTCATAAAAGCAAGGATGTACATGATTTAGGGATACAAATGTTTCAAGTCATCACCGCTCCACGTAGGAATTAGGGTTTCACCCTCCACATTCAGGAATCGATAACAACCTGACCTCAGTGCCTTTTTAATAATATATGGGCCCTCCCAGTTGGGGTTGAGTTTCCCCATGGTGAGCTGATCTACCTACTGCATCCTTCTTCTCTAGGACCAAGTCCCCTTCCGCAAATTTCTTGATACGGACGTGCTTGTCAAAGTACTTAGCCATCCTCTATTTTACCTCTTCCTGCCGGATGACAGATAGATCACGCAGCTCCTCTACCATATCCAGGGAGAGCCGCAACTCATCCTCGTTGTCGGCACGCCACTCTTCTCTTCCTTTCTCTTCCTCAACTACCCAAGGAGTCCGGACCTCAAATTCTTTAGGGAGCACTGCTTCGTATCCATGAGAGAGTTTTAAAGGGGACTCCTCGGTGGCTTTGTTGGGGGTGTTTCTCAAAGCCCAGAGGATCGAAGGAAGCTTTTCCACCCAGCTTCCTTCCAAGTTCTCAACTTTATTCTTCAGGAGGTTCATGATGATCGTGTTCACCGCCACCACCTGACATTTGCTCCTGGGATGATGGACCGACGCGAACCTGAGATCAATCCCAAGTTGTCTATATAAACTGATGAACTCGATACTAGAAAATTGCGGCCATTTTCCGTGACAATTTCCTTGGGAAACCCGTGCCAGGAGATGATCTCCCCCCATATGAAGTTCCTGAATTCTTTGGAGGTCACCTTGGCTAGTGCCTTCACCTCCAACCACTTAGAACAATAATCGATCATGACCAATAATAACCTTCTCTGCCTACTGTCCTGAGGGAAGGTTCCTACCAGATCCATTCCCCAGATGGTGAAGGGATAGGGAGTCGTGATTCTCCTAATATATTGAGCTGGTTGAAGTTGTAGGGGGCAAACAACTGGCACATGTTGTAACACCCCTGATTTTCCGATGTTTCTCTTAATTCCCTTAGTAATGTATTTATGATTTCAGGGCATTACGTTGGCGTGTAGTTAACGGGTGCCATTTTTGGAGCGTTGTTTTTGCTCAATGACTTTTTCAGGGTGGTTGGGATTTAGCATGGTTGTGTAATTTCCCTCGTGAGTCGGGTCTGTTTTAGTGACTCGAAGGAGCTTCTTATAGGGATGTGGATGTTTTCTCTTTGGGGTTTTTTTACCCGAGTTTGGTTTGTCGGATTTTGATTTCATCTTCACTGTTCGATTCGTAGCGTCGATATTTAGCTACGGTGTGATTTTCGTAGAATTCCGAGTTGGTTTGAGTTTCGAGTCATTTGGACGTTTATTTAACAATTATTAGAATATTATATTGATTTATATAAGTACCCTCGCGTCAAATCAAAACCATATTCATCATCTTCCCAAGTCATCAGCTGTTTCACGAAAGAGGAAGAACGGTGATGCTGCGTGCTTTTGGCCGGCGATTGAGCGAGATCCAACGGTCGGTTTCGTCGGAGGAGTAGAGATTCAAAAAGCTCTCCCCGAGATCTACGCGTGTATGGTAAGCTTTCCCCGTCTCTCCGATTTTTAGGCATTAGGGTTTGCGGTCTTGACCTCCTTTTTTCGCCCAAAAAGTTTTACGAAACGTTTCCTAGGACTTCTTGCGGCCGATCCTTGTTGCGGAGTGCTCGAAGCGGCGGTTTTTCGGAGCTTGGAGGAAAGTGGCGATTCTTCCCCTTGCTTTGATTATTGTACTTCTTTATTTCTTTCTTTTTCTTCCACACTCCTCCCTCCATAGAGTGTAGGATAGTGTAGGGAGTACGCTTGAAGAATCCATAGGATAGTGTAGATTTTCGGCAAGGGATTCACCAATTATAGGGGTGCTGGTCTAAAAGGAATACGTCGAGTATCTTAGGGAAATTCGTTGATTATGGTGGTAATTATCTAAGTAGAATTTGTCGAATTTGGTGGATTATAACCTAAGGCAGATCCGTCGAGTATCAGTCAAGTTCATCGAGTATCATCCGTCGAGTAATAGTGTTTTCCTTGAGTGATAGTCTAATTGTCGAGTTCGTCGAGTATCAGAGGGCGTGGCGTTGAGTGAAGGGAAATTCGTCGAGTATTCTCGATGAATTCATCGAGTATGGATTAGGATTAGAGAGCGTTGAGTGATCTGGCGACCAGGTCCTTTTCGTCGAGTATACACGCCGAATCGAGTGTAATTCGTCGAGTAACGCCGAGTTTAGCAGTTATTGCCAAGTCTAATTTGTCGAGTATCCCTTGATTTGTCCGGTATATACAATGAATTTTGCTGGACTTAGAGTATTTTGTCGTTTTGTCTGATTCGTCGAGTATGGGCCTTAGGGTGAAATTTTTGGGTTTTTTTCTCTCCTCTTTATTGTGGGAGTGTCTGGAGTTAGGACTTAGGTGTTGTTGGTGTTTTGAACATGCTCTGCGGCTAGATTGGCAGAGGATAAAGGACCACTAATTGGATGTCATTTTGTGAATCAGTGCATTTGGTGGGGTTTTATCTCTTCTTAGGGACTGTTGGGTTGGGTTGGACAAGTGGCCACCACCACATGGCCTTTTTGAGACATTTGGTCAGATAGTTCGTATTGGACATTGTCGCCACCAACTCAGGACCGTTTGTTTTTACCGGTGTTGATGATTCATATGTTATAGTTGTTCATTCTCTTTTCTTCCTGTTGTGTAGGCATATGTTGGATGTTTGCTTCTGCGGGATTGAGTGAAGCATGGTTTCATTTCGCACTTTGTGCAACCTTCTTACTCCACTGTTGAATATTCTACTTTACTTGTGTAATTTGACTAATATGCTGAGGTTTGTCAGTTAATCTTATAGTTGGGATTGGTAAACCCCCTCGTTGTTTTCTCCTTGCTTATTGTCTATTTATTTCTTTTGCCACTTGTATTTCTTAATGAGGTATTCTTTCTTTGAATACCTCAGGTTCAAAGCGTTAGCCGGATGAGCGGGTAAGTTTGGTGGTAGCTGGTGCTTTGCAGCGGCTGCAGTAGTTTTCCTCACTATCGTGAGGTAGTGTTGTTATTTTGCCTTTTAGTTCAGACATACATATCTTTTTGAAAGTATCTGGCGTCTACCTAAATCACCTAGAGGGGGTGAATAGGTGATGTTTGTATCTTTTTGCGGAATAAAAATATTTAAAAGACAAGCACACAAACACATAGATTTTTATTGTGGTTCCCCGGATTGGGTACGTCCACTGACACACCTCGCCTATCTACCACAAAAGGTAAGATTCGACTACTTCACCATTCTCAAATTATACCAAACTTACACCTCAGAGCAATGCTCCTACACCTCGATCCACAACGGATCTACATACTCGATCCATAAGCCGGATCTACACCTCGATCCACAAACCGGATCTACAAACTCGATCCAATAAAGAATCTACAACCTTGGAGTTAAAAACTCCAACAAACTCGGAGACAAAACTCCTACAAATGGAAAAACAAATTATAACACTAAATAAAAATTTTAACACTTCAGATCTGAAATCTTCTTGAATCTTCCTTCTTGAAACTAGAATAACTTGATAAAGAAGGTTGAGGAAGAAACCTGAGAAGACTGATCTGAAAGCTAGGAACCGACCTGTTCAAAAAGAAGTTGAAGAAGCTGAAGATCTAGGATCGGTCGAATCTTGTTCTTTCTCGCTGGATCTGGAGAAGGCGATAGAAGGGATTGACGATGAAGATGATCGGCTTTTCTCCTGAAAATGGAAAGTGCTTCAGCGATTCTAATTTCGTGGAAGAAAAAAAATTCTGATTGAATGATTCTCCTTCTTATTATCTTCGGCGAATTCTTGAAATGTCTTTTTATATGTCATCGACCAACGGTCAATCGTCATTAAGATAGGATCCACGTAATTAAGGAAAGATCAAACCTACTAAACTTAGGTTAATTTGAATTTCTGTCAGAAAATTAGAAACGAAAAATCTGCAACTCCATTTCTCGATAAGAAGTATATTTCTCAAGAAATGACTAGCTTTCTCAAGAAAATGACATGGTTTCTCGAGAAAGAACTTGAAGAAAAATTTTGTGAAGAAAACCACTGAATTCTCGAGAAGAACAATATTTCTCGAGAAAGCAATTTGATTTCTCGAGAAATAATACGGCCTCTCGAGAAATTGTCTTAGTGCAAAATGCATGAAGTGAAAAACCTATTTCTCAAGAAGAACAAGCTTTCTCCAGAAAATAATTTCTTTCTCGAGAAATCATAGGGCTTCTCGAGAAATCTACTTAGCGAAAATTTCTAGAACTGAAGACCGATTTCTCGAGAAGAAGGCTTAGCTTTCTCGAGAACTTTTGCTTTTCTCGAGAATAACTTGCTTTCTCAAGAAATGTACTAGGCTTTTCTCGAGAAAATGACTTAGCATATATTTCAAGTAATTTCCCGAGAATTCTTGTAGTTTCTCGAGAACAGCAATACTTTCTTGAGAATAAACTTCAACTTCTCAAGAAATACATGTCATTTCTCGAGAAAATGACTTAGGGAATTTTCAGTTAACTTTTTCTTTTCTTCTAAGTTGAAATCAGCATCCCTTCCTTTCTTCCATTTCCTTAGTACTTGAAAATGAAGTGCATCCCAATAGAGAGGTTACACATGAGTCAACACCATAGATCACAAAATGAGGGATTACATTGCATGGTCCTGTGTTTGATGACTCATTGTAAACTGACATTTGTCTACACTTAGCAATATTGACCTGCAAGCACTCAACTAAAAGATGGCATCAAATACAACCTTAATTCATCTTAGTTCAAGGGTGACTTCATACAAATCTGGGTTATTGTGGATATAATACCCAACAATCTCCCTCTATTTGTAGAAGTTAAAACCCTCTACATTAAGGTGAATTACATCAAGATAATTAAAGAAATAACAAGTAAAGCATGGTATGTATGTAAAGACAGATAATAAATAACAAGTTCAACAGAATTCAAAATTTTATATATATATATATATAAGATTTTCCACAGAAATGTCCTAGCCCACAAAATTCAATGGGACAGATGAACATAGAATCATTTGAAATTCTGCTATTACTGCCTTTCTTTCTTCTCTTGCTGTCTCTTTTGATAACTGTAAGGCTTGGGGTAGTACTTTGTAGGTTTAGGAGGAGCTTTGGGATTGTTTCTGTCATACTCTCTATCATTGATCCTCCTCTTAGTCATAGATTTTTCATACAACTCCCACTCTCGGGAACTGTAATGAGCATTTCTTTATTCATTGAAATCCACAACCAACTTTAGAGTCTCAAGAATAAGTGACTTGGAGGTTGGGCTCCACACTTCAGCAAATTCTTGTGCTTTTATTTTCTCAGCTTCATGAGTTGGAAAGGATCGGCTGGCAGAGGCACCATCACCATACTTCCTTCTTTTTGGTACTTGCACTTCAGGAGGAGTCTTTTGAGGATGCTCTTGAAGATCAGAAGTCCATATATGAGAGTAGTCTTCAGAAGGGGCTTCATAAAATTCTGGTCTTGGAGAGAATGTAAGCTTGCTGCCAGTTGGAAAAAGTTGAGGAGGTGGAGCCTCATATGGATTGAATGGAAAGTCTAGAAGTATCTGATTATACATTCACATAGTAGTGTCATAAGTATGAAACTTTACAGCATGAATCTTTTTTTGTACATCTATACTTATCTCTTTCATCTTAGCTTCTCAGTGGGTCTTCATGTCTTCACAGGATATTGATAGATATTCTTTGACTTTGTCCTCCCCCCTTCTAACTTCTACAGTAAGGGTTGTTATGGCATCTTCTTTGAATTTCCCAACTTCCTCACATGTTTTGAAATTGTTTTCTTGAGTTTTCTTTTCCAGTTGAATCTGATTGTTGTCAAATATGATTGATTGATCCATGACTTGACCAATACTAGTTATAGTATGGTCTATGGCCTTTCCACCAATTTACAGCAGTCTCTTAAACACATTTGTATTATGTTTTATTTCAGCAAAGCCTATGCTCATCTCTTTCTCTATAGCAGTGACTTTTTCAGAAACTTCCTTGAGAGACTTATCAAAGTACTCTCGTTATTGTGTAATATTGATTCAATTTTACCAATAGGGTATCATCAGGAATAATATCAGTAGGAGGAGGTGGAGGAGGAAGAGCTGCAGTTGTCCAGATAGGTACTTCTTCAATGTCAACTGAACTCTTGGCTCTGAGGAAAGGTAGAATCTCATCCCCCTCATGTCCAAGAATGGAAGGGATAAATAAATCTAAATTCCTCATGGGAGGCTCTGCAGAATCTGGAATAATTTATTCTTCATCAGTTTGCAGAGCTGCAGTCTCCCCCTCAATATGTGCATGGGGTTGTGAGTCTTCTAGTATCTCAACTAGAGGATTTTCATCAGGGGTCTTCTTACGGGTAGCTTCAAGGGACTTTGCAGTAGTCTTCTCAGGAGATATGAATAGGGTGTCATCTAAGGTGAGCTATTCTATCATCTTATTTATGTCCTTTGTACAAGCTAGTAGAGTGGCTTGGTAAGGGGAGGAATGAACACTCATACTTGAGCCATTGGCATGTGCAGAGGTGCTCTGCTCATCATCTGACTGATCTATGTTTTCCTCTTCCTCTGCAACATCAACATCAACCACTTTCTTGTAAACCTGGGCTTCAGGAATATCTGATTGAATCTTTGTCTCTAGTATCTCAGCTTGTTGTACATCAATAAGAACTGTAGGAGCGGGCTCCCCCTCAATAGCTGCACTAGATGTGCCAGTTATATCAGTGTTAGGAGGAGATGGGATCCTCTCCTCATCATCAAAGATTATTCCTGGAACTTCCGGAGCATCCTTTGGCTTTTGAATTCTGATCTCACATCTCTGGATGGAGGATACAGAGACATTCTTGAGGTGGGGAATTGCCACACGTTTGGTTATGTCGAAGATCTCTGGGTGAGCCTGATTTAGGTAGAGAGAAATAATTCTTCCAAGTTAGGTGCCTTCAGACTCTCCTTGATCTTGTCAAACAGCATGTATCCCCATTGGAACTTCTTTTTGCATACAACTGCAGTTATCATATGAAAGAACTCTATAGAGATATATCCAATTGACTCTGTTTTGCATAAAAGAACCTTGCCGAGAATGTCGGCCAGAATTTTACTTTCAGCAGTCATGTTTTGTTTGTTAAGATAAGTGGCGGAATCTGGAAGACCACAGAAGGAGTAGGCTCGAGAATAATCATCTGCTTCCAGATAATCTTCTTCATCTATGGATGGTAATCGCAGAAACTCTGTGATAGACGATGGCTTGATTTTGAGTTTCATACTTCTAACTGTTGTTTTCAATAATTTCCCGCTTCTTTTGATCCGGCATGACGAAAAAACTCTTCAACATCAGGTAATAATACCTTATATGGATGTTCTACAATAAAGTTGAGGCCGACAGAATCTAGAAGTATCAGAACATTTTTGAAGTCGTCGGAAATCTCTTCTAAGCCGGCACGAACAAATTCACTTCCCACACCAATCTTGGAGGAAGGAGCAATTGAATGCAGAGAAGGAAAAATTTCTGGTTTGGAGGAGACGAAGCAGTGGGTTTTGCGAGAAGAATGGCGGTGGCCTCCGCGCAACGGAACCGTCGTCCTCGGGAAGATTTTTCCAATTTGTGGGTTCAAGAATTTTGATCGACTTATCTTTTATTTATATAAAATTAAAAAATTTGGGGAATTAAAAGAAATGCATACCTTAGTGGCAGTTCGAATTCTTCATCATAAACAAAAATAATTCTGGTGGACTAGGGCATTTCTCGAGAAATGAAGAGCCTTTCGAGAAATCTGATTCCTTTTCGAGAAATCCATAAGGCTTTTCTTTGAAGATAGATAGAATTCCAAACGCCATTTCTCGAGAAGAGGACAGAATTCCGAGAAGTCCATAACGCATTTCTCGAGAAATGAAGAGCCTTTTTAGAAATTTGAGTCCGTTTTGAGAAATCCAAGAAAATGACTTGTTTTCGAGAAATCCACATAAGTTTCCGAGAAACACAAGATCTTCTTTGAATTTGTCCTTGACTTCAAAAATGATCACTTCAGGATTCCATGTTGAGCATGCCAAGTTCTGTCTTGAAAGAGGAGAACTTGGCCTCGTCCAGCGGCTAGGTGAAAATATTTGCCACCTGCTTGTCTGTCAGGACATAGTTGAGGGCTATGTCTTTATTCTCCACATGCTCCGGGATGAAATGGTAGCGAACTTTGATCTGCTTGGACCAGCTATGGTAAACGGGATTATTGGTGATAGCTATTGAGCTAGAAAAGTCGCAATACAGTGGAATTTCTCTAAACTTCAAATTATAGTCTTCGAGTTGGTTTATTATCCATAGAAGTTGTGCGCAACAACTACCCATAGTGATAAACTCTAACTCGGCAGTAGATTTTGCTACATAATTTTACTTCTTACTGCTCTAGGAGATAAGCCGTCTTCTGAGGAATTGGCACGTCCCCGAAGTGCTTTTCCTATCGTCCCTGCTACCTACAAAATTAGCATCTGAAAAGCCAATTAGCTTGACGTCAATACTTCTTGGGTACCACAAGCCAAGATTATGTTTACCCTTAAGGTATCTTAAAATCTGCTTTGCAGCGATGTAATGAGATTCCTTAGTGTTCACCTTATATCTAGCGCAGACACAAGTTGAAAACATTATATCTGGTCTACCGGTAGTCAGGTAGAGCAATGATCCAATTATTCTTCTATACTTGGTTTCATCAAAAGGTTTCCCTTTCTCGTCCTTGTCCAGAGACACAGTTGAACCCATTGGAGTCCTCATGGAGGTTGCACTCTCCATTCCGAATTTCTTAAGGAGCTCCTTGGTGAACTTCGTCCGAGAGATGAAAATTCCATCTTCAGATTGCTTCACCTAAAGTCCTAAGAAATACTTCAGCTCTCCCATACTGCTCATTTCAAACTTCCCTTACATAAGTTTGGAAAACTTTTTGCAAAGTTTGTCTTCTGTAGAGCCAATTATGATGTCGTCGACATAGATTTGCACTAGCAAAATCTTGTCTTTAACTTCCCTAAGAAATAATGTCTTGTCTATCATTCCCATTGTGAACTTGTTCTCAAGAAGAAAGCTAGAAAACATCTCGTACCAATCTTAGGGATCTTGCTTTAAACAATATAGAGCTTTATTTAAAAAGAAAACATGATCAGGGAATTTAGAGTTTACAAAACATGAGGGTTGCGCTACGTATACTTGCTCTTTCAGATCCCCGTTCAGGAATGCTGACTTCACGTCCATTTGGTAGACGGTGAAGCCTTTGAGGGTTGTATACGCTAGAAACAACCTGATCGCCCCGAGCCGAGCTACTAGAGAAAATGTCTGGTCGAAGTCGATCTCATCTTCTTGTATGTATCCTTTTGCAATAAGCCGGGCTTTGTTCTTGATAATTAATTTGTGTTCGTCCAGCTTGTTTCTGAATATCCACTTCATGCCGATTACGTTCTTTCCCTTTGGCCTGGGCACAAGCTCCCATACTTTGCACTGTTCAAACTGGCTAAGCTCCTCTTGCATTGCCATGATCTAAGAGGCATCTTTGTTTGCTTCCTCGAACTTCTTCGGTTCAACCTGAGACAGAAAACTCAAATGCAAAATTTTGTTATTTGTACCTCTTCTAGTTCTTACACCATCGCTTGGCTCTCCAATGATTAGATCAGTGTGGTGATATCTTAGGTGTCAGAACCCTTGATTCCTTTCCCTCTCTCCATCAGGCTCTACAGCATCTTGTGCAGCCTCTATAGGTTGAGGCACTTCTTCCTCTGGAGGTTCTTCATCCACCAAGCTTGGATCGACGATCTTTACTGAGCTTGGACCGTCTTCCTTGACTGCTTCATCCAAGCTTAGCTCCTTGAATAAGGTACCTACATCTGTACCAATAACAATAGACGAACTGCTATGGAGCAGGCTTGTCTCATCAAATATAACATTTATAGACTCTTCTACGACCAGGGTTTTCTTATTAAAAATCCTATATGCCTTACTATGCCTACTATATCCTACGAAAATACCTTCAAAACATTTTTCACTAAACTTAGTGTGGTAATACTTCCCATTATTAAGTACGAAGCATTTGCTTCCAAAGATTCTAAAGTAAGACACAGTCAGTTTTCTTCCCTACAATAGCTCATAGGGGGTCTTACGATAGCTTTTGTTGATGAGTGCTTTATTTTGCACATGACAAGCCGTGTTGATTGCCTCAACCCAGAAGTACTTTGGAAGAGAGGCGTCATTCAACATCGTTGAACATGCTACAATGAGGGTTCTATTCCTTCTCTCTGCTACTCCATTTTATTGTGGAGTGTACGGGGAGGAAAACTCATGAAAGATACCTTCACTTTCACATAACTCTGTCATGGCACCAGACTTAAACTCTATTCCGTGATCACTTTTGATTTTGACCACTGAGCAGTTCAGTTCATTCTAAATTTGCTGGACAAAATTAGTGAAAGACGCAAAGGTATCTGACTTGTGTTTCAAAAAGAACACCCAACTAAAACGTGAGTAGTCATCAACGATTACTAATGTATAGACTTTACCTCCTAAGCTGTGAATAGTCATAGGACCGAATAGGACCATGTAAAGCAAGTATAAGCTTTGAGAAGAATCTTTCTCAGCAATACCCTTGAAGGTGGCCCGTGTCTGCTTTCCCATTTGATAGGAGTGACATGGACTCTCTTTAAGGCACTTAATGTTGGAGGCATCGCACACTAGGTTGTGATAAAATAGCATATTTAAGGTTTTAAAATTAATATGTTCTAATCTCTTGTGTTATTGGTCACAGAGAGACGCACTTCTGTTTGCCACAAAACACACTGGGGTAGAAGCGTCTAAACAAAGAAAATTTAAACAAAAAATATTTCTGCTCCGAGTTCCTGTGAAGACCATCTCCAAATTTACAGATGATTTTATCAAACACGTGTCCATGCAGAACTCAACAATATAGACTTTGTCACATAGTTGACTTATGCTTATAAAATTATGGTGTAATCTTTCAACATAAGCATAGTATGTGAAAGAGACTACGCCATTGGAAATCATACCATAACCTTTTGTTGTTCACTGGTCTGAACTTCCAAAGATGACTTTTGGTTCGTCTTTGACTAAGGTATAATTACACAAAAGGCTTCTTGTCCCGGTCATGTGTCGAGAGCATCCACTGTCCAAATACAAGATCCGAGTTCTATTGGCCTTTGGACGTTCCTGTAGAAATAAATCAGTTTACCTTAGGAACCCAAACGTATTTAAGTCCTTGGTTCCTGGTCAGCATACTCCCCCTAGGAACATTATCCTTGCGTGTGGTCGGTCTCGCATAGCTAACTCTAGGGGTTACAAGATTGGCAGGGTTATACCAACAATCTGCGCCAAAATGACCAATTTTGTCACAGCACCAACAATCGAAACTTTTGTACCTCCTTTTGTACTCCTGCTTTACCCTTTTAATGTGAGGTCTAATAGAGGTAGAATTCTTATAGTGGAGGCCTCCTTGTTGCAGCATACACAGGGGCTTCCCATCTCCTTAGCCTTCGACACAGCAGATATAGCTTTTGGTGCCTTCTTATTATTATGGCCATGCACATATGGACCATAACTTTTCATTTGAATTTCCTCAAACGGTGCTTTGAATACACTGGCACCAATATCACGGTGACGGGTCCATCCCCGGTATCTATTATTGGGCTCCACATGAGTAGGCCTAGCATGATGACCATAGGACGACTCAAGGTCAAACTTGTTCGTCGGAAAGATTACTTTCCTGAATGAAGGTTGATCAATGGGTGCCTTCCCCTTTTCTTTGGCATTGTCCTTCTTGGTAGCCTTACCTTTTTCTCCGACGTGGCCAAGACCACCACCCTTCTTCTTAGCGGATAACTCATCTATGAGAGTAAGAACATTCTTCGGCTTGGAGTAACTCTCAACGAGTTTTCTCTCCACCGCGAGCTTTTCTTCCAGCTCATCAAGATATTTTTCCTTTAATTTTAATGTCTCAGCCGAGTCCTTGAGTTTCTCTTTCAAGGGGTGGACTTCATCTCTTAGAGGAAGTAATTATGTAATTTCTTCCTTCAAATTGGCTTCCACTGCCTTGAGAGAGGAAATCTCTTTAAATTGCTTTCGAACTACCTTTTAGCATTTTTCTAAAGCCTTTAACAAGTGCTCGTGCTGGGCCATCAACTCTAGTTCGTTCTCATCAGAGTAGTCTTCATGAACATTCGAGGAAGTTTCCGATTCTAAAAGAAAGGTGTGCGATTTTACCTTCCCATGGTATTCGGAGTCGCCCACTTCTTCATCATATTGAGCCATAAGCCCAAAGTACGCTTCTTCGTTTTTAGAACTTGACTCGCTCGAGTCACTATCGTTGAGAGTCTTCGACTTTTTAGCGATGAAGCTCTTTTCTTCTTTCTTCTTCCCTTTGAAGGATCTCTTCTCGTCCTTCCTTGAGCTATACTTCTTCTTGTAAGGACACTCTGCAATCATGTGACCTGACTTATTGTAACAGTAGCAAACAATGTCAGGGGATGAAAATTTATTAGGTTTCGATTTATACCTGTCCTCCTTATTTTAGCTTTTCTTCGTATGATCACCGTCACGATGTGATCTTCTATAATCTGAAGAGGAAGACTTATTCTTCATTTGTCTCATCTTGTTCAGCAGCTTCACGAACTGCTTAGAGATTAAGGAGATGTAAGACCCTTTTTTTTTTGAAACCCGGGGTCTTATGCCCAGAACCGCCGCTTTGAGGTGACACCTTCGCACCCGGGAAGGTCGTCACTGCAACGTGCCGATTCTGCCGGCCTTTTCGATCACAATAAGTAGCAAGCAAGAAAAGTAAGCAAGTCCACCAGAAGAAAATATCACATATAAATAAAAACTCCACAAAGGGAGTGTCCACAGAAAACATCAGAGTAAAATGATACTAGAAATATAAAGGCTCATGCCCGGTACATCAAGTCCTCACTACAAAATCACTCAATGCGGAAGCAAGACTAAAACTCTACCAAAGGTCAGGACTCACGATCCCTGCAGTCTGGACTCCAGTGCTAGACTGCCCCATCTCCAAGCGTACCGGCCTCCTGGGCTGCTCCTCCATGCTGGGCTCCGTGATCCCCTAATATGATATGGTTCGAAAACCGTTAGTCTAAAAGACTAAGCCCTATCATCCCCCACCCCTTCCCCCACGCTCTAAGGCACCGGGCGGAGAGGAAGAAAGGAGAGGACATGAAAGTGGAGATAAATTCCAAAGCAGATGACGGTGGACCTAACTAGCAAGTTATAACAGGTGAACAGTATAAATGTTGTAATAGGTATAACAGAAAGGTAAGTAAGTAAGAAATTAAACCTTCGCTTATGTGAGTACACATAAGCCAAGGGATCTTTTGCAAGGCTCCTATCGTATAACACGTCCCATACCGCTTATACGTTGGGGTGTTGGTTATCAAGCAGCAGATATACATATATCAAATTGACCTTAATTTATAAACTTGCTCACACAAGCTTATAGACCAAGGGGTCGTTTTGCAGTCCTAAAGTATAAGCGTCCCATTCCACTTATATTTTAGGTGTCAAGGTTGTTATGAATGATTATGACATGCAGCTATATGGTGGGTTATGATGTTCAAGCAGTGCAACTCACACACACAACTTTGTGTACACAAACCTTTAGTTCCCCCTTTCTGGAGATAACTCCCAGGTTACTCCCGTAGTGGCAAACGGAAGCGGTGGGTTGGGCCTCACCCACCTCAAAACCAGTAAAAGCACCACTGGTCTGACCTATCGTACGCCCTCAACGCCTGGTGCACGAGGCGGACTCCTGCGTACTCTTGCCGACTGGTCCGCCGGACTTAACCTTGGCTAAGTGCTAGTCACCTTGCCGAGTCAACGATATCGGTGTCGGTGCAATCGAACTCCCCGATATCGAGAACCCACCACCTTAACTTTTTCCTATTTTTATGCACATGCAGCAGTTTAATATTTAACAATTTAAAGTGTCAAACTCCCAGACTAAACCGTCCGTATGAACCACATCCGAGACCAAATTCCCTGGACTAAAACGTCCGGCTCATCTCCAGACTCCATCCCTTAGAACACCACGGGACAGCGCCCCCTTGAACACCTCGGGACGACTTAACCATTACCAACCCTAACTAATGAGTGTGTGCAATGAGAATCTCTATTAGGCTAATTACTCTTTCGTTTGTTTTAAGATTTACGTTAGCCCAGGACTGCCCCCGGCATACCCCGTGAAGGGCTCTCAAAGGGCACTAGGAACCAAGACGGCGGCATTACGGCCCGAAGTTCCCTTTCGCAAGGCACTTATTGTTATTGGTTGTTTTTCCCTTACCCGTTCTCTCTATGAATTGCATTGAACTAAACCTAGGGTGGATTTGACTCTTCACTCCTACGGGGACGGCGATCTTTCGTCGGTCCCGCGCACCTTCTAGAGCGCATCAACTCATTCCTCACCACACTTGGAACCTCCTATGGTAATTCATCCTCTTTCTTTAAATCCAGCCAACACAAGCTATCCTTATGCTAACCCAAAACTTATCTTGTTACTCATTTCCCAAAGTTACTAACTACAGACCACCTTATACTAAGTGATGTCTATGATAGGATGTCCTTTGTGTTTTCTTCCGAATGGCCTAAGTTAATTACTGGGGGCCTATCATGACATTACTGAATCGATCTCCGATAATAACAATTTTCCCAGTTAATCTAGTAATTAATTAATTTTACTAAAATCCAAGGTCTTCCAAATTTGTACAAGGATTATATTTTTCAGTCATGTATAAATCATAATAAATTTAAGACAAATATTAATGTACATAAAAATGACATATCCAAGGTTTGGCAATTTTCCCTATGGTCTAAGGGGCCTAAACTTATTTTTGCAATAAACCATTTCCTTCATGTTTATTGAATAAACTACATCAAATTCTCTTCCAAATAAATTGGATTAATTACAGGATATTATAAATACCATGAAAACAGTACTATAAAAGTTTCATAATTTTCTTGCTAGAAATTAATTTATAATAAATCATTTTCTAAAATCCTAATCTAGCATTCTTGTGAATCAAGTACTAAATCCATAACTCCAAAATTTCAGAGGAAAATCCCACTGATTCATAATGATTTAAAAACACTATTTACCAACTTTCATAATTTTCCAGAAACTATTTATGCCATAAAATATTTTTAAAACATATAGCCCATTAATAATACTTGTGAAGGAACTATTCTATTTAATAAACATAAAATTGAACTAAAATTCATGGGCATTCCTACTGGCCAACAACATCTAATTCCAGAGTTTCAAGGGGGCCTTATTTGGATTAAAAATCTTTAATAAATAAAACATCAAAAAGGGCTATACCCACATTCATGAATGAAGTACTAGAAAAACCTATCCAAAAATTCTAGTAAAATTATCCAAGGGTCCTAACTACCCTAGAAACACACTACCCCAATTTCCTGGCTTTTAAAAGAGTTTAAGATACTGTTTTGACCTAAACTCCCTTCTACCCTAAAACTAGGGTTTAAGTTTTGAGGTACTACCTACATCAAAATTATCTAACATTACAACCAGAGAGTTACAAACTCATTAACAACCTCTCCACCAAATCTCAAGGCCATACAAAGGCATTTTCCCCTATGTCCTTCACAAACCCCCAAAGTCCACATTTAGGTTTTGAACCTGGGCCCTAGGGTAAACTTACCCTAAATCATCCCATCTTCCCTAAGGGTAATCTTAGGACCAAAATAAACCAGTGGTAAAAATCTCAACCTCTGTTGAGGTGAGATGATCATACCAGAGTGCAAAGAACCTTCTCACTAAGCTTCCTTCTACTAGGTCAAAACTAGGGTTTAGAAGATTCCTAATCAAAACTCAACCAAATGAGTTGAAATTTGAACCATACCTAGCTACCTATACCAGGGACACCTCACCAAAATTTGGGAGGGTTTGGAGGTCATTTAACCCTTCAACTACCTTACCCAAGCTTTTCTAGGTTTAGGGCACAACCCTAGGTTACACTTCTTTAAATGGATTCCAATTTTTACAAGAGCTAGGTCTAGGTGCTATTAAGCCCCTGTCCAAAATTCAAAGCATTTGGACCAAGGATTAGGTGTGGGGAATTTTTCAAAGATCTGCCCTATTTGTAGGACCTACCCTAGAATAATGGCCCTATAGGTCAGAATACTTGTCCTATAATTTTCCATAATATATCAAACTGTAGGTAATTAAAAAGACTACAACATTCATGTTGATCGATTTTGATGAACAAGCCTCTAAAGGGCCTAAATAATTTTTAGAAGAAATCTGCCCTAGTTGTAGGACATACCCTTACTAAAAAGGCTCTACAGGGCAGTCCCCTCATCCAATATTTCACCACTGCATATCAAATTGTATGTATTTAAAATACCTACAACTTTCATGTTGTAACCTTTTTCATGTGGTGCCTATAAAGGGCCTAAATTTAATTTATAGTGAAACTGTTTTATTAAATACAGAAAATCCGAAAAATAGGGGTTTATAAGTGTTTATTTGATCATGCACGAATCTTAAAGCGCATCCGACAACAACTGTTCATCTTCTCCGATTTGGACAGAAAACGAGCCCGCACAGGTGGTTTATGCGGGCCTTATTCCGGCGGCCTGAGGCGGCGCCACCACCGGGAAACATCACCCATTTGTTCCCGGTGGTGGGGGCTATCCACGGCCGGAGCTAGGGCAGCCGGAGGTGGCGGCGCCGCCCTAGCCGAGAGCTTCAAAAGCTCCCGAAAAATGGCAATTTTCTGAAATTTCAAAACTTGGCTCCGGTTCGTTTGGGCATGAAATCGATTTCTAAGCATTCCTAGGATCTAAGCATGAGAGAAGGAGAGGAGGAGGACCTTTAACCGAGCTTGTCGGCGAGTGCGGTGGTGGTGCGCCATGGCCGGCGGTGGAGCTTTCCGATGCTTGCAAACTCACTACCAATCAGCCCGGTTTCTTCTGTTAAAGGGTGGAAACGTATTCTCTTGGCCTAAGGAAGCTTTTAAAAGCATCAAATGGGGGAGAGGGAGGGTGTAGGCTTGATGGCCATTAATGGCCATTAAGATGAAATTTCGGCCATTATTAAAAACTCTTGAAATTCACCTCCCCTTGGTCCCAATACATTTGGAAACTCCTAAAAACTGATAGGGGAGATGAATACTAATCAATTGGTGATGAATGGAGGGGTGATTCACCTTCCCCACCATGAATATCCTCCTTTTTCTCACTTTCTCTCTCCTTCATTAAAGGGAAAATGAAGCTTTCTCTCTCTTAATCCTTATGAACGAATTTTCTCATCTCCCTAGCCTATTGGCAGCCCACTAAGGTTTATAATCCCCTTAGGAAAAATCATGAAGGGAGTGGTTCACCTTCCACCATAAGTGGCTTCTTTTAACACTCTCTCTCTCCTCTTTATTTCTCTAAATTTAGGCTTCTCTTTCTCTCTCATAGTCACTAGGTTGACTTGGTCAATCCTCTAGGATACGGGCAGCCAAATTAATACATAATAATCATACAAGAGATTAGCCTAAGGGGGAGGGTGGTTTGAGGTTGGGTTAGCCCATATAGGCTAGGTTTGACTTGATTTGGGCTTGGGGTTGACTTGGTCAAATTGACCACTATGGTTGACCCAAGTGGGTCCTTGGTGACTCATTGGGCCCACATTAGGTCTAAGGGAATTTTTAGAGTCATAATGAACCTACTAGGCCACCCAAAATCATAGTTTTGAAAATTACTATTTGCAGACCAAGTAGGCCTCAACTAGGTTTTTAGGTCACTTGGTCTCCTGGGCTCACCTAGGTTAACTCATATGACCTAGTTATGCTCAAGTCACTCCTAAGGGGGGGTCTAATTGGAAAATGGGATGTTACAAATCCCAATAAACAAAACAAAAATTTCGTCCTCGAAATTAAGGTTAAGTCTACGGGGATTTCTACCGGGATAGCCTAAGCTTGTAACATCCCATGAAGGGTGGAAGCGCCTACTAAGTTGAACAAAACAAGGGCTAGCCCCAATAAACAAAGGATTAGCCTCTACCTTTTTAAATAATTTTACTAGCACAAGAAAATAAGGAAAAACACTAATACACCGGAGGAGTTGCGAGGTATACCTGACTAAAAAGCTCCGGATATTTTTCCTGCATCAGGTCCTGAGGCTCCCAAGTATGCTCCTCTCGCCCGTGGTTCCTCCACAAGACCTTAACTAGCGGGATCTTCTTGCGACGCAAGACTCGTATCCCCTGGTCATCGATCCGTATCGGTTCCAAATGCACAGACCGATCCGAGGCTACCGGCCCATCAGTGGCCGTAATCTGCAACTCCGGGCGTAGTAGAGCCCTCCTGAGTGAAGATACGTGAAAAACGTCGTGCAAGCCGGCCAGCTCCGGTGGCAGCTCCAGCCGGTAAGCTAGAGGACCGATCCGCTCCAGGATCCTGAACGGT
Source organism: Platanthera zijinensis (assembly GCA_039513925.1). Classification (NCBI taxonomy): domain Eukaryota; kingdom Viridiplantae; phylum Streptophyta; class Magnoliopsida; order Asparagales; family Orchidaceae; genus Platanthera; species Platanthera zijinensis. The sequence goes on from CM077088.1 coordinate 155,944,090, forward strand.
CCCATGAATCTCGGGTTGAGCTTCTTCCGATGACCCCGCACCCGTGAAACTCCATGCATCGGCCGGATCTTCAATAACACCCGGTCCCCGATCTGAAACTCCACCTGACGATGCCGAGCGTCAGAATACTTCGCTTGCCTGCTCTGCGCCTCTAACATCCGGTCCCGGATCAGTCTCACCTGAGCCTCGGTGTCCTCCACAAACTCTGAGTCTAGAACCTTCAGATCCACGTCCTGCAGCCAAGATAACGGTGTCCTACACCTTCTCCCATACAAGGCCTCGTAAGGAACCATCCGTATGCTGGACTGGTAATTGTTGTTATACGAGAACTCCACCAATGGCAGCATCTTCTCCCAGGGCTCTCCGTGGTCTACAATACATAGTCTCAGAAGGTCTTCCAGCGTCCGATTGGTACGCTCCGTCTGCCCGTCAGTCTGGGGGTGGAAGGCCGTACTGAAAGTCAGTCGGGAGCCAAGGTAAGCCTGCACCGATCTCCACTCTCTGGTCGTAAACCGCCCATCTCGATCTGATACGATCGTCCTTAGCACGCCGTGATAACGAATATACTGCTCCACGAACTTCCGAACCAACACTCCAACAGAGTCGTCCTTCCTGATCGGGATGACCCTAGCCACCTTCGTCAGACGGTCCACGATCACCCAGATCGAATCGTTTCCCGTCCGTGATCGAGGTAGGCCATGGATGAAGTCCATCGCGATGTCCTCAAATTTCCACTCCGGCACCGGGAGTGGCTGTAATAAACCAGCGGGATGTCTACACTCTGCCTTCACTAACTAGCACGTCTCGCAGTGGGTCACGAAGTACATAATGTCCTTCTTCATCCCTGGCCAAAACATCATCTTCTTCAAATCTGCCGTCATCTTCGTGATCCCCGGGTGTATAGAATATCTACTACAATGCGCCTCCGCCATGATGTCCTCCCGAACCCGGCCTCCTGCGGGTATATAAACCCTGCCTCTGAAATGTAGCAATCCGTCTCTCAGGGAATAATCTCCTGTCGAACCCTCCTCCAAGGCTCGGAATATCGGCTCTGCCCATGCATCTGTCCTCTGTTTGTCCCGGATGCGGTCCCGAATATCATCTATGGCCACCATCGATGCCAGATACTCCCTATATAGCTCTGGATCATCCTCGGACACTAGGGATATCTGCATATCTCTGAAGGACCGAACTAGCTCCATGGACATAACCTGGGGCCTGTCTTCGGAAGTGGCCGCTCTCCGACTCAATGCGTCGGCCACCACGTTTGCCTTCCCTGGATGGTAGTGCATCTCATACTGATAATCTGCTAAGAACTCCACCCAGCGCCTCTGCCTGATATTCAGCTCCTTCTACGTGTCCACGTATTTCAAGTTCTTGTGATCGGAGAAGATATCGCAGTGGACTCCATAAAGATAATGGCGCCAGACCTTCAGAGCAAAAACGACCGCTCCCATCTCGAGGTCGTGCACTGGGTAGTTCCTCTCATGGGTCTTCAGCTGGCGGGAGGCATATGCTATGACATGTCCGTTCTGCATCAGCACCGCTCTCATCCCTTGGTATGATGCGTCGGTATACACCTGGAATCCTTCCTTTCCAGATGGAAGGGCCAGAATCGGGGCTGAGATGAGTCGGTCCTTTAGCTCCTGGAAAGCCGCCTGGCACTGCGCGGTCCAAACGAAAGGCGCCTCCTTCCTTGTTAAAAATGTGAGGGGGAGGGCAATTTGAGAGAACCCTTCCACGAACTTCCAGTAATAACCGGCAAGTCCCAAGAAACTTCGTACATCGGTGGCTGTCTTCAACGGCGGCCAATCTCGAACTGCCTGAATCTTTGCCGGATCCACTGCCAACCCAGCTTCGCTGATAATATGGCCTAGGAAAGCCACCTCCTTCAACCAAAACTGACACTTGCTGAATTTCGCATAAAGGTGATGCTCCCGCAACCTCTGTAGAGTCAGTGCCAGATGCCGAGTGTGCTCCTCCTCTATCCTAGAGTAGATCAGGATGTCGTCTATGAATACTATAACGAACACGTCCAAGTAGGCCTCAAAAACCCGGTTCATGAGGCTCATGAATGCCGACGGCGCATTTGTGAGCCCGAAGGGCATCACGGTGAACTCATACAAGCCATATCTGCTACTGAAGGCCGTCTTCGGAATATCCTCCTCCTGGATCCGCAGCTGGTAGTATCCTGACATCACGTCTAGCTTCGAGAAATAGTGGGCTCCCTCCAGCTGGTCAAACAACTCGTCTATCTGGGGGAGTGGATAGGTATTCCGGACTGTCAGTCTGTTTAGTGCTCGATAATCGATGCACAGGCGAAGTGTCCCATCCTTCTTCTTCACGAATAGGACCGGAGCTCCCCATGGTGAAGAACTCGGTTTAACAAATCCCGCCTCCACCAACTCTTGCAACTGAGTCCGAAACTCCGCCAACTCCTTCGGGGCCATCCGATAGGGAGCCCTGGATATCGGCTTAGCCCCTGGCACCAACTGAATCTGGAAATCCTTCTCCCTGTGCGGAGGCAATCCTGGGAGCTTCTCTGGAAACACATCGGCATAATCACAAACCACCGGTATATTGGCAATCCAGTCCTTCTCCTCGGTCATCTCGAACAGCACCTGATATACCATGTCTCCTTGCAGATGGGCCTTGACGGCCTGAATAGAAGATAAGAAAATATAGGACGCAGGTCTAATACCTTCCATCACGATGAGAGAATCCCCATATCTAAGGGTAACCTTCTTGGCCAAGCAGTCAATCTGGGCATGGTTCCAATGGAGCCATGACATACCCAGAATCAGATCATAATCTGGCAGTGGCAAGATCGTCGCTGACGCTTCGAAAGGTTTCCCATCTATCCATGCCTCCATATTGCAATGGGATGAGGTGAACAGCTCCGACCCGTCAGGTAGCCGTATCTTCATCATCGACCCCGTGAATTTCTCCACGCCATCCAACCCTTGGATAAAGGTCTCCGACACAAATGAGTGTGAGGCACCCGTGTCGAAGAAAGTGTGTGCGGGTTTGCCGCAAATGAAGGCAATGCCTGAGATTGTGACTTATCTTAGAGTTCTGTTCTTGGTTTTTACTACCTAATGCTAAAGACAATAGTTTCCTAAGAAAGGATGGAAAAAGAATTAAAACAAAGAAAACAAAACATTGTCGTACCTGTGATCACTTGCTCAGGATGCCGGGGTTGGGCCAGGTCCAGTGCATATACCTGCTCCCTTTCCTGCCTACGGTCTCTGCCCTGGTATCCTTGTCCTTTACCGCGTCCTCGGCCTCCATAGTGCTGAGCAGGTGGGGCAATCTGCGGCGCTAGAGGGGGCCCCCTTCTCATAGGGCAGTTCCTCTTGATATGCCCCACCTGACGGCAGTGAAAACACTCTGGTGGAGGGTAAGCCCTCCCTCCTGGTCTCTGCACATCCTGCATCTGTGGCCTTGGTATCTCCCGCATCTGAAGAGGCTGGGGAGCCAGAGTCACCTGCTCCCTCGGCTCCTGTCTCACCTTCTAACGAGGCTGATCCTCCATCCTGCCAGCATCTGTAGCACGGCCTCGTCGCTGCTCATTTCTTGCTCCACGATTCTGATCCTCCATTGGCCGCTTCCGGCCTCGGGTAGCGTGCCAGTCTGCCTCGATCCTCTTGGCCATCTCTAGAATCCGAGGAATAGGCCCATCGGACACGAACAATAGAGCCTCCCTCAGATCGTCCTTCAAGCCCTTGTAAAACCTCTTGGTGTACCCGGCTTCGTCCAGCTGATAAGAATCTGCATACCGAGCCAGATGATCAAACTCCCGATGGTATTCCACCACCGACCTGGTGCCCTGCTTCAGCTGTAAGAACCGGTCTTCAAGCTCATCCCTGGCCGACTGCGGAACAAAATGTTCCAACAGCGCGACCCTGAATTCTCCCCAAGTGACCTCCGCAACCTCCCTGTCGGCATAAGTCTTGTCCAGGAGCGTCTTCCACCACCTCTTGGCATGGGACTCTATGCAAGAGACCACCAAAGCCACCCTCTCCTCCACAGGGCATCGAATCCCAGTCAGCATCTCATGCATGATGTCCAGCCACTCCTCTGTCCGAACTGTCGTCTCTGTCCCTAAGTAGGACGGGGGAGAAAGTCCTCGGAATATACTCAGCCAGTTGGCTCCCGGAATCAACTGCGGAGTCGGAGCCTGTTGAGCCCTGAAGGCTTCTAGGATGGCTGTCAAAGTCTGCCCCATGTCCGTCTGTAGGAAAGGAGCGGGAACTGGTGGAGGTGGTGCAACATCCGGAGTCTGCAGAACCTCACCCTGTGGAGTAGGCTGTGCTGAAGGCTGCGAAAAGAAAATTTTTCTATGAGAAATCGGTTCATAAGAACTTAAAGGTGGACAATTATTTGTGATTCCCCATATGGGCACACCACTGCTTCCGCTGCTTAGTTTGTCCGCAAACTAAACTCGCGCGGGGGTGACCCAGGGTTTGTGAACTGCTACTTTCTTCTGATCGATGTTTCCCTCTGATAACACTTTGTAAGACCCCTTTTTTTTTTGAAACCCGGGGTCTTATGCCCAGAACCGCCGCTTTGAGGTGACACCTTCGCACCCGGGAAGGTCGTCACTGCAACGCGCCGATTCTGCCGGCCTTTTCGATCACAATAAGTAGCAAGCAAGAAAAGTAAGCAAGTCCATCAGAAGAAAATATCACATATAAATAAAAACTCCACGAAGGGAGTGTCCACAGAATACATCAGAGTACAATGATACTAGAAATATAAGGGCTCATGCCCGGTATTCAAGTCCTCACTACAAAATCACTCAATGCGGAAGCAAGACTAAAACTCTGAAAGTGCAGGATAAGATCAATCCAAACTCTAGAGGGGGGTGAATAGAGTTATTTAAAATAGTTTTGCAAATAAAAACTTGAGTGGAGAGAAAGTTTAGATTTACTTAGTGTATGGTGCTATAGCAAATGATCAGAGTAAAAAGAAATTCACAGCACAAAGCAAAACACAAAGAAACAAGCAATCCAGACGACACAAGGAGCTATAGTGGTTCCCCAAAATCCTGGGTAGTCCACTCTTCTATCACCCTTGATAGGAATCCACTTCAAGATGAGTTGATCAGGTGTCTTGAGCACCAGAGAGTTTTTGACCAGGTTCTCACAAACCAAAGGAGCTGATTTTGACCAGGTTTCAGCAAAACCAAAGGTAACTTTTGAAGGGAGTTAAAACCCTGTACAGAAAGAAAAAGAAAAAGGGGTGATGTTGTCTTCTCTATCAACAAGTAGAGAGAAGCAAAGTGGATCTGTAGATGTTATCAAAGCTCCCCCTGAGATCAAGAAGTAGTTCAGGAAGGAGAGCTCTGCACAAGGGTGACAGGTCTTCAAAGATCTGATTTGCTCCAGCAAGGAATGATCCAAGAAAGTTGGATGGTTGTGTCTGAAGCAATCAGAATTCCTGTGAGTGAGCTTTCAAAACAATATCACAGAGAGAGAGCAGCTGAAGTCCTGTATTGTTGTTCTATATCTCTCTGTCTAGCTGAATGAATAATATATCTGAGTCTTCTTCTTCCTTTTTCTTTGATAGCTGTTGGCAGTCAGCATTAAATGCTTTCCTTAAATGTCCATGCCTCAAAGGAAATGTCAGGCAGACATTCCTTAGAAAATTCCTTGAGCCATGCACCAGATATGCTGTAACGGCCAATAAATCTTCAGCATTAATTGTCTGACAGAAGGAATTTGAAATCCTATTCAAAACTGACGAAAGTCTGGAAAACGTCGAGCTCACAGTAAAATGTCGATCTGAGCATGACACACGTCGGCCAGAGAGTGTTTTCTGTAAGCAGAACTGGGTTCGACGGAACGTCGAGAAGAGGTCGACTCCACGTCGAGCTGAGGTCGACTCTGCGTCGAGCTGAGATCGACTCTGCGTCGAGCTGAGATCGACTCTGCGTCGAGCTGAGATCGACTCTGCGTCGAGCTGAAGTCGACTATGCGTCGAGCTGAAGATTACTCTAACTAGCCTATGTGACCTTTATAACAATAGGGAGGTCACAACACAAAATCCCTATAGAAATATAGTCATCCTGATCCAAATAGTAATAGGGTGTTCCAACAATCTCCCCCTATTTGGATTAGGGTTACTATTTACATGAATTTAGGGATTCAAAGAGAAGTAAAGCAAAAATACAATACAACCAGACATATGACAGAATAAAAAGCAGCATATATATAACACTATATAGCAGCAGTAATGTTTAAATGTCCTGTGTCCAGCAGATAGAAAGAATTAAAACACCTTACTTTACTTTTCCTGTGGGGCTTTGTCTTGATCACCTTTCTTGAAGATAATTTCTCTGTTAGGATTTGAAGCCTCCTTCTTGGATCTGTAATCATCAGCTGCACCTAAGGATTTCTGATCTCTTGCACTAGGTGGTACAGCTGCAGGATGGAGTTGCATATATCTGTCTGAGTCAAAGAACTTCTTTGAATTATATTTCTCCAATTCCTCTCTCCTTTGGTCTGACATTGTGCTGATGTGAGAGGTGTCCAGACCTCTTTCTCTAGCTTTGTTAATCTCATTTAGAGCAGACATCTCAGTCATTCTAGCTTTCCAGTAAGCTGGAGTTTTGGTGGGATCTTCAAAAGGTACTGCTGGTTCAAATCTGTTGGAGGAGAGTTCTTGAGTAGTTCTTGGGGTGAGGTCAGCTCTAGGTCTGTAAGGATAGGGACCAGAGGTTGGATCAATGGATCTTCCCCTTTGATAAGGTTGAGAACCTGATCTTCCTCTGGACTGCCTGCCTCTGTTGTGTCCTCTTTGCTGATTTCCCCTTTGCTGACTATCTCCTTGGGATCTTCTTGATTGATAGGTCTTTCCATGTAGAGATGATGGGGCTGGATTGGAAGATAGACTTGCACCGGCACCTGCATCTGGAGGAGGTTGTCACAACCCGCATTTTCTCCGAATTAAGAATTATCAGAGTAAGAGAAAACACGCGTCATGATGCCACGTCAAGCAGGGGATAACTGCTGACGCTCAGGCAAATCCAACTACAATCTTTATGCAAGAAAATCATGTGCTTAATGAATAGAAAATCAATTATGTTTAGAGTCTGTATCCCTCGGCTCAGTGGATCATCTAGTCCACAAAATAAAACTATATTTAAGCGCTGCGGAAAATTACTTTAATTAGGCTTTACACCCTAAAGAGCGCATAAGGGTCCCAAGAGAACCACTCATGCTATGCAAGACACCACACTTAGTTTATATAATATATATATATAAGAAAACGGTTTCTGTACGTGATTTGGAAAATAGTGATTAAGTTTATAAAAACATGCTGATCATGAGCTTCATTTATAATAGTATTTATAGTTTAAAAATAACTAGCAACCTAGCATAAAACCTTCTCAAAGCAAGTAGACTATCTCCAGAAAAATAAATGGTAGCAGCAATAGTATATATCTAGTACAAGGTAAAAACTACTAGTGGGCGCCAACAACCTGACACGAACCCACTAGCACACATATATGTCTGTAAAAAAAGTACTGAAAACAACCTCACAAACAAGGTAAACGAAACTCCAAAGTCCGGGAGTCCACCAACAACAACACCTCCAACTAGCCACCAGACCGGCTACAGCTCAGAACCTGGGGTATTCCAAAAGAAAACAGAATACCTCAGCAAGCAAAAATCAAGGTAAAACTGCATGAAAGAGTCAACCAAAAGGACAAAATAACAGAAAACATGCAGTAGAAAGAGTCACAACTGTCCAAAACAGGACAACAAGAAATGCCCACTGCTGCGCACACACTTCCGCAATTGGCTAACATGAAAAACATTATGAACACCAGGGAAGTTCGCTGGCAAATCCAATCTATATGCAGACACACCAATCCGCTCCAAGACCTCAAACGGGCCCACATACCTTGGGTCCAATTTCCGATTTTTACCAAATCTCTTCACACCAACCATTGGAGAAACTTTGAGGTATACATGATCCCCTACTGAAAATTCCAAAGCAGACCTACGCCGATTGGCGTTCTTTTCATACCTCTCCTGGGCTAAACGAAGCTTCTCCTGAATAAGCTTCACGGCGACTTCCATCTCTTCTAGAGCATCAGGACCCAACAAAGGCTTCTCACCAGCCTCAACCCAAAACAACGGAGTCCTACAGCGCCTCCCATACAAGGCTTCGAACGGAGCCATCTGCAAGCTTTCCTGATAACTGTTATTGTAAGCAAATTCCATGAGTCGTAGACGCTCATCCCACGCTCCACCGTGGTCTAAAATATAGCACCGGATCATATCCTCAACAATCTGATTGACCCGCTCCGTCTGCCCATTGGTCTGAGGGTGGTACGCAGTAGAATACCTCAGATCCGTACCCAAACCCTCCTGCAGACTCTGCCAAAAACGAGAAGTAAACCGGGAGTCTCGATCAGAAATGATGCTAACTGGCACACCGTGGAGTCGGATGACTTCATTCAAGTACAACTCCGCTATCTTCTTCATCGGGTAATCAATCTTATAAGGCACGAAGTGAGCACACTTCGTCAATCTATCCACTATAACCCAAACAGAATCAAATCCTCTCGGGGATTTTGGCAAACCCGTAATGAAGTCCATAGATATACTCTCCCACTTCCAAGTCGGGATCTCTAGCGGAGTCAACTTACCACCAGGCCTTCCATGATCGGCCTTCACACGCTTGCAAGTGTGACACTCAGCAACATATCGGGCTATATCTCCTTTCATACCATACCACCAAGCAATTTGCTTTAAGTCACGGTACATCTTCGTAGATCCTGGATGGTAGGCAACGCTGGAACCATGAGCCTCACTGCAATTCATACTCTTAATGTCCCCAACAGCGGGAACGCAAAACCTGCCGCGGTACTTCAAAGTACCCGCATCATCAATAGAAAAATCTGGCAACTCTCCCTTCTCTGTCCTGGTAAAAAGGTGCAACAAATCCGGATCGTCCTTCTGATGCAATCTAGTCAAAGAAATCCAGGACGGCTCTTCCACTGATAAGCTACTCTGTAAACTACAACATCCCACTGAAATATCCATAAGGAGGAACTCCTCAACTAATCGATCGGCGGAGAGGTTAAAGATCTTTCCCGTCTTTCGGCTCAGGGCGTCGGCCACCACATTGGCCTTGCCCGGATGATACTGGATTTCCACATCATAATCCGCTACATACTCAAGCCACCGCCGCTGACGCAGATTCAACTCCTTCTGCGTGAACACGTACTTCAGGCTCTTATGGTCAGTAAAAATCTTGCACTGAGCCCCATAAAGTAAGTGCCTCCACAACTTCAATGCATAGATAACCGCTGCAAACTCAAGGTCATGCGTAGGATAATTCCGCTCATGAGTTTTCAACTGCCTTGACCCATAAGCAACTACTTTTCCAACCTGCATTAATACGCATCCCAGACCTAAATGCGAAGCATCCACATACACATCATAATCCACGCCCTCAGTAGGTAGGGTCAGAACGGGAGCAGTACACAATCTCCTCTTTAACTCCTGAAAAGCTTCTTCGCACTTCTCGCTCCAAACAAAAGCCACATTCTTCTGAGTCAGCTTGGTCAATGGTGCGGCTAGAGAAGAGAAACCTTCCACGAATCTCCTGTAATAGCCAGCCAACCCTAAGAAACTTCTGATCTCCTTAGGAGTATTCGGCCTACTCCAATCCGTCACTGCTGCAATCTTTTCTGGGTCAACCGAGATCCCATCCTTGTTCACCACGTGGCCTAGAAAAGAAACCTGAGGCAACCAAAATTCGCACTTGCTCAACTTGGCGAATAACTTGTGGTTCCTCAACTCTGATAGGACCAAATGCAAATGCTGCTCGTGCTCCTCAGCACTGCGAGAATAAACCAACACGTCATCAATGAAGACCACAACGAACTTGTCTAGGAAATCCTTGAACACCCTGTTCATCATATCCATGAAGGCTGATGGTGCGTTGGTCAAACCAAACGACATCACCAAAAACTCAAAGTGCCCATGCCTCGACCTAAACGCAGTCCGTGGAATATCTGCCTCACGGATCCTGAGCTGATGATAGCCCGAACGAAGATCGATCTTGGAGAACACCGTGCTACCACGCAACTGGTCAAATAAATCATCGATCCTCGGCAGAGGGTACATGTTCTTGATAGTGACCTTGTTCAACTCTCTATAGTCGATGCAAAGCCGCATCGACCCATCTTTCTTCTTTACGAACAAAACAGGAGCACCCCAAGGCGACGAACTCTGCCTGATAAAACCTTTAGCCAACAATTCATCTAACTGAATTCGCAACTCCTCTAACTCACGAGGGGCCATCCGGTACGGCGCCTTAGCAATAGGACGCGTACCCGGCTCCAAATCAATAACAAACTCCACATCCCGCTCAGGAGGGATACCAGGAAGATCATCAGGAAAAACATCGGCGAATCCACGAACAATAGGAATCTCCTCCAAGCGTGGCACGCTAACAACGGTTCCAACCACCGAGACTAAACAAACACAACAATCAGAAAGAAACAATCTCTGAACACATACCGCAGAGAGAATAGGAGAATCCTGACACGGATCAGCATACACGCTGCCGGGCTGACCGTCGTCCCTGATGAAGTCCAAGCGCTTTCCCTTGCACTGAATGACCGCATCATACCGAGAGAGCCAGTCCATGCCCAAAATGACATCGAAGTCCTCTAGATCAATCATCTTCAGATCCGCCTTCGCAAGAAAATCCCCCAACAAAACCGGGCAATCCAAAATACCCAAATCTGACAACACAGATTCACCAGAGGGAAACTTGACACGGAAGGAATCCCGAACACGATCTAGAGACAACCGATGACGCTCCACAAAGGCTCTAGCCACGAACGAGTGGGTAGCGCCGGAGTCAAACAGAACACGCGCCCAGCGGTTCCGCACCTTAAATTTCCCTATAGGAACGCACAAAGCTAAGGAACTAGCACGACAGTACCGCAAATAATCTAGCAACTAAACTACCAGGCTAGAAAGAAAAACAAACAAAAAAAACAACCAACTACTAACCTGAGATCACCTGGGTCGAAGTCTGAGCCTCCTCGGAAGAAATCACGTTCAGCTTCCCTTTTCCCTTGTCCACATGCTGAGGTGGAGGCAAAGCCTGCAATGGAACTGCAGGAAGAGCTGACTGGACCTGAGGACACCTCGACTTAACGTGACCCTTCTGCCCACACTGATAGCAGACTCTAACCCTGGACCAACACTGGGCTGCATCATGCCCGGATCGCTTGCAAACTGAACAGGAGACATCTCTCCCAGGAGCACCCTGAATAGCATGAACCTGCTCCTTCTTCTGAGCTGCCGCCTTCTTGAAACACCTCTCAACAGGATGGCCTGACCGGCCACAAAAACTGCACACCACCCTGCTCCTCTTTCCCGGAACAGCATCGGGTACCAGGGGTTTCTTCTCCTCTACCAACTTCCTCTTATCCTTCCTCAACTGCTGGCCTCTGCTCTTCGCCGTCTCAATGGCCTCAACCTTAAGAGCAGCCTCTACAACTCCAGCATAAGTCACCGACCCATAAGCACTGGCCAACTGCTACACCTCACTCCTCAAACCACCGAGGAATCGCTTAACTCGATCAGCCTCCACGCTGACCAATCCAGGGGCAAAACGGCTCAACTTACTAAACTCTATCTCATACTCACCCACCGTGAGATGCCTTTGCTTCAGATAGAGAAAATCATTCATGAGGCGGTCACGCTCGACCGAGGGTAAGAACTTCCTCAACAGCATCTCCCTGAACACTTCCCAAGAGCATCCAGCCACTAAGCTCTCCTTCTCTCTCAGCCACCAACTCTTAGCCAATCCTTTAAGCTGATAGGCGGCTATCATCACCCTCTGATCATCTGCAATCCCTGAGTACGAGAACATCTCCTCCATGGAGATCAGCCAATCGTCTATCACCATGAAATCTGCCTTCCCATCATAAGTGGGAGGGCTCAGCCTCTGAAACTGCGAGATGAAGGCCATCTCTGCTGGCACCACCACTGGAGGCCTCAAGGGTGCAGGAGGAGGAGGAACAGCTAACCCCCCTGCAGGAACTTGCGCACCCTGAGCTTGCCCTGCCACAACTGCCACCAAAGACTGAATCTGGGCTTGCACTTCCTCCAACTGCCTCCCCATAGCTTCGCTACTCTGACGCAGACCCTCGATCACCGCATCGTTCTGAGCTCCAGAAGATTCACCCTCAGACAGTGGAGTCGATCGGGTCGCAGGACGCCTAGCCATCCTAAAAAAAAATCAATATAACGCAAATCAGAACCAAATCCCACGACTAGAACCGACTACCAGTACAGACAATACATATGTAGATATAGACTTAAAGCTGCTAAACTTGCTCTGAGAGTTTATCTTCTTCACAATAATTAGATGATATGCCCTAACCTAGGATGGTTAACCACCACCTCACTAACTCTTGTGCCTAGATCGGATGCATGAACTTATGTTAGTTTGAAAACTTATGTGTGTACATATGTCATCCTGCAAATCTTTAGCTCGGCGCGTTGTGCTTATGCAATGATATGATATGCATGATTGTGCTATGCATTCTAAAAAGAAGGCCCTAATGCATGATATGAGCGGCGTATACATGAAAATGTTATGCATCCCATACTACATAACATTTTCATGCAACGAAAAAGAAACGTGCTAGTCGCAGTCATGTGGTGAGGTTATGCATCCCATACTACATAACCCTCACATGTAGCCCCTATGGTGGATCCATATACGAACACATATTATGCATCCCATACTACATAATATGCCCCGTATACTTCATGTTATGCTATGAGTGTAGTGTTCGTGCTTTTGCCAAGACGTGCTGATGACATATCGGTGTGTGAATGACATGATGCTGAACTACTAACAGCATCCAAGGAAGGTTGCCCAACTAACTTGTCAAGCAACCTCCCTCTGATACCAACTGTCACAACCCGCATTTTCTCCGAATTAAGAATTATCAGAGTAAGAGAAAACACGCGTCATGATGCCACGTCAAGCAGGGGATAACTGCTGACGCTCAGGCAAATCCAACTACAATCTTTATGCAAGAAAATCATGTGCTTAATGAATAAAAAATCAATTATGTTTAGAGTCCGTATCCCTCGGCTCAGTGGATCATCTAGTCCACAAAAGAAAACTATATTTAAGCGCTGCGGAAAATTACTTTAATTAGGCTTTACACCCTAAAGAGCGCATAAGGGTCCCAAGAGAACCACTCATGCTATGCAAGACACCACACTTAGTTTATATAATATATATATAAGAAAACGGTTTCTGTACGTGATTTGGAAAATAGTGATTAAGTTTATAAAAACATGCTGATCATGAGCTTCATTTATAATAGTATTTATAGTTTAAAAATAACTAGCAACCTAGCATAAAACCTTCTCAAAGCAAGTAGACTATCTCCAGAAAAATAAATGGTAGCAGCAATAGTATATATCTAGTACAAGGTAAAAACTATTAGTGGGCGCCAACAACCTGACACGAACCCACTAGCACACATATATGTCTGTAAAAAAAGTACTGAAAACAACCTCACAAACAAGGTAAACGAAACTCCAAAGTCCGGGAGTCCACCAACAACAACACCTCCAACTAGCCACCAGACCGGCTACAGCTCAGAACCTGGGGTATTCCAAAAGAAAACAGAATACCTCAGCAAGCAAAAATCAAGGTAAAACTGCATGAAAGAGTCAACCAAAAGGACAAAATAACAGAAAACATGCAGTAGAAAGAGACAACTGTCCAAAACAGGACAACAAGAAATGCACAACGTGCGAAGAAACAGCAACGACCCAGCCCAGGAATAACATCCTGCAGGGCCTACTAGACTACCAAGAGCCAGAATGCTGCAAACTACCCAAGAAGAAACTTCTAACACCCTAAACTGCGGGAAGTGATAGTAGCAAAAACAACAACGAGGAACCGGATCGAAGGCAAACGCAGTCCCCCAATGCACCATGTCCAAGTCAAAAGCTCGAGGGTCAACACGTGAAAACACAAGGGACCTTCCACCCGACATGCCCAGCCCGTACCTGGAGCAAGAAATCCATGGGTGGCCTTGGCTATATCACCCAACTCCACCCCCATAAAGAGCTACAACCACCACTACTATCCACGACCCACGATTCGGCCTTTAGGAAAATAAAGAAAACGACCGACAAGAAAAACCCAAAAATACAACTGGAAAACCACTCGGAAACGAAATACGAGGTAAAGGAAGAGTGTTGAAATAAACCAACACGACTAGGCGTTGAGTGAAACGCACTCAGTGCCTACCTAAACTTTGGCCTTGAGTGAGCTAGCCTCACTCGCCGCCAAAATTAAGTTACTACCCACAAGCCCACTAAAGAAAACGGAGCTCGACGACAGTCGAACGACCAAGGCAGAAGATCCAGAACTCAAGTAATTGCCTGCCACTTGAGTAACTAAACTCCCGCACTCGAAATCACCTAAATTCGCCTATCAAAAGAAAATATACAAAGCGCACGATCAGTGACGCACGATCAGTGGTCATGCGCACTCATCGGCTGATGATCGTGCGAAACGAACCTGGAAACCTGACAGAAAACCTAGCAACTGCGCACGATCAGTGTCGCACGATCAGTGGTCATGCGCACTGTTGCCAGCGCTCGTGCGATTGCCCAAGACAGAACTTTGGAAACTGAAGTTTATACGCGCACGAACAGAGACACACGACCAGTGGTCGTGCGCCCTAAAGGTTAATGACCGTGCGTGGCAAACCTGTACCGTTTGGAATTTTCCGAACGACACCGGAACGCGCACACGACTCACGCCACTGCAGTAGCAGTAGACAACTATCAACGTCGCACGCTACTACCGTTCAAATTATGCCTAACCATTCGAATAATACCATAACGAAGGAAATTGGCAACCACACCCCCTCCTAACTCTCCCTCTCGGCTACGCCCGAACCAGAGCATCAATCAAAATTAAAGGAAAACAACGGCTTCGCGCCGACAATTTGGATTCCAAACATCACAACATAGGGGGGGTTTCAGTAGGAAGAACTAAGCCCTATAGTTAGCAAGAAAACGAAAACAACAAGGCCTCTAACCTGGGATAACCGGGATTTCAATTTCAGCAAATAAAATCAAAGAAAACACTTGGCAAGGGCAAGAATACCACTTGCCTCAAATCTCAGCGAAGCTTTGGACTGCTTTCCTCCTCTTCGCACGGATCAAGACGGCCGCAACACCTAGAACAAAGACTCGGCCATTAATGGCGGAAAACTTCCAAAACTGAAAATTCCAATCCTTCCAAAACTCCACGAAAAACGAATTTCTTACCGCAGGAATGAAGGTCTCGACGAGAGCAATCCGAATCCACTCTCGGAATCGAATTCCGTCCACAAACGCTCCGGGAATCGGCGTCCGAAGGGAAGGCTCGGCGGTTACTCGTTTCTCTCGTACAGGACCGGCGGTTTTCTATCGGGGAAGAAGATGATGGGGGCTTTCATTCTAAATATATATATATATATAATTATATAATTATATAATTAATTACAAAATTACATAAAGCACCAAATCGACGCGAAAACCGATTCACCTCGGAATTCGACGAAATTCGCACCGTAGCTAAATACCCACGCTACGAACACAACGGCGAAGTCGAAATTAACTTTCGACGAACAGAACTCGAGTTATGCCCAAACAAAGCCAAACACAAACATCCCCCCGAGAGGCCACACTGGGTCACCAAAACGACTCGGTTTGCTAGGGAGATCTTGCCAACAGGCTACCAACCAGGGCACTCAGTTCCAAGGAGCTAAACCATACTCCACACATGGCACAAGCCACGGAAATGCGTCATCGTAACACCAAACGAGAATAAAAATAGTCGCTGAAAAGACGGGGCGTTACAGAGGTGGAGGTGGAGGCTGATGGACAGTCTTGGAGGGGCCTTCATTGAACTTTCTTTTCTTCTTCATTGCCTTTCTTTGATTTTGAGAATACTGCATCCATGGCTCTGTAATTTCACAGTTGTATTTGATGTAATAGGGGATGTCATGGTCTGTGGCTCTAGCCATTGGAACTCTTTTCATAGCTTTTGATCTTGCTTTCCTCTTCCTTGCAATGGTTGCAGAGGAGTCATCAAAATCAGTAGCAAACTCATCTTCTGAACTCTGAGATTCATCATAGGGATCTATGTACTTTCTTTTGGAGATCGGAAAAGTGATGGAGGCTGGAGCTGCTGAGGAGGTGACTGGAGGAAGATCTGTTGTCAGTGGGGAGGAGGAGTCTACCACTGCAGGAGAGGGAATAGCCTCAGGAGCCATAGAGACTGAAGAGGCTGGTTCCTGAAGGCCTGGTTCCTGAGGGCCTTGGGAGACATGGGTCTCAACTGCATCAGGTGTCTCAATTACTTCACCTGAAGTTTCAGCAGCTACTATTTTTTCAACTTCATCACTAGCAGGAGCCACTGCTACCACTGCTACATCAGGGATCATGGTCTTCTGAAAAGGGATAATAGCCCTAGACAGGTCTTCTTGAAGCTGTTCTGAATTTTGAGTAGGAGCCTCAGATGCTATCTGAACTTCTGCTGCTGAGACTGTCTCTGAACAAGTCTGTACAAACTGAACTGATGAAGGATGCAGCTCTTCTTCTGCTGACATCTCCCCCTGCCTAGAATCAGTGGCAGCTGACCTAGGCCCCCAGAAGAAGGGCATGCCAGATGAGAGGAGAGGGAGGAGACAGAGGCAGAGAGAGTTCTCAGGGAAAGGAGGAGAGGAGCCAGCTTGGCATCCAAGAGGGAGGAGAGCCTAGGGGCCAAAAGGTCAAAAATCTGATTGGCCAAGGGCAGGAGAGCTACTTGCTCAAGTGGGACTTGAGTAGAGGTAGAGGGAGTAGCAGAAAATGGAAATGTAGAAGATGTTGTGGGTGGTGCAGACAAGGGAGGGGTAACTGGTTCATGGATGGAGGAAAAGAGTAGTTCTGAAAAAGTTGATGAATGGAGGAAGTCATGAGGAGAGGAGGTAGAGGCATCCATGAAGGAGTCTTCATGAATGTCAAAGGAGAAGAGGTCCTCATGAGATGAGGAATCCAAGCTTATGGGAAGGAAAGTTGTGTGTGGTGGAAGGGAGGATGCAATAGTAGAGATGGATGAAGGTATGGGTTGAGTGGATGAGAGGATTGTGGTTGAGGGGATGAAGGTGGATGGGAGGGAGATGGAGGGAGATGGCAAAATCCCTGCTTCTGGACCAGTGGACTGAGGGAGAGTGACCTCTACAGTCCTGGTGTCTGCAGAAGTCCTCATTGCTGCTGCTGCCCTGGGATTCACAATTTTTTTGTCCCACTTGCCAATCAGTGCACAAGTGAGCCTCTTGGAAGCATTGATGTGCTTCTTTGAGGACACAAGCAGCTGGGGGCAGCAGTGGTTCAGAATCAACCCAAGAACCCTTCCAAAGTGGACAGAGTTCTTATCCAATTTCTTCTTAATCATTTCAAAAACAATCAATCCCCAGTTGGGATGTTTCTTATCCAAGATTGCAGCCATAAGGCAAAACTGATGCCTAGTAATGGCATCATGTGCAGTCCTCTTTGCACAGATTACTTTGCATGTGATGTCTGCTAATAACCTATACTCAATAGCTAGGTTAACTTTTAGGAGTTTAGAGGGGTTACCAGCAGCATGCCCCATCCTGTCCAGCATCAAAGCATACTCTTCCACAGAGAGTTCTATTCCATCATCTCCAGCAGCAAAACTGAAAACTTCTGAGATGATTTGAGGTGAGATGGCTACCTCATTCCCTGAAATTTGCCCGGTCAATGTATTGTTATCTGAGTTAACTACTGTAAGAGTCCATTCTTTGATTTCCGACTCTGGAAGAGGGATCCTGGTTGTCATAAAGTTGACCAGGTGCTACTCCTTGAAAAGTTCCAGAATATCCAGAAAGTACTGTGGTGATCCATCAAATGAGTCGAAGTCGATGTCGAAGCCTGAATCGAACTTCATGGCCGCCAAAGCACCTGTAGTGATTGCCATTTTCCTGCAAAAAAAAATACCTTCCAAGATCAAGAGTAAAGGATTTGGAGGGAGAAAGCTTGAGCAGAAAATATGAAAGCGCAACTGCGAACGACGGAGAAAAAATGATTTTATACTTAGGGTTCGACGCAGAAATGGAAAGAACGTCGAGCTCAGTTCGACGCTCTAAGGCTCTAGGAGAACTGAAACGACTCAATAGCGTGCAGCTTAGGTCGACGTTCGACGCTTGGGCTGATGCTATACGTCGAGCTCAGGTCGACGTTGAACGAAGACGTCGACCGGAGAGAGAGAAACTCAAGAAGCCAGGGAGCTGTGAACTTAGTTCGACGCTAGAAGCTGAGTTCGACGTTCGACGCTTTTGAGGGCGACGGACCGTCGATCTCCGTTCGACGCAGCGTCGAGCTTAGTTCAGAGCTCAGAAACACCACTCAGACAGGGAAATTTTGAAATGAAATTTTTCCTATTCCTGTTAATTAGGGGTTTCAAAATCTTGGAGTTTTAATTTATGCTGTCTCCATCTAGCATTCCCAACTGATTGAGGAAGAAGAAGTGCTTCTTTTCATCCAAGGGCTTGGTGAAAATATCTCCTCTTTGTAGTTCAGTGGAAATGTATTCTAGTGCAATTTTCTTCTTTTCTACATTATCCCTTAAGAAGTGATGTCTGATCTCTATGTGCTTGGTCCTACTATGGAGAACTGGATTTTGAGCAATTGATATTGCACTGGTATTATCACAAAAGATTTTAGACATCTCTAAGTTATAGCCATAGTCTAGGAGCTGGTTTTGAATCCACAAAATCTGTGAGCAACAACTGCCTGCAGCCATGTATTCAGCTTCAGCAGTTGATGTGGACACAGAGGTTTGTTTCTTACAGAACCAGGAGACAAGTCTATTACCAAGGAATTGACAAGTTCCACTGGTGCTTTTCCTGTCTACTCTACATCCAGCATAATCAGAATCTGAAAATCTAGTTAGATCAAATCCTGAGTCATGTGGATACCAGAGACCTAGATTAGGACAACTTTTTACATACCTAAGAATCCTCTTAACTAATGTGAGGTGGGACTCTCTAGGGCTTACTTGGAATCTAGCACAAATGCATGTGGCAAACATTATATCTGGTCTAGTAGCTGTTAGATAAAGTAATGAGCCAATGATTGCTCTATAGCTTGTCTGATCAACTGGTTTTCCAGATTCATCAGCATCTAAAACAGCATTTGTAGGCATAGGTGTTTTCATAGAGGATGCTTCAGACATTCCAAATTTCTTAACCAGTTCTCTTGCATACTTGGTTTGAGAAATGAAAATGCCATCCACATGTTGTTTAACTTGCAATCCTAGAAAGAAAGCAAGCTCACCCATGCTACTTATTTCAAACTTTGAGTGCATAAGTTGTGAGAACTTTTTGCATAAGTTTGAATCAGTAGACCCAAATATGATATCGTCTACATAAACTTGTACTAGTAGGGTATGGGACCTATGGGTTCTAACAAAGAGAGTTTGGTCTACTCTACCCCTTTTAAAATCATTTTCCAACAAAAAACAAGCTAAGGTCTCATACCATGCTCTAGGGGCTTGCTTGAGACCATATAAAGCTTTATGCAGTTTAAAAACATGATCAGGAAAGGTTGGAGAGATAAAACCTGGAGGTTGCTTTACATAAACCTCTTCCTTGATGTCTCCATTGAGAAAAGCACTCTTGACATCCATCTGATATACCTTGAATCTCTTGTGAGCTGCATATGCAAGAAAGATTCTTATGGCCTCCAACCTTGCAACTGGTGCAAAGGTTTGGTCATAATCAATTCCTTCTTCTTGGCAATATCCTTGTGCAACAAGTCTTGCCTTGTTTCTCACAATTATTCCTTGATCATCCAACTTGATCCTGAATACCCATTTGGTTCCAACAATTTGCTGGTTTCTTGTCTTGGTACTAATTCCCAAACTTTATTCCTTTCAAATTGATTCAACTCCTCTTGCATTGCAATGATCCAGTTTGGATCTTGCTCTGCATCTTGTATTGTTTGAGGCTCAATTTGAGAAAGAAAGCAAGTGTGCATAATATTTTGATTAACTTGATTCCTTGTTTGCACACCTACTGAGATATCTCCAATTACTTGAGACATTGGGTGATCTCTTGTTGTTGCAAAGTCAACAAGGGGTGTTGATGATGCACCAACCTGTGTTGTTGTTTCCTCTTGTGGAACAACAACTGGTTCTTCACTTTGTTGGCCTTTTGAACTTTCCAGAACCTGAGATTCCTCTTCATTGTCACTAAGTTCAGTGTCTTGCTGAATTGTTGAAGGTAATGACCCTTTGTCTGTGATGGTAAGCTGCTTCAGATTTTCTGAAATTGAATGTTCCTGCAAATTGCTTATGGTAGAGGTCTCCTTCTCCTTATAAGACATGTTAGTTTCATCAAATGTAACATGCATGGATTCTTCAATTTTATTTGAGCACTTGTTAAAAACCCTATAAGCCTTGCTAGTCATGGAGTATCCCAGAAACACTCCTTCATCAGCTTTGGCTTCAAATTTAGCTAGGCATTTCTTGTCATTATTGTGAATGAAGCAAATGCAACCAAAAATTTTGAAGTAATTTACTTTAGGTTTCTTCCCTTTGAGTAACTCATAGGGAGTCTTACCCTTTAGTTTGTGTATCAGGCTTCTATTCAAAACATAGTTGGAGGTGTTCACAGCCTCTGCCCAAAAGGTTAGAGGAAGGTGAGCATCTGTCAACAATGTTGTGGCAGATTCAATAAGGGTTCTATTTTTCCTTTCAACTACCCCATTTTGTTGAGGAGTTCTTGGAGCTGAGAAAGTGTGCCTGATACCTTCCTTCTGGCAGAACTCTAGCATAAGAAGAGAATCAAACTCTGTCCCATGATCACTTCTGATCAGGGCAATGTGAGTATTGAACTCAATCTGTATGCCTTTGAGAAAATCTGTCAAAATCTTGAAGTTATCAGACTTCTTCCTCAGAAAGAACACCCAAGTGAATCTTGAGAAGTCATCTACAACTACTAAAGCAAAAGATTTCCCTCCTAGACTTTGTACATTAATTGGTCCAAAAAGGTCCATGTGCAATAAGTACAAAATTCTAGGTGAGTCACTCTTATTAAGTGACTTGAAACTGTTTTTAGTTTGCTTGCCTAACTGACAGGCCTTGCAAAGTCCTTCCTTCTTGGAGGGACCAGAAGGTAGTCCTCTAACAAGGTTGTCTTTGGATAACTTAGCAATGGTTCTAAGGTTCACATGTCCTAGTCTTTTATGCCAAAGTTCATTAGGTTTGCTAAGGGAGTTAAATAAACATATATCTACTTTAGATGAATTGAAATCAACTAGGTATATGTTATCTTGTCTATTACCAATTAAAACAATGTTGTTATTTAATGCAATATTACATGCTGAGTTGGTAAACCAAACCTGATAACCAGCATCACATAGCTGGCTGATGCTGATTAAGTTGTGCTTTAGTCCTTCCACATAGGCCACTTTCTTGAATGTAATTGACCCTATTTTGACTTGGTCATAGCCTTTTGTTTGTACAAAATTTGAATCTCCAAAGATTACTTTGGGTCCATGTTTAGCTTTGAAGGACACAAGGTTCTCCTTGTTGCCAGTCATGTGCTTTGAGCACCCACTATCCAAGTACCACTGCTGGTTCTCAATTGGATAGGTCTTTATCTGCACATACAACAAATCAATTGTTTTTGACCCAGTTTACCTTGGGCCTTTCTTGATATCCTTTAAATTCTGAAATAAAAGACATCTCAGGTTGACTCTTATAGCCTTCAGGATGATATCTCCTAGGAGGTATGATCCATTCAGCATAAGGGTTAAAGTGATGAGATGTGGAGCTGGAATTGAATTTTGAATTAACCTTTGAGAACTGAGTTTTGCTCTGAACTCGGCTCGACGCACGTCGAGCTTCGGTCGACGGACTCAGGTGAGTGCGTCGAGCTCCATTCGACGGCAAAGTCTTGCTTTGTTCAGAAGGTAGAAGGCGTCGATCTGAGTTCGACGTTTTCTTGCGATTACGTCGAGCTCTGGTCGACGTCCGTCGAGCTTCGTTCGATGCTTTTTGTCCAGTTTCCTGGGTTAAGTCAGCATTCTTCCTAGCCACTATCAAGACTCCTTTACCTTTGTCACTGGTAAATTTGATTGGAGTTGTCAGCACTATGGGTTGGCTGGATGAAGCACCCAAGCCCAGTGTACCATTCAGTCTTGAGTTCACTGTACTTGTGATGTCCATTAATTTGATACTTCTCCCATTAAGGGTTTCTTCAAATTGTTTGGCCTTAGATAGTTCACCTTTCAGTGAAGCTATCTCCTCCTCACACTGCTTCAACTCTTCTAAGAGTCTAAGATTATCTGAGTTAATGGATTTGCATTCAATTAATTGTTCTCTGAGAGTTTTAATCAACTTTTGAGATTCAATCAAGTCAATGCACATAGATTTGAACTCAGATTTAAATTCATCAGAAGTAGAATCAAATGAATCTATTACCTGATCCTCAGTAAGTTCCTGATCAGATAGGTAGTCAGCATCAGGCTCTGAATCAGTGTTCTTTTGAGATGCACTGATGGCCATCATGCAGAATCCTTTTTCTTCTGCATCATCCTCATCATCACTAGAGCTGGATGATGAATCAGACTCATCTGAGTCACTCCAGGATTCAGCCACAAATCCTTTTCTGGTGTGCTTGCTGTTGCTGGAGGAAGGCTTGTCATGGTGCTTCCTTGACTCCTTATCCTTCCTTTTATCTTTTCTTTCCTTCTTGTCCCTCCTGTCCTTATCTTGATTTTCTGGACAGTTGGGGACAATGTGTCCTGGTTTCCTGCAGCCAAAACAGATAACATATTTATTAGTAGATCTGTCATACCTTGGCTTGTCTTTGTCTTTGGATGACCATCTTCTGAAGTTCTTTTTATTCAGCTTATTGAACCTTTTGACAAGTAGGCTCATAAGCTCTTCATCTCCCAACACCTTTTCTTTAGGTTGTTCTTCCTATGCCTTGAAGGCAATGGTTTTCTCAACCTTTTCAGTTGGTGTGGATATCTTCTGCTCTTCTTCTCTCTTCTTCATGAATTGCTCATAACTCTTGAGCTTTCCTAGAAGAGCTTCTGTGGATAACTCACATACATTCCTTCCATCTTTAATTGACCAGATTCTTGAGTCCCAAGAGCTAGGGAAACAAGTCAGTATCTTGTCATTTATCTCAGTGAGAGATATGTCCTTTTCTAGTGATCTAAGCTCACTGATGATTAGGCTCAGTCTGTTGTACATGTCAGCAACTGACTCAGACTCTGCCTTTTTGAAGTTCTCATACTGGGTGATGAGGTAGGATCTCCTATCCTTTCTTTCATCTGCAGAACCTGATACAATTTCTGAAAGTTTTTCCCAGATCTCTTTGGCAGTATTGCATTCAGCTACTTTTTGGAAAATGTCATCTGACATGGTTTGAGCCAAGATGTTCATGGCTTTAGCATCTGCTGTCTTCCACTTCTTTATGTCAGCATCAGTTCCTGAAGGAGGAGGAACAGCTGATGTACTTGTTTCTGTGGGAGGCCTTGGACAATCTGTCAACACAGAATTAAAGATGTCCTCATCAAATGAATTCATGTAAAGTTTAATCCTTGCTTTCCATAGTGCAAACTTAGAGAGATTGCACATAGGAGGTCTGGTACTAGCAAAGTCCTTGTTTTGTGCCATGAGTTTTAAAGATAAGTAAAACTAAGGAAAATAACCCTTTGAGAGAAATGATCTTATCAGGGATCTTTTGATCCAGGTGTTAGCCTGTATGAATGATCAACCTCGCTCTGATACCAATTGAAAGTGCAGGATAAGATCAATCCTAACTCTAGAGGGGGGTGAATAGAGTTATTTAAAATAGTTTTGCAAATAAAAACTTGAGTGGAGAGAAAGTTTAGATTTACTTAGTGTATGGTGCTATAGCAAATGATCAGAGTAAAAAGAAATTCACAGCACAAAGCAAAACACAAAGAAACAAGCAATCCAGACGACACAAGGAGCTATAGTGGTTCCCCAAAATCCTGGGTAGTCCACTCTTCTATCACCCTTGATAGGAATCCTGAGAGGTCTAAGTTGTTAGCCTAAATCACCTAGAGGGGGGTGAATAGGTGAAATGCGTGTCAAATGCGGAATTAAAAACTAACACAGCACACATCAAGCAATCACAGACGACAAGAGATTTATAGTGGTTCCCCAACCTTGGGTACGTCCACTTTCCTCACCGATCTAGCAAATCACTAGACTCGGCTACTCCACTATCTCGGATTGAAAACAATCCTACACCTCAGAACCACGTTCCTACAAAACTCGATCCAACTGGATCTACAAAACTCGGAAGAAAGATCTTCCTACAAATCTCGGAGAAAAACTCCTACAAAGAAATTTTGGTTTGAGAATAAAAAATCAAAACAACAATCTCAGATCTGGATCTTTGACAGTCTTCTTCTTTAGGAACTTCGGCTTGATCAGAAACGGTTGAAGATGACTTGAGAGAGATCCACAAATCTGAAAACTAGAACCACCTCGATCAAGAAGTTAGATCTGAAATCTTTGAGGCTTGGCGAGATCGAGTGATTCACTTTTGTCTGGATCACTGGAGAAATAGACGTTGAAGACGGAGATCGGCGATCCAGAGTTTCTTCCGTGAACAACGATGGCGGCGGCGGCGGCGTGAGAATTAGGGTTCACGGAATTTTCTCTTTCTTAAAAAGAATATCTCTGTAATCTTGTTAATTAGTCAATTCTGAAATGACCTATTTATAGGTGGACTCCAACGGTCATAATCTTAATTAAGGATGACACGTGAACCAATCAGAATTGACGGATTTAAAATACTTATGGCGAATTCGAACTTAGAAAATTCTGGAATAGAGAACAGCTATACTCGAGTAAGAGAAGATATACTCGAGTATGAGAATTTAGATACTCGAGTGACAAAGAGGATTATACTCGAGTATGAGAGGAGAAATTTACTGAGTGAAAGATGAACTACTCGAGTATCAGAAGAGATATACTCGAGTATCAGAAAAGATATACTCGAGTATCAGCAAAGATATACTCGAGTGAAGGAGAATTACTCGAGTATCAGAATAGTTACTCGAGTATTAAAATCAACTACTCGAGTATCAGAATACTTACTCGAGTATTAAAATCAACTACTCGAGTATCAGAATACTTACTCGAGTATTAAAATCAACTACTCGAGTATCAGAATACTTACTCGAGTATTAAAATCAACTACTCGAGTATCAGAATACTTACTCGAGTATTAAAATCAACTACTCGAGTATCAGAATACTTACTCGAGTATGACTACTTGAACTTGCAGAGAAGAGAAGAAATGGAGCTACTCGAGTATGATACATGATTTACTCGAGTGATTAAGTTACTTACTCGAGTATGAAAAGAACTTACTCGTGTGACTAACTAACTACTCGAGTATAGATTTAACTACACGAGTATTCAGAGCCTACTCGTGTAAGTCTAACTGATTACTCGAGTATGTCTAACTAGCTACTCGAGTATGTCTAACTAGCTACTCGAGTATTAAGTCTGATACTCGAGTACAAAAAGGGGTTACTCGAGTATTTTGGACTTAGGAATATTTTACTGAGGAAATTAGCTCCAATGCTTCTGTCCATCAATCCAAGTGCATGAATGAGAAGTGTATCCCAATAGAGAGGCTATATATGGGCCAACACTTTGGATCACACAATGAGGAATTACATTACATGGTCCTGTGTTTGGTGACCCATTATAGACTGGCATTGGTCTACACTTGGCAATTAGAACCTGCACACATACAACTCAAACATCACATCAAATACATCTTAATTCATCTTAGTTCAAGGTCTGACTTCCTACAAATCTGAGGTATTGTGGAGACAAACCCCAACAATCTCCCCCTATTTGTAGATGTCAGCACTCTCTATACTAAGGTGAATTACTTAAGAGTAAAAGAACAACATGCATATAACAGGAGAATAAACTAAACTAAAGCAGGGTAAACAAAACATTGCCATAATCAGAATTAAATATATATATAGAAATGTTTTAAGCACAGAAACAAAAGTCCAGTTCCACATTCTCAGTTCAACTCAAGATGGGGCATCCTTGTGCATCCTTTCTCTTTTCAGCTCTTGCCACTCTAGGTAGCTGAAAGGTTTTGGAAAGTAAGTCCTGGTCCTAGGAGGAGCAGCTGGGTTGTTGTGCCCCCAATTCTTGTCATGTAGCCTGATCTTTATCTGAGATGCTTCATAGGCTTTCCACTCTGAATAACTGTAGTAATTATCTCTGTTCTCTCCAAGATCAGTCACTAACCTCAAAGTATCAAGAATTAGGGACTTAGAGGTAGGACTCCACACTTCAGCATGAACAACAGGTGGTCTACCTTCAAAAGCTGGCTCTTTCCTGGGTGCAGAACGGCTGGCAGAAGCGCCGTCACCATATTTTCTTTTCTTCTTAGAAGGACCTTGAGAACTGGAAGGAAAATCATCTTGCCATGCTTCAGTATAGGATAGGGGAGGCTCAGTCACATCACCCTCAGGTCTGGGTGAGAAGACTGGCACACCTCCTTGAAAGGTTGCTTGAGCTGAGACATCTGCTGGAGGCTGTTCTGCAAGAGGATCTAGATGCTGAGGTATAATGGTAGGGTCCAGTTGAAACTCAGGAAAGTTTTGATTATGTAGCCAGACAGCAGTGTCATAGGTATAGAATTTGACAGACTGGAGCTGGGAAAGAATGGATTCTTTCAATCCTTTTACTAGATCACTTACAGCATCTTGAGATTGGGTAGATAGTTGTTTGATTTGAGCTTCAGCCTGTTCAGAGAGCTTTTCAACTTGTTCTTTTACGATCTTCTCCCCCTTGCTGATATCTATGGATAGCTGGGCAATTGCTTCATCTCTGAAGGTGCCCACTTCATTACATACTTTCACAACATTAGTTTCAGCTCTCTCATCTAGCTTGAGCTGATTGTGAGCTACCGTCTCTGCCTGGTTTCTTAGCTCACCTATGCTGGTGATGGTGTGATCTATGGCTTTGCCTCCAATATTGAACAGCTGCTTGAGTGTGTCAGTGTTTGCTTGAATTTCAGCAAAGCCTCTGCTCATCTCCTTTTCAAGAGCAGAGACCTTGGAGGTGACTGACTGCAGAGAGGCATCAAAGTAATCTCTCTGTTCTTTGAGCATAAGCTCAATCTTGCTTACAAGATCTGAAGAGGAAGAAGAAGGAGGGGCAGAGGTTGATGCAGGGACTGAGGGAGCAGGAGTATTCCAAGGGGGATCTCTTCCACAATCACTGAGCTCACAGCTCTCTTGGTTGGAATTATCTCTATGGAATCACAAGGGTCAGTGAAGGAGGGGAGAGAGAAGTCAAGTGTCCTCAGAGGAGGGTCAACAGGTTCTGGGGAATCCTCCTCGTCATCAGACAGGATGATATCATCATAAAGATCTGCTGCTGCTAAGGGAGAGTGAGCAGGGGATGGAGAAGGTTCTGCTGCAGGGGTCTGTTCTTCTGTTAGCTCAGGTTCTTTATCATGACTTACAGTATCTGCTGGAGGAGGGGAACTGGTATCTCTCAGTTCTTCAATCATGCTGGCTATGTCCGCAGCTGAAGATAGAGGCTCCTCCTGAACCTGGGTTTCTGGCTGACTTAGAGCTTCTGAGGATATCTGGAGATTTGGAAAGGATGATGGAGAAGGATCTCTGACAGTATGGACTGGTATCTCTGAAGTCTGTACCTGAAGGGTGGATGAGGCAGGCTCCCCCTCAATTACTGCACCCAGAGTGTCAGCAATTTGATGTTGAGGAGGAGATGGAGTCCTGATCACAGCCTGATGTCTGGGAGCATCTACTGTTTGGGAGGCCTTAGAGGATTGAGCAGTGTTCTGAAGCTTGATCTCGTATCTTTGTATAGAGGAGAGAGTGACTTTCTTCATGTGATGTAGAGGAGTCCCTTTTGAGAAGTCAAACACTGTAGGGTTGATCTCATGGAGGAGGAGGGAGATAATCCTAGCAAAACTGGGATGTTTGACGCTTTCTCGGATCTTGTCCAGTATCATCATTCCGAACTGGAATTTCTTCCTGTAGACAATAGCTTGCATAACGTCGAATAGATTTTGGGAGATGTCTCTTATGGAGTATGTCTTGCACCATAGGATTTTGGCGATGATGTCAACGAGAAACTTCCCTTCTGAATTGAACAAAGATCGATTCAAGGTTTCACCTCCACCTTCAGGATCTCGACCACAGAATAGAGAGGTGCGGTCAGCATCTTCCTTGTCTAGGTCATCTTCTTCGTCGACCACTGGCATCCAAAGCAGAGTGGCGACTGAGGTTTTATCCAACTGAATTTCAACTCCCTTTACCTTGGATTTCAGAACTGTGCCGTTGTGTCTAACCTTCAGATTTCTGTAGAATTCTTCAACATCAGGAAGCAGGAGACGGCAGGGTTCTTGAAGAATGAAGGACAATCCGGCCGTGTCCAGGAGAATTAGTAAGTTCTTGAAGTCATCCGAAATATCTTCAATACCATCGGTTACTAGTTCAGAGCCGATTCCAATCTTGGAGGAGGGAGGAGCCATCAGCGATTCTGCAATGCGAAGGAAACAAGAACGAGGAAGACAAAGCTCTGTAACTGTTCTGGGAGATGAAGAGACAGAAATTTTGCGGCGACGGAAGAGGAAGAACAGGAATCGGGAATACGAAAAGTCGGCGGCTACTCGAGTGAATGAGAAGTGGAAAGGACTTTTTCGTTTTGAATATATATATAAGTAATCCTAATTAGGTTTAAGAAGGATTAAGTATAATATCATACCTGAACGAGGCGGCAATTTGCTGGGTGCGAGTAGAGATTTTGAAAATAAAAAAAAACGAGTACTCGAGTGCAAGATGACAGCATACACGAGTATGAGGTTTAGTATACTCGGGTAGGTACAATATACACGAGTAATCAATCATACATACTCGAGTATGTAATTAGCATACACGAGTATGAAGTCTTTGACGAATTTGCATACTCGAGTATAAGAAGTTCATACACGAGTATCTTTTGGATTACTCGAGTATATGAAACTTTTTACTCGAGTATTAGCCGTTTACTCGTGTAAGTGTAACGATGCTCGAGTCTCTAATACTTGAAGGAATTTCCCTGGTAGATGTCTATTTCCACTGAAGAACTGTACCTCTGAGCAGCCAACATTATTGATATCTTCTTAATTTGAGAGTCCATCACTGGTCTTCTTTGTTGAGCAATCCAAGCTCAGTTTTGAAGAACGAGAACTTGGACTCGTCCAGCGGCTTCGTGAATATATCTGCCACTTGCCTGTCTATGGAGACATATTGTAGATCTATGTCTCCATTCTTCACATGCTCCCGGATGAAATGATAGCGAAGCTCTATGTGCTTGGTCCGGCTGTGGGAGACTGGGTTGTTGGCTATTGCTATGGCGCTGGAAGAGTCACAGAACAGGGGAATGTTCTGGAACTTCATGTTGTAGTCTTCAAACTGATTCTTGATCCATAAAAGCTGTGCACAACAGCTGCCTGCAGAGATGTACTCTGATTCAGCCGTTGAGATGGCTACACAGTTTTGTTTCTTACTGCTCCAGGAAATGAGTCTCCTTCCGAGAAATTGGCAGGTCCCGGAGGTACTTTTCCTGTCATCTTTGCTACCTGCAAAATCTGCATCTGAAAATCCAATTAGTTCACTATCATTACTTCTTGGGTACCATAAGCCAAGATTTGGTGTACCTTTGAGGTATCTCAAGATTCGCTTTGCAGCGATGTAGTGAGATTCTTTAGAGTTCACCTGAAATCTAGCACATACACATGTTGAGAACATTATATCTGGTCTACTTGCAGTGAGGTAGAGCAAGGACCCAATTATGCTTCTGTACTTGGTTTCATCAAAAGGTTTCCCTTTCTCATCCTTATCCAGAGACATAGCTGAGGCCATTGGAGTCCTCATAGAGGTTGCATTCTCCATTCCGAATTTCTTAAGTAGCTCTTTGGTGAACTTGGTCTGTGAGATGAAAATCCCATCTTCAGATTGTTTCACCTGAAGCCCTAAGAAATACTTCAGCTCTCCCATACTGCTCATTTCAATCTTCCCTTGCATAAGTTTAGAAAACTTCTTGCAGAGGTCGTTATCCGTAGAGCCGAAAATAATGTCGTCGACATAGATCTGCACTAGCAAAATCTTGCCTTTTATTTCCCTAAGAAATAATGTTTTGTCTATCTTTCCTCTTGTGAACTTGTTCTCAAGAAGGAAGCTAGACAGAGTCTCATACCAAGCTCGAGGAGCTTGTTTAAGACCATATAGTGCTTTTTGCAATAAGTATACATAATTAGGATGGGTTGAATCAACAAAACCTGGCGGTTGCTCTACGTACACTTCTTCCTTTATGTCACCATTCAGGAAGGCGGACTTTACGTCCATCTGATAGACGGTAAAGCCCTTAAGTGCAGCGTAGGCAAGAAATAACCTGATCGCCTCCAGTCTTGCTACTGGAGCATAAGTCTGGTCGAAGTCGATTCCTTCTTCTTGACGATATCCCTTGGCGACAAGTCTGGCTTTATTCTTTATAATTGTTCCATCTTCGTCCATCTTGTTCCGGTAGACCCATTTTGTCCCGATGACGTTCTTGTGCTTGGGTCTAGGAACAAGTGTCCAGACTTTGCATCGTTTGAACTGATTCAATTCTTCTTCCATGGCTAGAATCCAGGATGCATCGGAGTTGGCTTCCTCAAATTTCTTTGGTTCAACCTGTGAGAGAAAGCTTAAGTGTAAATTCTCGTTAGTTGTACCTCGACGAGTTCTGACGCCATCCCGAGGATCTCCTATTATTTGGTCAACAGGATGATCCTTCAAGTGTCTGAACTCCAAAGTCCTTGCATCTGGGATCTCTTCAGCCACTGGAGTTGCAACTTCAGCTGGGATGTCTTCTTCATCTTGATCATCCACCTCTCCAATGGTGGTTGTAGAGGGGACCTTGATGAATGTCTCATCTTTATCTTCACTAGGTTCATCCAAGCTAAGTTCTTTCAACTTTGTACCTGCATCTACAATAGGCACACTAGACGAGTTGCTTTGCAACAGACTCGTCTCATCAAATACAAGATGTATCGACTCTTCCATCACCAGAGTTTTTCTATTGAATACTCTATAAGCCTTACTATGGCTATTATATCCTACAAAAATACCTTCAAAGCTTTTCTCGCTAAACTTGGTAGAGTGATACTTGCCGTTGTTAAGCACGAAGCATTTACAGCCAAAGATTCTGAAGTATGAAATGGTTGGTTGCCTGCCTTTTAGAAGTTCGTAAGGAGTCTTATCATGGTTCTTGTTGATGAGTGCTCGATTTTGCACGTGACAAGCGGTGTTGACGGCTTCAGCCCAGAAATACTCCGGAAGTGAGGCATCACTCAACATGGTCCGACAAGCCTCTATGAGTGTTCTGTTCCTTCTCTCAGCTACTCCATTTTGCTGTGGAGTGCGAGGAGAGGAAAACTCATGAAAGATACCTTGACTTTCACAAAATTCTGTCATGGCTCCAGATTTGAATTCCGTTCCATTGTCACTTCTGATTTTGACTACGGAACAGTTGTATTCATTCTGGATCTGGCTCACAAAATTAGTGAAAATATTGAAGGTATCTGACTTGTGTTTCAGAAAGAACACCCACGCAAAGCGCGAGTAATCATCCACAATAACCAACGTATATTCCTTACCTCCCAAACTTCTAACCTGCAGTGGACCAAACAAGTCCATATGGAGAAGCTGCAAACTTCTATTGGAATCTTTGCCTATTATGCTTTTAAACGTACTTCTTGTTTGCTTGCCTTTGATACAAGCGTGACAACGGCTGTCCGTAACGCACTTGACATTAGGCGCATCACGTACTAAGTTTTGAGAGAATAATTTATTAATAGTTTTGAAATTAATATGTGCTAGTCTCTTGTGCCATTGGTCAGCAAGAGATGCACTACTTTTTG
This sequence comes from Platanthera zijinensis, assembly GCA_039513925.1. Lineage (NCBI taxonomy): Eukaryota > Viridiplantae > Streptophyta > Magnoliopsida > Asparagales > Orchidaceae > Platanthera > Platanthera zijinensis. The sequence continues at coordinate 155,976,170 of CM077088.1, forward strand.
CTAAAAGACACACTGGTGTCGAAGAGTCTATACAAATAAAATTTAGACAGAAAATATTTCTGCTTCGAGTGCCTGATAAAATAGTTTCCATATTGTTAACCGATTTTATCAAACACTTGTCAGCATGAAATTCAACTACGTATCCTTTGTCGCATAGTTGGCTTATGCTAATGAGATTGTGTTCCAATCCTTCAACATAGGCTACATCCGAAAAGGATACGCTACCGTTAGAGATCATATCATAGCCTTTAGTTATTCCTCGATCTGAACCTCCAAAGATGACCTTTGGTCCGTTGCAGATTGAGGTGTAATTCTGTAGTAGGCTCCTTGTCCCGGTCATATGCCGAGAACATCCACTGTCCAAGTACCAGATTGGCATTTTGGTGGCCTTTGGACATACCTGCAATTACAATCATTTAGCCTTAGGAACCCAAACAAGTTTGGGTCCTTGGTCTCGAGTTAGAATACTCCCCCTACGAGTATTAGCCTCATGAGTGGTCACTCTCAAGTTGCTAACTTTAGGGGTTGCAGCATTTTCAGGATTGAACCAACAATCACTGGCAAAATGACCAATTCTGCCACAGCACCAACAGTTGAACCTGTTGTATCTTTGCCTTGTGTAGTCCTGCTTGACTTTCTGGAATGAAGGTCTAGCAGGAGCTTTACTCTTGGTGGAGGAGGCTTCATGATGATGGCAGTTACATGAGGTCTTCTCCTTCATAGGCTTCTCTACAATGGGTTTTACTTTTGGTGTCTTTTTGAAATTATGACCATGAGCATAAGGTCCATATCTTTGAAGCTGAATCTCCTCATAAGGTGCCTTGAAGACACTCTCGCCAAAGTTACGAGGACGAGTCCAACCTTGGTATCTTGACTTAGGCTTCTCAGGGATCGGCCTAGAAAAGTGTCCGTAGGTGGACTCATAATCGAGTTCGTTCGTGAGAAAGATAACTTTCTTGAACACAACAGGTTCCAAGGGAGCTTTCTCTTTTTCTTCAGCTAGAGCCTTCCGGGCAGCCTTATTCTTTCTCTTGATCTTGTTTCTCCTAGAGGATTTACTAGAAGAGACAATGTGGCCTAAACCAGCACCCTTGGCCTTAGCAGAGAATTCAGCAACGATTGGAAGAACTGTCTTAGGCTTAGAAAAACTCTCAACAAGCTTCTTTTCAGCCTCGAGTTGTCGCTCCAATTCTTTGATGATTTCCTCTTTAAGGTCGATGTGCTTGAGAGCTTTATTGTATCCCTCCATAGCTGCATTGAGGTTCTCTTGAAGAGAGTTAGTCTTATCGACTTCTTCTCTCAAGCTGCTCTCACTAGCTCGTAGAGAATTTATCTCTTTGGCTTGAGTTTTCATTAATCTACGACATTTTTCGTAAGCGGTGAGTAACTCCTTATACTGACCCATGAGCTCAGATTCATCTTCAGAGGAATATCCCTCTTGCTCATTGTCATCATCAGAATCAGAGAGAGGAGTGTGAGATTTTACCTCCCCAGTAAACTGGGGGACTTGTTCATCATCTGAATGAGCCATGAGCCCAAAGTAAGCTTCCTCTTCTTCACTTGACTCAGATGAGTCAGAGTCGCTGAGAGTTTTGCTCTTCTTGGCTACTAAGCTTTTCTCTTTCCTGTTCTTATGGTGTGAGGATTTCTTTTCCTCTCTTCTTCCACCCTCTTTCTTTTTGTGAGGGCAATCGGCGATGACGTGACCTGGCTTATTGCAACAATAACAAATGATGTCAGTTGAGATCTGTTTGTTCTGTTTAGAATTATACCTGTCATGGCTGCTTGAGCCTTTCTTCCGATGATCACCGTCATGTCGTGATCTTCTATATGAGGCATCCTTGCCTCTCCATTGCTTCTTCTTGTTCAAGAACTTCTTGAACTGCCTTGAGAGTAGGGAGAACTCTCCATCAGATAGTTCTGAGCCGGATGAGCTAGGCTCAGATGATTCTTCTTCATCAGCCTCAGGAACTGGGGCAGGAGAGCTAGCCTTTGTCTTCCTTGAGCTATCTGCCTTTAGAGAGACAGATTTCTCCTTGGATGCAGACCTGCTTGTCTCTTCTTCAGCTTTTCTTGAGTTGATTTGCAGCTCGTAAGACATAAGCTTTCCGAACAGATTCTGCGGGTCCGTCTCAGCTAACCTTCCAAACTCCCGAATGGCACATACCTTATTGTCCCATTCCTTGGTTAGGGATCTTAAGAATTTGTCATTGAGTTCCCCGTTGGTGAAGACTCGGCCATAAACTCTTAGGCCGTTCACTATCTTGAAGAAGTTCTCGAACGTGTCAGCTATGGCTTCCTTGTGACCTTGCCGGAAGGCTTCATACTTTTGATTCAGAAGGGATCTCCGATCATCCCTCACTTCCTCTGTACCTTCCATTAGAGTCACTAGGGATTGCCACATCTCCTTGGCAGATTGGCAATGAATCAGATTTTGCAGCATTGAGTCATCGACTGCACTTGCTATGATATTCTTTGCTTTCTTGTCCAGAGAGACAAGTGCAATCTCATCCTTGTCTAGATCCATCAATTTCTTTGGTACCTTTTTGGTTGGATCTATTGTTGATGCGGTCATAGGAACATGAGGACCTTCTTCAACAATCATGAAGATCCGAGGGTCTACAGCTTCCATGAAGAATTTGACCCTTTCCTTCCACATAGGAAAGTTGTTCTTGGTGCAGATAGGGAGCTTGGCAAAATCCTTAGTCTTACTCATGCTTGATACTCAACTTAGAAGGATACGATCAAGGTGTTAACCTTTTAATGATCAACCTCCCTCTGATACCAATTGAGAGATCTAAGTTGTTAGCCTAAATCACCTAGAGGGGGGTGAATAGGTGAAATGCGTGTCAAATGCGGAATTAAAAACTAACACAGCACACATCAAGCAATCACAGACGACAAGAGATTTATAGTGGTTCCCCAACCTTGGGTACGTCCACTTTCCTCACCGATCTAGCAAATCACTAGACTCGGCTACTCCACTATCTCGGATTGAAAACAATCCTACACCTCGGAACCACGTTCCTACAAAACTCGATCCAACTGGATCTACACAACTCGGAAGAAAGATCTTCCTACAAATCTCGGAGAAAAACTCCTACAAAGAAATTTTGGTTTGAGAATAAAAAATCAAAACAACAATCTCAGATCTGGATCTTTGACAGTCTTCTTCTTTAGGAACTTCGGCTTGATCAGAAACGGTTGAAGATGACTTGAGAGAGATCCACAAATCTGAAAACTAGAACCACCTCGATCAAGAAGTTAGATCTGAAATCTTTGAGGCTTGGCGAGATCGAGTGATTCACTTTTGTCTGGATCGCTGGAGAAATAGACGTTGAAGACGGAGATCGGCGATCCAGAGTTTCTTCCGTGAACAACGATGGCGGCGGCGGCGGCGTGAGAATTAGGGTTCACGGAATTTTCTCTTTCTTAAAAAGAATATCTCTGTAATCTTGTTAATTAGTCAATTCTGAAATGACCTATTTATAGGTGGACTCCAACGGTCATAATCTTAATTAAGGATGACACGTGAACCAATCAGAATTGACGGATTTAAAATACTTATGGCGAATTCGAACTTAGAAAAATTCTGGAATAGAGAACAGCTATACTCGAGTAAGAGAAGATATACTCGAGTATGAGAATTTAGATACTCGAGTGACAAAGAGGATTATACTCGAGTATGAGAGGAGAAATTTACTGAGTGAAAGATGAACTACTCGAGTATCAGAAGAGATATACTCGAGTATCAGAAAAGATATACTCGAGTATCAGCAAAGATATACTCGAGTGAAGGAGAATTACTCGAGTATCAGAATAGTTACTCGAGTATTAAAATCAACTACTCGAGTATCAGAATACTTACTCGAGTATTAAAATCAACTACTCGAGTATCAGAATACTTACTCGAGTATTAAAATCAACTACTCGAGTATCAGAATACTTACTCGAGTATTAAAATCAACTACTCGAGTATCAGAATACTTACTCGAGTATTAAAATCAACTACTCGAGTATCAGAATACTTACTCGAGTATGACTACTTGAACTTGCAGAGAAGAGAAGAAATGGAGCTACTCGAGTATGATACATGATTTACTCGAGTGATTAAGTTACTTACTCGAGTATGAAAAGAACTTACTCGTGTGACTAACTAACTACTCGAGTATAGATTTAACTACACAAGTATTCAGAGCCTACTCGTGTAAGTCTAACTGATTACTCGAGTATGTCTAACTAGCTACTCGAGTATGTCTAACTAGCTACTCGAGTATTAAGTCTGATACTCGAGTACAAAAAGGGGTTACTCGAGTATTTTGGACTTAGGAATATTTTACTGAGGAAATTAGCTCCAATGCTTCTGTCCATCAATCCAAGTGCATGAATGAGAAGTGTATCCCAATAGAGAGGCTATACATGGGCCAACACTTTGGATCACACAATGAGGAATTACATTGCATGGTCCTGTGTTTGGTGACCCATTATAGACTGGCATTGGTCTACACTTGGCAATTAGAACCTGCACACATACAACTCAAACACCACATCAAATACATCTTAATTCATCTTAGTTCAAGGTCTGACTTCCTACAAATCTGAGGTATTGTGGAGACAAACCCCAACAAATCCACTTCAAGATGAGTTGATCAGGTGTCTTGAGCACCAGAGAGTTTTTGACCAGGTTCTCACAAACCAAAGGAGCTGATTTTGACCAGGTTTCAGCAAAACCAAAGGTAACTTTTGAAGGGAGTTAAAACCCTGTACAGAAAGAAAAAGAAAAAGGGGTGATGTTGTCTTCTCTATCAACAAGTAGAGAGAAGCAAAGTGGATCTGTAGATGTTGTCAAAGCTCCCCCTGAGATCAAGAAGTAGTTCAGGAAGGAGAGCTCTGCACAAGGGTGACAGGTCTTCAAAGATCTGATTTGCTCTAGCAAGGAATGATCCAAGAAAGTTGGATGGTTGTGTCTGAAGCAATCAGAATTCCTGTGAGTGAGCTTTCAAAACAATATCACAGAGAGAGAGCAGCTGAAGTCCTGTATTGTTGTTCTATATCTCTCTGTCTAGCTGAATGAATAATATATCTGAGTCTTCTTCTTCCTTTTTCTTTGATAGCCGTTGGCAGTCAGCATTAAATGCTTTCCTTAAATGTCCATGCCTCAAAGGAAATGTCAGGCAGACATTCCTTAGAAAATTCCTTGAGCCATACACCAGATATGCTGTAACGGCCAATAAATCTTCAGCATTAATTGTCTGACAGAAGGAATTTGAAATCCTATTCAAAACTGACGGAAGTCTGGAAAACGTCGAGCTCACAGTAAAACGTCGATCTGAGCACGACACACGTCGGCCAGAGAGTGTTTTCTGTAAGCAGAACTGGGTTCGACGGAACGTCGAGCAGAGGTCGACTCCACGTCGAGCTGAGGTCGACTCTGCGTCGAGCTGAGATCGACTCTGCGTCGAGCTGAGATCGACTCTGCATCGAGCTGAGATCGACTCTGCGTCGAGCTGAAGTCGACTATGCGTCGAGCTGAAGATTACTCTAACTAGCCTATGTGACCTTTATAACAACAGGGAGGTCACAACACAAAATCCCTATAGAAATATAGTCATCCTGATCCAAATAGTAATAGGGTGTTCCAACAAACTCTACTAAAGGTCAGGACTTACGGTCCCTGCAGTCTGGACTCCAGTGCTAGACTGCCCCATCTCCAAGCGTACCGGCCTCCTGGGCTGCCCCTCCATGCTGGGCTCCGCGATCCCCTAATATGATATGGTTCGAAAACCATTAGTCTAAAAGACTAAGCTCTATCATCCCCCACCCCTTCCCCCACGCTCTAAGGCACCGGGCGGAGAGGAAGAAAGGAGAGGACATGAAAGTGGAGATAAATTCCAAAGCAGATAACGGTGGACCTAACTAGCAAGTTATTACAGGTGAACAGTATAAATGTTGTAATAGGTATAACAGAAAGGTAAGTAAGTAAGAAATTAAACCTTCGCTTATGTGAGTACACATAAGCCAAGGGATCTTTTGCAAGGCTCCCATCGTATAACGCGTCCCATACCGCTTATACGTTGGGGTGTCGGTTATCAAGCAGCAGATATACATATATCAAATTGACCTTAATTTATAAACTTGCCCACACAAGCTTATAGACCAAGGGGTCGTTTTGCAAGTCCTAAAGTATAAGCGTCCCATTCCACTTATATTTTAGGTGTCAAGGTTGTTATGAATGATTATGACATGCAGCTATATGGTGGGTTATGATGTTCAAGCAGTGCAACTCACACACACAACTTTGTGTACACAAACCTTTAGTTCCCCCTTTCTAGAGATAACTCCCAGGTTACTCCCGTAGTGGCAAACGGAAGCGGTGGGTTGGGCCTCGCCCACCTCAAAACCAGTAAAAGCACCACTGGTCTGACCTAGCGTACGCCCTCAATGCCTGGTGCACGAGGCGGACTCCTGCGTACTCTTGCCGACTGGTCCGCCGGACTTAACCTTGGCTAAGTGCTAGTCACCTTGCCGAGTCAACGATATCGGTGTCGGTGCAATCGAACTCCCCGATATCGAGAACCCACCACCTTAACTTTTTCCTATTTTTATGCACATGCAACAGTTTAATATTTAATAATTTAAAGTGTCAAACTCCCGGACTAAACCATCCGTATGAACCACATCCGAGACCAAATTCCCTGGACTAAAACGTCCGGCTCATCTCCAGACTCCATCCCTTAGAACACCACGGGACAGCGCCCCCTTGAACACCTCGGGACGACTTAACCATTACCAACCCTAACTAATGAGTGTGTGCAATGAGAATCCCTATTAGGCTAATTACTCTTTCGTTTGTTTTAAGATTTACGTTAGCCCAGGACTGCCCCCGGCATACCCCGTGAAGGGCTCTCAAAGGGCACTAGGAACCAAGACGGCGGCATTACGGCCCGAAGTTCCCTTTCGCAAGGCACTTATTGTTATTGGTTGTTTTTCCCTTACCCATTCTCTCTATGAATTGCATTGAACTAAACCTAGGGTGGATTTGACTCTTCACTCCTACGGGGACGGCGATCTTTCGTCGGTCCCGCGCACCTTCTAGAGCGCATCAACTCATTCCTCACAACACTTGGAACCTCCTATGGTGATTCATCCTCTTTCTTTAAATCCAGCCAACACAAGCTGTCCTTATGCTAACCCAAAACTTATCTTGTTACTCATTTCCCAAAGTTACTGACTACAGACCACCTTATACTAAGTGATGTCTATGATAGGATGTGCTTTGTGTTTTCTTCCGAACGGCCTAAGTTAATTACTGGGGGCCTATCATGATATTATTGAATCGATCTCCGATAATAACAATTTTCCCAGTTAATCTAGTAATTAATTAATTTTACTAAAATCCAAGGTCTTCCAAATTTGTACAAGGATTATATTTTTCAGTCATGTATAAATCATAATAAATTTAAGACAAATATTAATGTACATAAAAATGACATATCCAAGGTTTGGTAATTTTCCCTATGGTCTAAGGGGCCTAAACTTATTTTTGCAATAAACCATTTCCTTCATGTCTAATGAATAAACTACATCAAATTCTCTTCCAAATAAATTGGATTAATTACAGGATATTATAAATACCATGAAAACAGTACTATAAAAGTTTCATAATTTTCCTGCTGGAAATTAATTTATAATAAATCATTTTCTAAAATCCTAATCTAGTATGCTTGTGAATCAAGTAATAAATCCATAACTCCAAAATTTCAGAGGAAAATCCCACTGATTCATAATGATTTAAAAACACTATTTACCAACTTTCATAATTTTCCAGAAACTATTTATGCCATAAAATATTTTTAAAACATAGAGTTCTTTAATAATACTTGTGAAGGAACTATTCTATTTAATCAACATAAAATTGAACTAAAATTCATGGGCATTCCTACTGGCCACAAACATCTAATTCCAGAGTTTCAAGGGGGCCTTATTTGGATTAAAAATCTTTAATAAATAAAACATCAAAAAGGGCTATACCCACATTCATGAATGAAGTACTAGAAATACCTATCCAAAAATTCTAGTAAAATTATCCAAGAGTCCTAACTACCCTAGAAACACACTACCCCAATTTCCTGGCATTTAAAAGAGTTTAAGATACTGTTTTGACCTAAAATCCCTTCTACCATAAAACTAGGGTTTAAGTTTGGAGGTAGCTACCTACATCAAAATTATCTAACATTACAACCAGAGAGTTACAAACTCATTAACAACCTCTCCACAAAATGTCAAGGTCATACAAAGGCATTTGCCCCTATGTCCTTCACAAACCCCCAAAGTCCACATTTAGGGTTTGAACCTGGGCCCTAGGGTAAACTTACCCTAAATCATCCCATCTTCCCTAAGGGTAATCTTAGGACCAAAATAAACCAGTGGTAAAAATCTCAACCTCTGTTGAGGTGAGATGATCATACCAGAGTGCAAAGAACCTTCTCACTAAGCTTCCTTCTATTAGGTCAAAACTAGGGTTTAGAAGATTCCTAATCAAAACTCAACCAAATGAGTTGAAATTTGAACCATACCTAGCTACCTATACCAGGGACACCTCACCAAAATTTGGGAGGGTTTGGAGGTCATTTGACCCTTCAACTACCTTACCCTAGCTTTTCTAGGTTTAGGGCAAAACCCTAGGTTACACTTCTTTAAATGGATTCCAATTTTTACAGGAGCTAGGTCTAGGTGATATTAAGCCCTTGTCCAAAATTCAAAGCATTTGGACCAAGGATTAGGTGTGGGGAATTTTTCAAAGATCTGCCCTATTTGTAGGACCTACCCTAGAATAATGGCCCTATAGGTCAGAATACTTGTCCTATAATTTTCCATAATATATCAAACTGTAGGTAATTAAAAAGCCTACAACATTCATGTTGATCTATTTTGATGAACAAGCCTCTAAAGGGCCTAAATAATTTTTAGAAGAAATCTGCCCTAGTTGTAGGACATACCCTTACTAAAAAGGCTCTACAGGGCAGTCCCCTCATCCAATATTTCACCACTGCATATCAAATTGTAGGTATTTAAAATACCTACAACTTTCATGTTGTAACCTTTTTCATGTGGTGCCTATAAAGGGCCTAAATTTAATTTATAGTGAAACTGTTTTATTAAATACAGAAAATCCGAAAAATAGGGGTTTATAAGTGTTTATTTGATCCTGCACGAATCTTAAAGCGCATCCGACGGCAACTGTTCATCTTCTCCGATTCGGACAGAAAATGAGCCCGCACAGGTGGTTTTTGTGGGCCTTATTCCGGCGGCCTGAGGCGGCGCCACCACCGGGAAACATCACCCATTTGTTCCCGGTGGTGGGGGCTATCCACGGCCGGAGCTAGGGCGGCCGGAGGTGGCGGCGCCGCCCTAGCCGAGAGCTTCAAAAGCTCCCGAAAAATGGCAATTTTCTAAAATTTCAAAACTTGGCTCCGGTTCGTTTGGGCATGAAATCGATTTCTAAGCATTCCTAGGATCTAAGCATGAGAGAAGGAGAGGAGGAGGACCTTTAACCGAGCTTGTCGGCGAGTGCGGTGGTGGTGCGCCATGGCCGGCGGTGGAGCTTTCCGATGCTTGCAAACTCACTACCAATCAGCCTGGTTTCTTCTGTTAAAGGGTGGAAACGAATTCTCTTGGCCTAAGGAAGCTTTTAAAAGCATCAAATGGTGGAGAGGGAGGGTGTAGGCTTGATGGCCATTAATGGCCATTAAGATGAAATTTCGGCCATTGTTAAAAACCCTTGAAATTCACCTCCCCTTGGTCCCAATACATTTAGAAACTCCTAAAAACTGATAGGGGAGATGAATACTAATCAATTGGTGATGAAAGGACGGGTGATTCACCTTCCCCACCATGAATATCCTCCTTTTTCTCACTTTCTCTCTCCTCCATTAAAGGGAAAATGAAGCTTTCTCTCTCTTAATCCTTATGAACGAATTTTCTCATCTCCCTAGCCTATTTGCAGCCCACTAAGGTTTATAATCCTCTTAGGAAAAATCATGAAGGGAGTGGTTCACCTTCCACCATAAGTGGCCTCTTTAAACACTCTCTCTCTCCTCTTTATTTCTCTAAATTTAGGCTTCTCTCTCTCTCTCTCATAGTCACTTGGTTGACTTGGTCAATCCTCTAGGATATGGGCAGCCAAATTAATACATAATAATCATACAAGAGATTAGCCTAAGGGGGAGGGTGGTTTGAGGTTGGGTTAGCCCATATAGGCTAGGTTTGACTTGATTTGGGCTTGGGGTTGACTTGGTCAAATTGACCACTATGGTTGACCCAAGTGGGTCCTTGGTGACTCATTGGGCCCACATTAGGTCTAAGGGAATTTTTAGAGTCATAATGAACCTACTAGGCCACCCAAAATCAGAGTTTTGAAAATTACTATTTGCAGACCAAGTAGGCCTCAACTAGGTTTTTAGGTCACTTGGTCTCCTGGGCTCACCTAGGTTAACTCATATGACCTAGTTATGCTCAAGTCACTCCTAAGGGGGGGTCTAATTAGAAAATGGGATATTACAGGAGAACTCTCTGTCTGATAGCTCGGAGCTTGATGTGCAAGGATCAGAGTATTCAGGAGTGTCAGGAGCTTGTGTCCTTATGGGTGACACATCTTTGGACTTTCTTGAACCTTCAGCTTTTAGGGTTGTAGACTTCTATTTACTTGAAGATCGGTTGGCTTGCTCCTCCTTCTTTCTGGTGTTCATTTGGAGTTCGTAGGAGAGCAATTTGCCGAAGAAATTTTTAAGGGTCTATCTCAGGTAACTTCCCGAATTTTCTGATGGAAATAACTTTTGTATCCCAGTACCTTGTCAAGGATCTGAGGAATTTGTCATTCAGTTCACCATGAGTGAATTCATGCCCATAGTTCGTGAGGTCGTTGATTATCTTGAAGAACTTCTCAAAACTGTCATCTATGGAGTCATTAGCACCTTGTTTGAAGGCTTCTTACTCCTGATTCAACAACGATCTGCGATCATCTTACTTCTTCAGTACCTTCTATAAGTACAACCAGGCAGTCCCACATCTCCTTGGTAGATTTGTAGTGGAATAAGTTCTGGAGCATTGAGTCGTACACTGCATTAGCTATTATATTCTTCGTCTTCTTGTCTAGGGAGAATAGGGAAATCTCATCCTTAGTGAGATCCATCATCTTCTTGGGAATCTGAATTTCTAGATTTATAGTTGAAGCCTGAGTATGGAAGTGTTGTCCTTCCACAATCTGAAAAATTCTCATATCTGCAGCTTCCATATAGAATCGTACTCTTTCTTTCCACATGGGAAAGTTTTCTTTGGTGCACACTAGTAGCTTCATGGAAGACATAACTTTTCTTCGATCCATGATGACTGAGCAGAATCTCTTAACGCTAGATCAGGAATCTTGATCAAGGTGTTAGCCTTATCGACCAAAATGCCCCTCTGATACCAATTGAAAGTATCTGGCATCTACCTCAATCACCTAGAGGGGGTGAATAGGTGATGTTTGCGTCTTTTTGCGGAATGAAAATATTTAAAAGACAAGCACACAAACAAAGAAATTTTTATAGTGGTTCACGGATTGGGTACGTCCACTAACCCGCCTCGCCTATCAACCACAAAGGGTAAGATTCAGCTACTTCACCTTTCTCAAATTATACCAATCTTACACCTCGGAGCAACGTTCCTACACCTAGATCCACAACGGATCTACACACTCGATCCACAAGCCGGATCTACACCTCGATCCACAAACTGGATCTACAAACTCTATCAACTAACAGATCTACAACCTCGGAGATAAAAACTCCTACAAACTCGGAGACAAAGTTCCTACAAATAGAAAAACAAATTACAACACTAAAAAAATGTTTTACACTTCAGATCTGAAATCTTCTTGAATCTTCCTTCTTGAAACTAGAACAACTTGATAAAGAAAGTTGTGGAAGAAACCCGAGAAGACTGATCTGAAAGCTAGGAACTGACCCGTTCGAATAGAAGTTGAAGATTTAGGATCGTTCGAATCTTGTTCTTTCTCGCTAGATCTGGAGAAGGAGACAGAAGGGATTGACGATGAAGATGATCAGTTTTTCTCCTAAAAATGGAAAGTGCTTCAGTGATTCTAATTCCGTGGAAGAAAAAAATTTCTAATTGAATGATTCTCCTTCTTATTATCTTCGGCGAATCCTTGAAATGTCTTTTTATATGTCATCGACCAACGGTCAATCGTCATTAAGACAGGATCCACGTACTTAAGGAAAGATCAAACCTATTAAACTTAGGTTAATTTGAATTTCTGTAAGAAAATTAGAAACGAAAAATCTGCAAGTCCATTTCTCGAGAAGAAGTATATTTCTCGAGAAATGACTAGTTTTCTAGAGATGAAGACTTGGCCTCTCGTGAAAGAACATGAAGATAATTTCTGTGAAGAAAACCACTGATTTCTCAAGAAGAACAATATTTCTCGAGAAAGCAATTTGATTTCACGAGAAACAATACAGCCCCTCGAGAAATTGTCTTAGCGCAAAATGCATGAAGTGAAAAACTTTTTCTCAAGAAGAACAAGCTTTCTCAAGAAAATAATTTCGTTCTCGAGAAATCATAGGGCTTCTCGAGAAATCTACTTAGCGAAAAATTTTAGAACTGAAGACCGATTTCTCAAGAAGAAGGCTTAGCTTTGTCGAGAACTTTTCTTTTCTCGAGAACAACTTGCCTTCTCGAGAAATGTACTAGGCTTTTCTCTAGAAAATGACTTAGCATATATTTTAAGTAATTTGCTGAGAATTCTTGTAGTTTCTCGAGAACAGCAATGCTTTCTCTAGAAATAAACTTTGACTTCTCGAGAAATACATGTCATTTCTCGAGAAAAAGACTTAGGGAATTTTCAGTGAACTTTTTATTTTCTTCTAAGTTGAAATCAGCATCCCTTTCTTTCTTCTATTTCCTTAGTACTTGAAAATGAAGTCCATCCCAATAGAGAGGTTACACATGAGTCAACACCATGGATCACACAATGAGGGATTACATTGCATGGTCCTATGTTTGGTGACTCATTGTAAACTGACATTGGTCTACACTTAGCAATATTGACTTGCAAGCACTCAACTAAAAGATGGCATCAAATACAACCTTAATTCATCTTAGTTCTAGGGTGACTTCATACAAATATGGATTATTGTGGATACAATACCCAACACATTTGGTGGGTTCGTGTCAGGTTGTTGACGCCTAATAGTGGTTTTCTTGTAGAATGTTATTACTTGCTAGCTGCTTAGTCTATTTTTTTATGACTAGCTGGATTACTTGCTCTCTCAGAAGGTTTTATGTTAGGATTGCATGTTAGTTATTTTCAAGTATAAAAAGCATCATTTTTCTATTCATTTCATAGCATTGTTTCAAACTAAAGTCATTATATTTAAACAAACGTAAAAGCTATTTCTATACTTATACTAAATCTAGAGTCATGCATAACAAGAGTTGTCCTTTGTGGATGTTTATGCTCATGTAGGATGTTAATCAGTGTAAACAAAGTATTTTTTATAGCATTTAAATTATATTTTTACTTGTGGACTAGTTGATCAACTGAGCCGAGGGATACGACTATCCAATTAAACTTAAACCGGGCTTTCTTTATAATAATCTTATGAATTTAACATAAAATGTAGAGTTGGAGTCTTTCTTGAGCTTCTACAGTTATCCCCTGCACGACATGACATCACGACGCATGTTTTCTCTTACTCTGATATTTCGTTTAAATACGGAGAAAATGCGGGTTGTGTCAGTTGGTATCAGAGGTATAGGTTATTTGATAATTGGTTGAACGACTATCTCTGGTCAGGGTTAGTTGTCTAGTTTCATTTCATACACACAAAGATGTGTCATCAGTACGTCTTGGCTAAAGCATGAACACTACACTCATAAGCATGACAAGAAGTATACGGGGCATATTATGTAGTATGGGATGCATAATATGTGTTTGTATATGGATCCTCATAAGAGGCAACATGTGATTGTTATGTAGTATGTGATGCATAAAAATATTCACATGAATGAAAATTAGATTTTGATTTTCGTTGCATGCGATATTATGTAGTATGGAATGCATAATATTTCATGTGTGCGCCGCTCACAACATGCACTAAGGATTTTATTAGAATGCATAACACAACATACATGACATTACATAGCATTAGCACGCATGCCAAGCCAAGATTTACATGATGAAATACATACACACATAGTTTTAAAGCAAAAAGAATAAGAATCCATGCATTTAAAGTCTATACACATGAGTCAATAGGATGACGGTATATCATCATAAGTTTAAGCATGACATCATAAACGAAAATCCCAAAGCAAGTTTGTAGTATAAGCAAGTATTTGTACATGTATGGTCTGAACTAAGTTGTTTCGTGCTAGTGGTTAAGCTAGGTTTTGATTAGTTGTTCGTAGTTTTATTAGAATGCCGCCTAAGCATCTTGTGACTACGTCAACTCCCCAGTCTGAGGGTGAGTCATTTGGAGCTCATAGTTAGGTGATGATAGAAGGATTGTGGCAGAGCAATGAGGCTCTCTCTGGGGAAATGTTGGAGATACAATCACAGATCCAAGATTTGTTATCAGTTGTTTCCAGTCAGCCGCTTAGAGTGTAGGACCTTGTTGTTGATCAAGCTATTCCTGTTCCCCCTGCTCCTCTGGTGCCTCCGGTTTTTTTTCATTAAAGATGAACTTTATCTCGTATTTCCATCAATTAGGACCTCCTACCTACGCTAGTAGAGCAGATTTCATGGTCTTGGACAATTGGATTATCACAATTGAGGAGATGTTCTTAGACTCAGGAGTTTCTGTGGAACAGAGAGTGATGGTCGGTGCATATCAGATCAAGGGCCTTGCAAAGAGCTGGTGGTTAAGGGAGAAGGAGAACCTTAAGGATGGATACTCATGGGAATCCTTCAAGGAGTTTCTACTGATGAAGTTTTTGCCGTCGATCGAGCGAGACCATTTGATGAATGATTTTCTACATTTGAAGCAAAGATAACTCATGGTTAGTGAGTATGAGGTAGAGTTTAGCAAGTTGAGCCGGTTTGCTTAGGATTTATTTGTTTCTGAAGCCTGCTGAGTCAAGCACTTTCTGGGTGGTCTTAATAGTGACATCCATCAGCTGGCCAGTGCGTATGGGTCTGAAAGCTATGCTGAAGCAGTAGAAGATGCCATGAAGGTCGAAGCAATCGACAATGCTACGAATCGAGGCCAGCAGATGAGGAAATATTAGAGGAAGTCGGGTGAGGGAAAGAGCTCTATGGAATCTGGTCCTGCTTCAAGGAAAAGAAGCAAGGATTTTTGCATTTTCTGTAGTCGGCCATGCCATCCATTCGGGAAATGCTTTAAGAGAATAGGAGCCCAAAAGCAGGAGCAAGTGCATGCGATCCAGAGCAATCCTAAAGGATATTTGGTTTGTACTTCGTGCAAACAGAAGGGGCACGATGCTGCCCACTGTTGAGGAAGGGAAAGGGTCTGCTATTAGTGCGAATAGAAAGGACATTTCAAGCCAAAGTGCCCATAAACTAAGCCCCTGCTACATTTAATCCCACTTCAGGCCTTGCCGCCGCCGCAACATTTGGAAAAAGGGAAGGGAAAGCTGAACATAGTGTCTATGGAGGAAGCACAGACGTCTACCCGAGTAATCTCAGGTTAGATTCTAACTTAGTTCTAGAGTTTTAGTTCGTAGCTGTAGTTTTGATGTTTGTTTGCCTAGTTATGTATGCAATTATATAGGAAAGTTTAGGGTAAAGAACCGTTGGTCACGTGTTCTTTTTTATTTTGGTGCTACCCACTCATTCGTGGATAGGACCTTTGTAGAGCGCCATTGTTTAACCCTCGATCCTGTTGGCGACGCATTTCATGTAAAGTTTCCCTCTAATGATTCAGTGGTATCGGACCAAGGTATTCAGAGTTATCGTATTCTGTTATGTGATTTTCTAGCCGTTGGTGACCTGAAGGTGATATACTTGGAGGATTTTGATGTGATCTTGAGCATGGACTGGTTGTCCTGATATGATTTGGTCATCCAATGAAAGGTTAAGCAGTTGGACTTCAAGATGGACAATGTCCAACCTAGGAGTGTGTATGGTTCCCCGCCCCAGAATTCCCCAATTATTTTTGTGGTATGTGCTCGGAAGCTTTTAGATTCCGGTTGTTTAGCATACTTGGTTTTTGTTTTGGAGACCGTTTGTAGTTTGCCACGTGTAGAGGAGATTCTTGTGGTGCGTGAGTTTCTTGATGTTTTTCCAGTTAATCTTCCTGGTCTTCCGCCTGAGAGAGATGTGGAGTTTGTCATATATCTGGAGTCAGGCACCTGTTTTATTGCTAAGGCACCATACCGTATGGCCCTGCTTGAGTAGGAAGAGTTGCGTATTCAGGTGGATGAGTTGCTACAGAATAGATTTACTAGACCAAGTTCTTCACCTTGGGGTGCTCTTGTATTGTTCGTGAAGGAAAAGGATGGATCGATGAGGCTATGCGTTGATTATAGGGAACTGAACAAGGTAACTATCAAGTGCAGGTATCCCTCTCCGAGAATAGATGTTTTGTTTGATTAGTTGTGTGGTAGTACTGTGTTTTCAAAGATTGACCTTTGTTCAGGCTACCATCAGTTCAGGATTTGTGAGACGGATATTCCAAGTACTGTTTTTCATTTTCAGTATGGACATTTTGAGTTCTTGGTGATGTCATTTGGATTAACGAATGCACCCTCTGCCTTCATGGATATGATGAATAAAGTGTTCAATGATTTTTTGGACCGTTTTGTGGTCGTATTTATAGATGATGCTCTTGTGTATTCCTGGAATGCTGAGTAGCATGCTCAGTACTTGCATTTAGTCTGATCTGCTCTAGGGAGCATAAGTTGTTTGTCAAGCTAAGCAAGTGTAAGTTTTGACTACCACAGGTTTCCTTTTTGGGTCATGTGGCTAATAATGATGGAATTTCTGTGGACCCCGAGAAGATAGTTGTTGTTATGGATTGGAATAGACCTGTCACTCCCAAAGAGATAAGAAGGTTTCTAGGGTTGACTGGATATTATATAAGGTTTGTGGAAGGTTTCTCTACGTTGCCTACGCCACTGAATAAGCTTACGCAGAAGAACGAAGCTTTTGTGTGGAGTGATAAGTGCGAGAAAGCTTTTCAGGAGTTGAAAAGGAGATTGTGCAGTGATCCAGTGTTGACCTTGCCTATCGAAGGGATAGAGTATGCTGTGTTTGTGGATGCGTCGCGGTTTGGGCTAGGTTACGTGTTGATGCAAGATGGAAAGGTGATTGTGTATGGGTCAAGGAAGTTAAAGATTCATGAGAAGAACTACCTTACGCATGATTTGAAATTTGCGGCAGTGATTTATGCTCTGAAGTTGTGGAACACTTATTGTATGGCACGTCATGTAAGATCTACACGAACGATAAAAGCTTGAAGTATGTCTTCGCTCAAAAAGAGCTGGACTTGCGTCAGTGGAGATGGTTAGAGTAAGATGCAGATTATGATGTCTAGATCTTATATCATCCGGGCAAATCTAATATGGTAGTCGATGCCTTGAGTAGAAAGACAGCCCAAATCTTTAATCTTTCTGTGGATTCTCTGATGGAAGAGTTTTTATTGATGAAGATTTCTATTGGGAGCAGTGAATCGCCAAGTAGTTTGGAAGTGTCTGAGCCTTCTTGGATTACACTTACGAGGCTGCATCAGAAGGACGACCCTGAATTGCAACATCTTCGTAATAGAACTGAGAAGGTATAACTACCGGAATTTTCGATCAATAATGCGGGTACTTTAAAGTACCGCGACAGATATTGTATTCCCGCCATTGAGGATATCCGAGTTAATTTGTACAATGAGGTGCATGGTTCCAGTGTCTCCTACCACCCTGGTTCTACTAAGATGTATCAAGATCTGAAGCATATTGTCTGGTGGTATGTAATGAAGGGTGATATAGCCAAATTTGGACTTCATTACTGGATTGTCGAGATCTCCCCGGGGACACGATTCAGTTTGGGTTATAGTGGATAGACTGACGAAGTGACGTCACTTCATGCCATTTAATATTAATTACTCCATGAAGAAAATAGAGGAGTTGTATTTGGATGAAGTCATCAGACTACATGGAGTACCTGTAAGTATTATATCGGATCGAGACTCAAGGTTTACGTCTCGCTTTTGTGAAAGTCTATATGAAGGATTGGGTACCATTTTTAGGTATTCCACCGCTTATCATCCACAGACCAATGGTCAAACGGAGAGAGTAAATCAAATCATGGAAGATATGATAAGATGTTACATCTTGGACCACGGAGGAGCATGGGACGAGCGTTTGAGATTGATGGAATTTTCATACAACAGCAGTTATCAAGAGAGTTTGCAGATGGCCCCGTTTGAGGCTTTGTATTGGAGGCATTGCAAAACTCCCTTGTTTTGGGCCGATGTTGGTGAGAGGTTGTTGTTGGGTCGTGAAGCGTTAGAAGAAATGGATATTCCTATGAAGCATATTCGACAGAAGCTTCGAATAGCTCAGGAGCATTTTGAGAAGAATGTCAATCGGCGTAGGACTGATTGGGAATTTGTTGTTGGGGACAAGGTATTTCTTAAAGTTTCCCCGATGTATGGTGTTAAGAGGTTTGTAAAGATCCAAAAGTTGGATCCTAGGTATGTGGGACCTTTTAAGATTGTTGAGCGCATTGGAGTGTCAGCTTACAGGCTAGATTTGCCCGCAAATTTTCCTGGTGTGCACGATGTGTTTCACGTGAGCCAATGGTGGAAGTGTGTACTTAGTAACCGACAGGTTCTTGATTTTGTGCCCCAGTTGGAGCCTAACCTTTCTTATGTTGAAGTGCATGTTAGTATTTTTGATACTCAAGATACAGTGTTGCGAAAGAACACAATACCCATTGTGAAAGTTTTGTGGCGAAACCAAGACGTGGAGAGCGTGACTTGGGAGTTGAAGTTAGTTATGAGGGAGGCTCATCCTCAACTATTCTCCTAGTTTCTTTTTGTAAGAGTTTTCTTCGTTAACATTTGGTTACTTTTCCTTCTTTTTTGGATTTGATTATTTTCAAGTCAAGTTCCGGGACGAAACTTCTTTTTTTGGGGAGGGGGTGGCTGTAACGCCCCAGATTTTCCGAAGTTTATCTTAATTCCTTTAGTGGCATATTTATGACGTTAGGGCATTACATTGGCGCGTAGTTAACGGGTGCCGTTTTTGGAGCGTGGTTTTTGCTCAGTGATTTTTTAGTGTGGTTGGGTTTTAGCATGGTTGTGAAATTTCCATCCCGAGTTGGGTCTATTTTGGTGACTCGGTGGAGTTTTTTATAGGGATGTGGATGTTTTGTGCTTGGGGGATTTTTCTACTAGAGTTTGGTTTGTCGGATTTTTATTTCGACTTCGTCGTTGGATTGGTAGCGTCGATATTTAGCTATGGTGTAATTTTCGTAGAATTCCGAGTTGGTTTGACTTTCGAGTCGTTTGGACGTTTATTTAGCAATTATTAGAATATTATATCGATTTATATAAATACCTCGCGTCAAATCAAAACCCTATTCATCATATTCCCGAGTCATCGTCTGTTTCGCGAAAGAGAAAGAACGGAGATGCCACGTGCTTTCAGCCAGCGATTGAACAAGATACGGTGGTCGGTTTCGTCGGACGAGTAGAGATTGGGAAAGCTCTCGCCAAGATCTAAGCGTATGTGGTAAGATTTCCCTGCCTCTCCGATATTTAGGCATTAGGGTTTGCGGCCTTGACCTCCTTTTTCCCCGAAAAGTTTCATGAAATGTTTCCTAGGACTTCTTGCGGCCGATCCTTGTTGCGGATCACTCGGATCAGCGTTTTTTGGAGCTTGAAGGCAAGTGGCGATTCTTCCCCTTGCTTTGATTATTGTACTTCTTTATTTCTTATTTTTCTTGCATTTTCCTCCATAGAGTGTAGGAGTAGTGTAGGGAGTATACTTGAAGAATCCATAGGATAGTGTTAATTTTCGGCCAGGGATTCGTCAAGTATAGGGGTGCTGATCTAACATGAATACGTCGAGTATCTTAGGGAAATTCATCGATTATGGTGGGAATTCACCAAGTGGAATTTGTCGAATATGGTGGATTATCACCTAAGGAAGATTCGTCGAGTATCTATCCAGTTCGTCGAGTATCATTCGTCGAGTAATGGGGTTTTCATTGGGTGATAGTGTAATCATCGAGTTCGTTGAGTATCAGAGGGCGTGGCATTGAGTGAAGGGATATTCGTCGAGTATTCTCGACGAATTCGTCTAGTATGGCTTAGGCTTAAAAAGCGTTGAGTGATCTGACGACCAAGTCCTTTTCATTGATATACACGCCGAATCGAGTGTAATTCATCGAGTATCGGCGAGTTTAGTCGTTATTGCCATATCCAATTCATCAAGTATCCCTTGATTCGTCGGGTATATACGACGAATTTGGTTGGACTTAGAGTATTTTGTCGTTTTGTCCGATTCGTCGAGTATGGGCCTTTGGGTGAAATTTTTGGGTTTTTCTCTCCTCTTTGTCCTCAGAGTGTCTGGAGTTAGGACTTAGGTGTTGTTGGTGTTTTGAACATGCTCTGTGGTTAGATTGGCAGTGGATAAAGGACCACCAATTTGATGTCGTTTTGTGAATCATTGCATTTGGTGGGTTTTTGTATCTTTTTAGGGACTGTTGGGTTGTGTTGGAAAGGTGGCCACCACCGCAGGGCCTTTTTAAGATGTTTGGTCCCATAGTTCGTGTTGGGCATTTTGGCCACCGACTCGGGACCGATTGTTTTTATCAGTGTTGATGATTCACGTGTTAGAGTTGTTCAGTCTCTTTTTTTCATGTTGTGTA
Organism: Platanthera zijinensis; assembly: GCA_039513925.1. NCBI lineage: Eukaryota > Viridiplantae > Streptophyta > Magnoliopsida > Asparagales > Orchidaceae > Platanthera > Platanthera zijinensis. Next base: position 155,997,057 of record CM077088.1, read on the forward strand.
GGCATATAATGCCCCTAATTTTTTTGATGTTAATCCTTTTTCCTTTAGTGGCGTATTTATGACGTCAGGGCGTTACGTTGACTCGTAGTTAACGGGTGCCGTTTTTGGAGCATCATTTTTCTCAGTGGGTTTTTTAGTGTGGTTAGTTTTTAGCTTGGTTGTGTAACTTCCCTCACGAGCCAGGTATGTTTTCGTGACTCAGTGGAGCTTTTTATAGGGATGGTGGTATTTTATCTTCGGGAGGTGTTTACCCGAGTTTGGTTTGTCGGATGTTTATTTCGACTTCGCCATTGGATTCGTAGCGTCGGTATTTAGCTACGGTGCGATTTTCGTAAAATTCTGAGTTTGTTTGTGTTTCTGTTGGTTTGGACGTTTATTTAGTAATTTATATTATATTGTATATATAAGTATAAATAGTTAAACATCGCGTCAAAAACCCTATTCATCATCTCAAACTGAGCCATCGACTGTTTCACGAAATAGGAGAAACGGTGGGTTGTCGCGTGCATTCGGCCGACAATTTCGTGAGATCTGGTGGTCGGTTTCGTCTAATAGTAGTGATTTGGAAAGCTCTCGCCGAGATCTACACGTTTGTGGTAAGTATTTCTCGTTTCTCCGATTTTTAGAAATTAGGCCATCCGTAGAATAGGAAATTTGTCTATTATGTTAAGATTCTTCGGATAAGATAGACTAGCTTATGGTAAATTCGCCGAGAAAAGGGAAATCCGTCTGTCAGCTAATTCGTCGAGTATGGATATCAACTTAGTATAATTCGTCGAATATAGGGGAGTGAATTTCGTCGAGTAAAGTGGAGTTCGTCGAGTCATATTCGTCGATTAGCCAAGTCAGATTCGTCGAGTTAGGATTCATCAAGTATCGTTAGTCATGGCATCGAGTGGAGGCAAATTTGTCGAATATATTCGACGAACTCGTCGAGTATTATTTGGACCTAGGAAGGCATTGAGTGATCTGGCGGCTAAGTCAGATTCGTCGAGTATACACGTTGAATCGAGTCTGATTCATTGAGTATCGTTGAGTGTCGTTTTGTCGCCAAGTACAATTGGTCGAGTATCCTTTGGAGTCAACGGGTATATTCGCCAAATTTGACTTGGGTTTTTAGCCTAGTTTGCCTAATTCGTCGAGTTTTTACCTTAGGGTGAATTTGCTAGGGTTTTCTCTCTCCTGTTGATCATGGAAGTATTTGGAGTTAGGACTTAGGTGTTGTGGGTGTTTCGAACATGCTCTGCGGCTAGATCGGTAGTGGATAAAGGACCACCAATTGGATGTCGTTTCGTGAATCATTGCACTTAGTTGGTTTTTGTCTCCGTTTATGGACTGTTGGGTTGTGTTGCACAAGTGACCACCACCACAAGGCCTTTTTGAGACGTTTGGTCAGTTAGTTCGTGTTGGACATTGTGGACACCGACTCAGGACCGTTTGTTTTTACCGGTGTTATTGATTCACGTATTAGAGCTATTAAGTTTATTTTCTTCCTTTTTGTGTAAGCATATGTTGGATGTTTGCTTCTGCAGGTGTAAGCAAAGCATGGTATCTTTTCGCACTTGGTGCACTTTCTTACTCTACTGATGAGTGTTCTCTTTGCTTGTTTCATTTTGTCTTATTAGCTGAGGTTTGTCTGCCGTTTTTATAGCTGGGATTGGTAAACCCCTTTTTGTTTTCTTCTTGCTTATTGTCTATTGATTATTTTGCCACTTGTACTTCTTACTGAGGTGTTCTTTTTTTGAATGTCTCAGGTTCAGGGAAGTAGCCGGTTGAGCAGCTAGATTTGGTGGTTGTTAGTGGTCTGTAGTTGTTTTCCTCACTCTAGTGAGGTAGTTTTATTATTTCCTTTTTAGTTCAGAAATACATACCTTCAGTGGGTTCGTGTCAGGTTGTTGACGCCCACTAATGGTTTCCTAGTGGATTATTAAGTATTTTGTTAGCTACTCAGTTTACCTCTTTTTCGTTTGTTGTACTTGCTCTCTAGGAAGGTTTTATGGTAGATTGCTTGTTTGATATTTTAAAGTATTAAAGCATTACTTCTATTACCTCATACAAGCCATTTTTCAAAACCAAAGTCACTATATTTTAACTAACGTAAAAGATTTTTTCATATTTATAGTAAATCTAGAGTCTTGCATACCATGAGTTGTCCCGTGTGGATGTTTATACTCATGTAGGATTTTAATCATTGTAAATAAAATAATTTCCGCAGCATATAATTACATTTTCACTCGTGGACTAGTTGATCTACTGTGCCGAGGGATACGGCCACCCAAACTAAAACATAAACTGGGTTTTTCTCTTATTAACTTATGAATTTCATATAAAATGTAGAGTTTGAGTATTGCCTGAGCGTCTGCAGTTATCCTCTACATGGCATGGCATAATGGCGTGTGTTTTCTCTTACTCTGATATATCCTTTTAATGCGGAGAAAATGCGGGTTGTGACAGTTGGTATCAGAGGGAGAGGTTGTTTTACAAGTGGTCAAACAAGTATCTCTGGTTAGTGTTTGTTGTCTAGTTTCATTTCATACACACACCGATATGTCATCAGTACGTCTTAGCTGAATCATGAACACTACACTCATAAGCATGATAAGTATACGAGGCATATTATGTAGTATGGGATGCATAATATGTGTTTGTAGATGGATCCTCATAGGAGGCAACATGTGACTGTTATGTAGTATGGAATGCATAACAATCATCACATGAATGCACATTAGATTTTGATTTTCGTTGCATGCGATATTATGTAGTATAGGATGCATACGTCGCTCATAACATGCACTAAGGCATTTATTAGAATGCATAGCACAACATATGTGGCATAACATAGCATTAGCACACGTGTCAAGGTAAAGATTTACATGATGACATACGTACACACATGGTTTTAAAGCAAAAAGAATAAGATTCATGTATTCATGGTCTATACACATGAGTCAATAGGATGACGGTATATCATCCTAAGTTTAAGCATGACATCATTAATGAAAATCTCAAAGCAAGTTAGCAATGTGAGCAAGTAGTTAAGCATATATTATCTGAACTAAGTTGTTTGGTTCTAGCGGTTAAACTAGGTTTTGTTTAGATGTTCGATGTTTTATTAGAATGTTGCATAAGCGTCCTGTGACAAGGTATACTCCCCAGTTGGATGGTGAGTCTCTGGATCTCAGAGTGAGTCCATGATTGAATTATTGTGGTAGAGAAATGAGGCTCTATCGAGGCAAATTTTGGAGATGTTGTCGCAAATCCATGCTTTGTTGTCTATTGTTTTCGGATAGCCGCTTAAAGTGCAGGACCTGGTTGCGGGTGAAGTTGTTCATGTTCCCTCTGCTCCTCTAGTGCCTCCAGTTTTGTTGCCACCAGATATGTACTTTATCTCGCATTTCCAGCGATTAGGACATCCTACCTATGATGGTAGAGTGGATTTCATGGCTTTGGATGACTGGATTATAGCAATCGAGGAGATGTTCTCATACTTAGGAGTTTCTGCAGACCAGAGAGTGATGGTCACTACGTATCAGCTCAAGGGCCTTACTAAGAGCTGGTGGTTGAGGGAGAAGGATAACCTTAAGGATGGATGTTCATGGGAATCCTTTAAGGAGTTTCTACTGAAGAAGTTTCTTCCGTCAGTCGAGCGAGACCGTTTGATGAACGATTTTCTATATTTGAAGCAAAGAAAACCAAAGTCAGTGAGTACAAGATTGAATTTAGCAAAATGAGCTGGTTTGCCCCTGAATTGGTAACCTCTGAAGACAATAGAGTTAAGCATTTTCTGGGTAGTCTGAGGAGTGACATCCAGCAATTGGCTAGTGCTAATGGATCTGAAAGCTATGCTGAAGCAGTAGAAGCTGCCCTAAAGGTCAAAGAAATCGACAATGCCATGAATCGGGGCCAGTAGATGAGGAAAGATAAGAGGAAGTCAGAGGAGGGAAAGAACTCTCAGGAATTTGGTTGTGCTTGAAGGAAAAAGAGCAAACAGTTATGCAGTTTCTGTGGTCGGTCAGGCCATCCGTTCGAGAGATGTTACAAGAGGATAGGTTCTCTGAAGCAGGATCAAGTACACACGATCCAGAGCGCTCCTAAAAGAGATTTGGTTTGTTCTTTGTGCAAACGGAAGGGACACGATGCTGCCCACTATTGGGGAAGGGAAAGGGTCTGTTATCAGTGTGGACAGAAAGGACACTTTAAGTCAAACTTCTCGCAGACTCAGCCTCTGCTGTAGCCTGTTCCACTTCAGGTCTTGCCGCCACCGCAGTAATTGGAAAAAGGGAAGGGCAAGCTGAATGTGGTGTCTATGGAGGAAGTTCAGACGTCTTCCCAAGTATTCTTAGGTTAGATCATAATCTAGTTCTAGCTTCTAGTTCGTAACTGTAGTTTCGATGTTCTTTCCCTTAGTTGTGTATGCAATTTTATAGGAAAGTTTAAGGTAAAAAACCGTTGGGCGCGAGTTCTTTTTGACACTGGTGCTACCCACTCATTTGTGGCTAGTACCTTTATAGAGCATCATCATTTGACCCTCGATCTTGTTGGCGACACATTTCGTGTCATGTTTCCCTTTGGTGATTCAGTGGTATCGGACCAAGGTATTCAGAGTTGTCCGATTCTGTTAGGTGATTTTCTAGTGGATGCTGATTTTAAGGCGATAGACCTGGAACACTTTGATGTGATCTTCGGCATGGACTAGTTGTCCATATATGATGCGGTCATCTAATGTAAGGTTAAGCATTTGGACTTCAAGATGGACAACGGCCAACCCAGAAGTGTTTACGGTTATCCGCGCCAGAATTCCCCTATTATTTTTGTGGCATGTGCTCGGAAGCTTTAAGATTTTGGTTGTTTAGCTTACTTGGTTTTTGTTTTGGAGGTCATTAGTGTTTTGTTGCATATAGAGGAGATTCTAGTGGTGCGTGAGTTTCCGGATGTTTTTCTAGTTAATATTCCTGGTCTTTCTCCTGAGAGAGACATGGAGTTTATCATAGATCTGGATCCGGGTTGTAACACCTCCGTCCGTCACATAAAATATAATAGAGGATCTGGACGGGGCCCCACACCATATTCACTAAATAGGCAGTGGGATTACAGGTCAATATCAAAGAACTACTCGAATCCTAACTCAGAACATTCTAGCAGAAGCTTTAGGGTTGCATGAACTCATACCAAATGAATGTCCACTATATACAAACCAAACCATTTATATATATAATCGGAATTTCACTTACAAATACACAAAAGTTATGGCCTTAAGGCCTTACAGTTAAACTTCACAGGTGTGGATTACAAACATCGGCACACAGGCCGACCACGCAGGCCGGCCACACATGAAAACAGTAAAACTTTTCCATTCTGCCTTCGAGGGCCTGCATAGCAGCAAGGGCTTCAGCCCGCTATTTCCCGCTTGGCTCTCCAGCACCTGAACAGGGATAATCCACCATAAGGGTGGCAAACATGGCAACGGTCAGCATTCAGCTGACCAATTTATAATGGCCCTACCTCTTTCCCAGAGTAGTGGAATTCTTTCCCCGCAGGCATAGAATTTTCACAAGCAGATATATCACAAAAACATGCACTCACGCACAGTTCAATATATCACAAACGTCATCCGCACAGCACGATGCTCCGTGCACTTAGAGCACATTATCAGTGTACCTGAAAACCAGGGTCCCACCACCGTTCAGAGGTCCCAAACATAACAGCAAGTTTGAGCATTCTAATCTTAATGGCACGCAGTCCTAAGACTCTCATTATGTGCTCCAATGAGACCAATAACATTGGTCTGCCAGTCGGTCAAACGTAACGCAGGTACATTTGAGCCTTGCTCGTTGCTCAAATCGTCAATCGATGCGGGTCAGCTTTCCCCTTACCCGTTCGGCTCACTGTCCTTTAAGAGCTTGCAGCTCACAATAGTTTCACTGTCCTCCAATGACTGGCTTCACAATAGGTTTTCTGGGAGCTATCGCCAGCGAAAACCACTGTCGTCGGGCGTTAGCGACAAATTTCAACTTCTATCCCCAACCTCAATCATAACTGGACCAACGATCCAGAAAACCTTGCAGCAACCTGCAGTGCCAAAAAACTGGTCTTTCACACCATAAATAGCTCTCCAAGAGCTATTATCGTTGGTGATACTCACTGTCACCCGAAGACATCCAACTGGTCTTAAACCGTGGATTTCTAGGGTATTTTCCTGGAATGCAACTCTATTACTCCGCAGACCCTGTATATTGCTCATTTATACTCGAAGTCTTCTCTGGTACGCAAAATAAACATCACCAATCCAGACCAACCTATTCAGATGGGCTTCACACAGCATGCATATTCCATACTACATATTTTCGAATCTATATGCAAGGCTCACAGGGGATTTCATGAATCAACCCAAAGGAATTCCCTCGATTCTCCACCTTTTGTTAGGGATTCCATGCATATGCCAAAATAAGGAGTTCACTTGTCCAAGAAGGAAGATCATTACCCTTGTAGTTCATTTTAGATCCATGGCGTTAGCATTCTATCCAGTTAGAAATGAGCATGTCGCTTTCCTCTTCACGAATCTAGTATCGTAACTTGATTCCAAGCACAAGCACACCTTGGATCGATCTCTACAAGAGCTCCTGGACTTTTCCTCCTCTTCCCTCTTCAGAACTAAGCAAGAGTGTGTGTGAGAGAAAATAAGAATGAATTCTCATGTCCAGACTTTATCTGAAAGCTACCGCCGTGTGGTAACTCCTTCCACTGTGCAGTAACATAGGTGGTAACCGCTTTGACCAGTTGGCGCCGCTATCTAGAGCTAGCACCCTGCGATAACTCTTTAGCGCTTAGCGGTAGACTTGTTACTCAATAAATACTTTCTACATTCGTCGAGCTGCTAGCGCGGCGTGGTAACACCTATTGTCTGGCGATAGTGCTCTCGACGATTACTAAAAAGCGTTGCGTGGTCTACCATAGCGTGATAGCTTCCTATCGCAAGGCGGTAAAAACCCGAGCGCTTGGTCTTTTAATTCACTAAGCTACCTCCTGCGATAAGACTATTGCCGCGCGGTAGCCTTCAATGACAACTACTCCTTTTGGGGTGTTACAAGCCTCTCCTCCTTATAGAAATTTCATCCTGAAATTGTATGCATCAATAAGGACACCCAACAATAAATATGTTAAAACATATTTTACAAACAATTCGGGGTATTCCTCACGCATGGTCTGCTCACGCTCCCATGTTAGCCCTTCATAGCAAAAGTTGTCCCACCAGACTCTAACCTTCCTGATTGTCTTGTTTCGTAGTTGCTTGACCTCCGAATCCTCGATCCAAACAGGCCGAACTTTCTTCTTCACTTGACTATCAACCGGTACTTGATCATCCGCAACCAAATGAGCTGGCTCTTTCACAACTTTTTGCAGCATCGATATGTAAAACACATCGTGCCAACCACTTAACTTCGCAAATAGAGTAAACCAATATGCAGCTTATCCAACTCGTTCAACCACTTCAAACAGACCAAGATACCGCAGACTCAACCTTTTCAATCGCCGAATCCTGCATACGCCTATGAATGGCTTGATTTTTAAAGATAACCAATCAACAACTGCAACCTCTACGTTTCGGTGCTTGGCATTATAGTAATTCGCTTTCCTGTCTTGGGCTATCAGTAGCTTCTCTCTTATTATACGTATGGTAGAATTTGCATCTTCGGCCTCTTTATGTTTATATAGCTTTGACTCGCATGTTTCTGCCCAAGCTAACTGTGTACGGCAATTCTTACCGTATAAAGCTTCAAAGGGCGCCATTTATATGCTAGCTTGATTCTTATTACTGTAGACGAACTCAATCTTATCGAGATGGTTTTCTTACCTCTTCTGAAATCCAGGGCGCACATAAGGAGCGCATCCACCATAGTTATGTTGGTCCTTTCAGTTTAACCATCCATTTGAGGATGAAAGACCGTGCTGAACTTTTAGTCTAGTTCCCAACCATTGATGGATTTGTCTCCAAACATTTGTTGTAAAGCGCCTATTTTGGTCACCAACGATGCACCGGGCACACCATGCAATCGTACTAGGTCATCTACGTTTATCATAACCAACTTTCCACGAACTCGCCCTTTTATTCGATATAAAGGGCGATACTTTTGTCAATCGGTAAACAATCACCCACTCAGCATCGTTTACGTTCTATGATCTTGGCAGTTTGTATACGAATTTCACAGGAACCTCATCGAACTTCCGTACCGGATTGAGTTCATCCACATCTCTGTACTCTCTGGATGAATTGAGTACTTTATAAAATGTGTTTCGTATATCAATTCCTCATGAATATAACCCACATTCGGGATGCACAAACGACCAGCTTTTCGCAAAAGTCCATCATCCAAGGAGAATTGGGGATTGGACGCATCCGCTGCATAGCGTTGTAGTCTCTTATCGAGTTCCGTTGCTCGCCAAACCTTGTCTGCAAGGTCATATTGAACCTTGATCCAGTTCAGGCACGCATTTGTAGTGGCATTCTTGTCAACACAAGAAATGTCTAGGTTCTCCAATTCCTGGATTAGATGCTCGTCATGCACAAGCAATAAATTTGCATTTGCCGGAGTCCTACGACTCAAGGCATCTGAGACCACATTCCCCTTCCCGGGAGTATAGTTAATCTGGAAGGTGTAGTCCCCAAGGAACTCCATCCACCTCCGTTGTCAGATATTTAGACTCTTCAGATCTAGAAGACACTAAAGGCTCTTATGGTCCATGAAGATGTCAACTTTCACGCCATATAAGTAATGACGCCACAGTTTAAGTGCAAATATCACCGCCGCCAACTCCAAGTCGTGGACGGGATATTTTCGCTCATGCACTTTCAACTGGTATGAGCCATAAGCTATCACTTTTCCTAACTAAAAAGCACGCAGCCTAAGCTTCTCCCTGACGCATCACTATAAATCTCAAAGCCATCTGTTCCACAAGGCGACGTCAAAATAGGCATTGTGGTCAAACAACTCTTTATCTCTTCAAAATCTTACGCACACTACGGCATCCAAACAAACTTTTGATCTTTCCTTGTCATTGTGGGGAGAGGTAAGGCTATCCGCGAACAGTAGCCAGCAAGTCCAAGGAATTTCTAACTTAGCTACAATAGACAACACAGGTCACTGATGTATCGTAACTATCTTCGCAGGATCTACTCCAATACCTACAACACTACCCGCATGGCCAAGAAAACCCACCTACGATAGCCAAAACACGCACTTTGAGAATGTGGCCTAGAGTTTGTTCTTTCATATGGTATGCCAAACCATTCTTTCGTGATTTTTTAGCTAAGTGTACACTAGTATGTCTTCAATCAAGATGACATAAATAGGTCCAAGTACTCCTTAAAAGCTTAAGGTAATCAGTCCATGAAGACTGATGCCGCATTCGTCCGCCCATCCGACGGTATCGTGGACCCATAGTGATCTTAGAATTTTCCACACGTCAACTTGGGGAATGTCATGTCCCTGAATTCTCCACTGGTAATAGCCAGACTTCAACTCCAGCTTTGGTTATACCATTGATCCAACTAGCTGATCGAACATGTTATCACTCCGTGGAATCGGATATATGTTTTTCTATGATAACTTATTTAGTTCGTTATAGTTGATGTATAGATGCAGGCTACCGTCATTCTTTTCTTTTCCCTAAAGGGGACAGTGCACCTCAAGGTGACACCCTGGGACTCCAATGACCTTATCTTAGCAATTCTTATAGTTGAACTATTCATTTTGCCATCTCCTCTAGCTATTCTCGATATGGGGAGCGGGCTACTGGTTTCACACCTAGCACCAACGCAATAGTGTCGTTGGTCTCCTGTGGGTACATCACCCATGGAGGTCATTAGGAAAAACATATATATAAGCCAACACAATAGAACTGTCATTCAACCGGGCTTCGGCCTAATGGTCGCTGAAGGCATGAAGAATTACTTCGTGCACAGCCGAACAAGTTTGACAACTTGGAGAGCAGACATTAATATCTTGCTCGATCCTCGCATACAAGCAAACTTAGTCCCTCGTTCGGTGATCTTTCTCAGTGTGACTTCCGTGAAGGTGATATCTATACCGGTACGTTGCTCCAATAGCTAGTTCATACTTATTATCATATTAAACACAACTATTGTCAGCACAGTCGCTCCTACGTCATGATATGGCATCATAACGACATCTTAAAATATCACTTTCTACCCATATTCACTCTTTTTACTACGGCCATGTCATTCCACTCTTATCTGTGATACCAAGATAAGCACACAGGGCATATATTAAGCCTTAATCAAACGACTTCTTGATTATTCATCACAACATGCTTATATACGCAAAACAAGTATTGTAAACATCATTACTTACTAGGAAATGTACGGCACATAATTACAGTTATTTATGTACATACATTCAACATTCCCTTTTTGTTTGGTGTCATCTAAGGGCCACTTCGGCAGTCTCAGGCTATATGTCCCTCTTTGCCACACCAGTAGCAAGTTCCTGGAGTTCTCCCTGCAACTGCTCCATCCTTAGCTTTATTTGTCCTTGGCGCATCACCATGGCATTCTCGGGCAAGATGTCCTACCTTACCATAAGAAAAGCAAACATATGGACCACACCTTTTCTTTGTTCCCATGATTGTGGAAGAGGTCAATTCCAACAGATGTAACTTCTTCTTCCACTTGCAAAAGATTGATTTTGACACATTTGAAAAGTTCGGCACATTGAACACTTGCTTTGCCCTGAACTTTTTCAAGTCCATTTACAAAGACCTGGCATTCATTACCAAGGCATAAAATATAATTAAATTTGGACCCACCAATAGACATTGTAGTTCATCGCGTATACCATCATAAAATATGTTGGTCTTAGTCTCCCCGGTCTCAAACACAAACTCTGCATGTTATCTCAGCACAACAAATGCATGAAAGTACTCCTCGACCATATACGATCCTTGACTCAGACACATATTCAACGGCGGGGCCGATGCTCTTCCCCTTGTAATCTACACAAGTACACCAACCGGCATTGAACTCATCACCGAAATAGAGGGTTGTTCATGCTTCTCATGTTGGGCCTTAATCATTATGAAGACCATATCAGCGATCAATCAGACCTTCTCTACCGAAGGAGGAGGTGTTGGCACCTCAGTTAGCGTATTACTCCCCCATCGAATGTTGGGGTTCTTGTTGTCCCTCATTACTTCTAGTCACCTACAATCGTGAAACACATAATTAAGTAACTAAAATATTGCAAAAAGCAATACCAGGAACGCACAAGTTACCCAAATATGTGTATTTTCATTCCTAAGTGGACATTCTTGAGTTCATTTATGTTATAACGGTAAGCACTTACATGTGCTCGCTACCCCTCAAAAGAATTCAACCACGAATTCATAGGAGGAAGACCAAGACAAGATGATAACAAATTGTAACACCTCCGTCTATCACATGAAATATAATAGAGGGTCCGGCCAGGGCCCCACACCATATTCCACAAACAAGCGGCGGGAGTACAGGTTAATATAAAAGAACTACTCGAATCATAAGTCAGAGCATTCTAGCGAAAGCTTTAGGGTTGCATGAACTCATACCAAATGAATGTTCACTATATATAAACCAAACCATTTATATATATAACTGGAATGTCACTTACAAATACACAAAAGTTATGGCCTTATGGCCTTACAGTTAAACTTCATAGGTGTGGATTACAAACATCAGCACGCAGGTCGGCTACACATGAAAATAGTAAAACTTTTCAATTCAGTCTTTGAGGGCCAGCATAGCAGCAAGGGCTTCAGCCCGCTATTTCCCGCTCGGCTCTCCTGCACCTGAACAGGGACAATCCACCACAAGTGTGGCAAACAAGAAAACAGTCAGCATTCAGCTGACCAATTGATAACGACCCTACCCATTTCCTGGGGTAGTGGTATTCCTTCCCTGCAGGCATAGTATTTTCATATGAAGATATATCACAAAAACATGCACTCACGCATAGTTCAATATATCACAAACGTCGGTCGCACGGCCCGATGCTCCGTGCACTCAGGCCATATTATCGGTGTACCGGAAAACCAGGGTCCCACCACCATTCAGAGGTCCCAGACATAACGGCAAGTTTGAGCATTCTAGTCTTAATGGCACGCAGGCCTAAGACTCTCATTATGCGCTCCAACGAGACCAATAACTTCGGTCTAACAGTTGGTCAGACATAACGCGGGTACAATTCAGCCTTGCATGTTGCTCAAATTGTCAATCGACGCGGGTCAGTTATCCTCTTACCCGTTCGGCTCACTGTCCTTTAAGACCTCGTAGCTCACAATAGCCACATTGTCCTCCAAGGACTGGCTTCATAATAAGTTTTTTTAAGCTATCGTCAGCGACAACCACTGTCGTTGCGAGTTAGCGACAGATTTCAACTTCTGACCCCAACCTCAATCATAATTGGACCAACGATCCAGAAAACCCTGCAGTAACCTGCAGTGCCAGAAAACTGGTCTTTCATACCATAAATAGCTCTCCAAGAGCTATCATCGTTGGATATACTCACTGTCGCTCAGCGACATCCAACTGGTCTTAAACCATGGATTTCTAGGGTATTTTCCTGGAATGCAACTCCACTACCCCGCAGACCCCGTATATTACTCGTTGATACTCGTAGTCTTCTCCGATATGTAAAATAAATATCACCAATCTAGACAAACCTTTCTAGATGGGCTTCACACAGCATGCTTATTCCGTACTACACATTTTCGGATCTATATGCAAGACTCACCGGGGACTTCATGAATCAACCCAATGGAATTCCCTCGATTCTCCACCTTTTGGTTGGGTATTCCATGCATATGCCAAAAGAAGGACTTCGCTTATCCAAGAAGGAAGATTGTTACCCTTGTAGTTTGTTTTGGATCTAGGGCGTTAGCGTTCTATCTGGTTGGAAACGAGCACGTCATTTTCTTCTTCACGGATCTAGTATCGGATCTTGATTCCAAGCACAAGCACACTTTGGATCGATCTCCACAAGAGATCCTGGACTTTTCCTCCTCTTCCCTCTCTAGAACCAAGCAAGAGAGTGTGTGAGAGAAAATGAGAATGAATTCTCATGTCCAACCTTTGTCTGAAGGCTACCACCGCGCGGTAACTCCTACCATCACGTGGTAACATAGGCAGTAACCGCTTTGACCAGCCGGCGCCGCTATCCAGAGCTAGCGCCGAACCCCCCCCCCCCCCCCCCCCCCCCCCCCCCCGATAACTCTTTAGCGCTTGCCGGTAAACTTGTTACTCGAGAAATCCTTTCTACGTTCGTCGAGAGGCTAGCGCAGTGCGGTAATGCCTATCGTCTGGCGGTAGCACTCTCGACGATTCCTCGAAAGCGTTGAGTGGTCTACCGCGGCGCGATAGCTTCCTATCGCCAGGCGGTAAAAACCCGAGCGCTTGGTCTTTTAATTCACTGAGCTACCGCATATGATAAGACTATCGCCGCGTGATAGCCTCCAATGACCACTACTCCTTTTGGGGTGTTACACGGGTACCCGTCCTATTGTTAAGGCACTATACCATATGGCCCCACATAAGCTGGAGGAGTTGAGCACCCAGCTGGTTGAGGTGCTACAGAATTGATATATTAGACCATGTTCTTCACCTTGGGGTGCTACTGTGTTGTTCGTGAAGAAAAAGGACGGATCGATGAGGCTGTGCATTGATTATAGAGATCTGAACAAAGTAACTATCAAGAAAAGGTATCCCTTACTGAGAATAGATGATTTGTTTGATCAGTTGCGTGGTAGTACTGTGTTTTCGAAGATTGACCTTCGTTCAGGCTACCATCAGTTGAGGATTCGTTAGAAGGATATTCCATGGACCTCATTTCGTTCCCAGCATGGCATTTTGAGTTCCTTGTGATGTCCTTTAGATTAATGAGTGCACCCTCTGTCTTTATGGACATGATGAACAGAGTGTTCAAGGACTTTCTGGACCATTTTGTGGTCATGTTTATAGATGTTGTTCAAGTATATTCCTGGAATGTTGAGGAGCATGCTCAGCACTTGCGATTAGTCCCGTCAGCTCTGAGAAAGAATCAGTTGTTTGCCAAGCTAAGTAAATGTGAGTTTTGGCAACCCCAGGTCTCCTATTTGGGTCATGTGGTTAATAATGATGGAATTTCTGTGGACCCCGAGAAGATAGATATTGTGATGAATTGGAATATACATGCCACTCCCAAAGAGATAAGGAGCTTCCTAGGGCTAGCAGGCTATTATAGGAGGTTCGTGGAAGGTTTCTCCACGTTATCTGTGTCGCTGACCAGATTGACGCAGAAGAACACAGCTTTTGTTTGGAACGATATGTGCGAAGAGGCTTTTCAGGAATTGAAGAGGAGATTGTGCACTACTCCGGTGTTGACATTGCTTACCGATGGGATATATTATGTTGTGTATGTGGACGCATTGCATGTTGGCCTTGGTTGCGTGTTGATGCAAGAAGGAAAGATGATTGTGTATGGGTAAAGGCAGTTAAAGATTCGTGAAAAGAACTACGCTACGCATGATTTGGAATTCGCGATAGTGATTTATGCCCTAAATTTGTGGAGACACCTTTTGTATGTCGTGTTGTGTAAGATTTACACAGACCATAAAATTTTTAAGTACATCTTTACTCAGAAGGAGCTGAATTTGCGACAGCGGAGATGGTTAGAGTATGTTGCAGATTATGATGCTGAGGTCTTATACCATCCTGGCAAGGCTAATGTGATAGCCGATGCCTTGAGTAGGAAGACAACGCAAATATTTAATCTTTCTTTGGATTCTCTGGTGGAGGAGTTTTTGATAATGAATATTTCTATTGGGAGCAATGACTCGCCATGTAGTTTGGAAATATCAGAGCCTTCTTGGATTACACTTACGAGGCTTCATCAAAAGGACGACCCTAATTGCAACATCTTCGTAGTAGAATTGAGAAGGGAGAATTACCGAACTTTTTGATCGATGACACGGGTACTTTGAAGTACCGCGGTAGATTTATATCCCTGATGTTGAGGACATCCAAATTAAGTTGTGCAGTGAGGTGCATGGTTCCAGTGTCGCCTACCACCGTAGTTCTACTAAGATTTATCAAGATCTAAAACAGACTGACTGGTGGTTTGGAATGAAGGGTGATATTTATTAATTTGTATCTGAATATTTCACGTGCAAGCGATTTAAGGCTGATCATAGAAGGCCTGAGATGCCTTTAGAGATTCCAAGTTGGAAGTGGGAGAGTATTTCCATGGATTTCATTACTGTATTGTCGAGATCTCCCCGAGGGCATGATTCAGTTTGTGCTATAGTGGATAGAATGACGAAGTGTGCTCACTTCGTGCTTTTCAAGATAGATTACTCCATAAAGAAAATAGCAGAGCTATACTTGGATGAGGTCATCAGGCTACATGGAGTGCAAGTGAGTATTGTATCAGACCAAGACTCCAGGGTTACAACTCATTTTTGAAGAGTTTTCAGTAAGGATTGGGTACCGATTTTAGGTATTCCACTGTTTATCATCCGCAGACCAATGGTCAGATGGAGAGAGTAAATAAAATCGTGGAGGATATCATAAGGTGTTATGTCTTGGACCACAGAGGAGCGTGGGACGAGCGCTTGAGGTCAATGGAATTTGCGTACAACAACAGTTATCAGGAGAGTTTGCAGATGGCCCCATTTCAGGCTCTGTACGTGAGGCATTGTGGAACTCCCTTGTTTTGGGTCGAGGTTGGTGAGAGATCGTTGTTGGGTTCTGAAGCATTAGAATAAATGGATATTTCTGTGATGCATATTCGAGAGAAGCTTCAGATAGCTCAGGAGCATTTTGAGAAGAATGCCAATCGGCGTAGGATTGATTTGGAATTTACTGTTGGGGACATGGTGTTTCTTAAGGTTTCCCCGATGTATGGTGTCAAGAGGTTCTAAAAGAACCACAAGTTGGATCATAGGTATGCGGGACCTTTCAATATCGTTGATCAGATTGGAATGTCAGCTTACAGGCTGGATTTGCCCGTAAATTTTCCTGGTGTGCACGATGTGTTTTACGTGAGCCAATTGCGGAAGTGCGTGCTGAGTGACATGCAAGTTTTTGATTATGTGCCCTAGTTGGAGCCTAACTTTTCTTATGTTGAGGTGCATGTTCGCATTTTGAATACTCAAGATCAGGTGTTGTGAAGGAAGGCAATACCTATGGTTAAAGTTTTATGGCGGAACCAAGACGTGGAAAGCGCAACTTGGGAGTTGGAGTCAGCTGTGATGGAGGCTCATCCTCATTTGTTCTCCAAGTTTCTTTTGGTAAGTGTTTTCTTCGATAACCCTTAGCTACTTTTACTTCTATTTTGGATTTGATTCTTTCACGTCAAATTTCGCGACGAAACTTCTTTTTAGGGGGGTGGCTGTAACGCCCCTGATTTTTTTGATGTTAATCTTTTTTCCTTTAGTGGCATATTTATGAGGTAAGGGCATTATGTTGACGCATAGTTAACGGGTGCCGTTTTTGGAGCATGGTTTTGCTCAGTAGGTTTTTTAGTGTGGTTGGTTTTTAGCTTGGTTGTGTAACTTCCCTCGTGAGCCGAGTCTGTTTTGGTGACTCAGTAAGGATTTTTATAAGGTTGGTGGTATTCTATCTTCGGGAGGTGTTTACCCAAGTTTGGTTTGTCAGATGTCGATTTCGACTTCGCCGTTGGATTTGTAGCGTCGATATTTAGCTATGGTGCGATTTTCGTAAACTTTCGAATTGGTTTGGGTTTCGGGTCATTTGGACATTTATTTAGTAATTTATATTATATTATATATAAGTATAAATAGTTAAATGCCGCGTTGGAAACCCTATTCATCATCCCTACCCGATTCGTCGACTGTTTCGCGAAAGAGGAGAAATGGCGGGTTGTCGCGTGCATTCAACCAGCGATTTCGTGAGATCCGGTGGTCGGTTTCGTTGAAGGAGTAGAGATTTGGAAAGCTCCTGTCGAGATCTACGCGTTCATGATAAGTATTTCATGTTTCTCCAATTTTTAGACATTAGGGTTTGCGGTTTTGAACTCCTTCTTCCCTGAAAAGTTTCAGGAAACGTCGCCTAGGTATTCTTGCGGCCAACCCTTGCGTAGAGCATTTGGGGGAGGCGGATTTTAAAATCTTTGAGGCAAGTGGCGAATTTTTTTCCCTTGCTCTTGTTTCTTGCTTTTCATGTTGTTCTTTTCATCCTTTCTTGGAGTATAGGGAGAGACTAGTGTTCGGTCGTAATCGATCCGCAGTGTAGCGTAAGATTCCGGCCATGGCCATCCATAGAATAGGAAATTCGTCTATTATGTTAAGATAAGATTCGTCAGATATGATAGCCTAGCCTAGGTAAATTCACGGAGAATCGGTAAATCCGTTTGTCAGCTAATTCGTGGAGTATGGAAATCAACTTAGTCTAATTCATCAAATATAGGGGAGTGAATTTCGTCGAGTTAAGTGGAGTTCGTGTAGTCATATTCGTCAATTAGCCAAGTCAGATTCATCGAGTCAGGATTCATCGATTATTGTTAGTCATGGCATCGAGTGGAGGCAAATTCGTCGAGTATTGTTTGGACCTAGGAAGGCGTTGAGTGATCTGGCGGCTAAGTCAGATTCGTCGAGTGTACATGCTGAATCGAGTCCGATTAGTCGAGTATCGCCGAGTGTATTTTTGTCACCAAGTCCAACTCGTAGAGAATCCTTTGGATTCGTCGGGTATATTCGCTGAATTTTACTTGGGTTTTTCGCCGAATTTGTCTGATTCGTCGAGTTTGGACCTTAGGGTAAAATTGCTTGGGTTTTCTTTCTCATGTTGATCATGGAAGTATTTGGAGTTGGGACTTAGGTGTTGTGGGTGTTTCGAACATGCTCTGTGGCTAGATCGGCGGTGGATAAAGGAATGCCAATTGGACGTCATTTCGTGAATCATTGGACTTGGTGGGTTTTTGTCTCTGTTTAAGGACTGTTGGGTTGTGTTGGACAGGTGGCCACCACCACAGGGCCTTTTTAAGACATTTGCTCAGTTAGTTCATGTTGGACATTGTGGCCAACGACTCAGGGCCGTTTGTTTTTACCAGTCTTATTGATTCACGCATTAGAGTTGTTCAGTTTCTTTTCTTCCTTTTTGTGTAGGCATATGTTGGATGTTTGCTTATGCAGGTGTAAGGGAAGCATGGTATCTTTTTGCACTTGGTGCACTTTATAACTCTACTGATGAGTGTTCTCTTTACTTTTTTCATTTTGTCTTATTAGCTGGGTGTACAACCCTATATTCGATGAGTGGGATCGATAAGAGCTAGACCTGCAGAGAGGCGGTCTAAGTCTCGGGCAAACATAAAGTATGGTGAGAGGCATACGACGTCACTGTCTGGACCAGGTGGGGTGGAACATAAGGGGGTGAGCGGAGAAGGAGGGCTTGCGCTCTCCCCAGGCTCCCAGCGAGCAGTGGGCGAGTAGGGCAGGCCAGGCACGCACTCGCCCAACACCAGAAGAGTCAGCGAATGCCAGTCTCATCGGGCACTCGCCGACCTAGGAGAGTGGGGGTTCTTGATGCCCACTCGCTAGTGTGATGAGATGTGTTTTATCTTTCCACCCCCGGTTGCCTACCTATAGCTGTTCAAAATAGCGGAGTTACAATATTGGCAGGCCAGCCTGTACTGCCTATAGCTGTTCAAAATATCGGAGGTTGGCTATTTGTAGGCCGTTTTCAGAAATCTATAAATAAGGTCCAAGGGATACCTCAGATTGCATGCTAACTTATGCCCTGGTCTTCTTATGCTTTCTGAGGTATCCTTAGCTTCAACATTTGGCTAAGGAGGGGAAGCACTCTAAGATCTTTCGGTGTGTGGTAGGACCTCCATGCTGGAGCCTTGGATCTGTTCCATGTTCTAATCCATTGGTCGCTTGGTTTGTGAGAGAGAAGTATGTGTGTGATCACCCCTTCCCCAAGGGTGAACTCCATAGAAACCTATTTTTCGATTTCAACATTTTGGTGCGGTGAGCGCGGAGTGTGGTCAGCACCGAAAATCTTCTACAAGCTCGATGACTGGAGGAGAAGGACATGGTTCAGGCGGGGCCGACCCCTTCTCCCTCTCACCACCGTTGGGATGTTCGAGGAGTTCAGGCAGGAGGTGCTTGGACTCTCAGGTTCACACTCAGTGCGCATGCCCAGTGTTTGACGCCAGCAGTTCTAATGGTCGCCGCCCCAGCCCTGGGCGAGGACATAACCAGCAGGTGAGTCGGGAAGGAGGTAGTAGACGGAGGAGGTGAGCGAGAGCTGCAGGGGCGAGTGCTCTTCCCCGGCTCGGTGAGATGGGGATGCGAGGTCCCCTGGGTCGCTCGATAGAGGGAGGTTGTCCCTTTAGTGAGTTTGTTTCATCTGCCCCAGTTCCGGAGGTTGTCCATAGAAAGTAAGATTCTCTACTTGGAGCTAGGTCTCGGGATTCTCCCGCTGTCAGGCTTCCACCTAGCTGGCAGGGTCAGGGCCTCTATGGAAATCGTTATGGCTCTGGAGCTGAGTCCGGAGGATGTTCAACACCCCCCGTCAGTCATTCACTTAACTGATTGGGTCGATGGTAGCACCCAGAGGTTGGCCATATAAAGTAAGATTCTTGCCCTGGAGCTAGGTCTCGGGATACTCTCGCTATCAGGCTTCCACCTAGCTGGCAGGTCCAGGGCCTCGATATACATCGTTATGGCTCTAGGGCTGAATTAGGAGGATGTTCAACACCTGGCATCAGGCTTTTACTTAGCTGATTGGGTCGGTGGTAGCACCCGGAGGTTGGCCATGGAAAGTAAGATTCTCGCCCTGGAGCTAGGTCTCGGGATGCTCCTGCTATCAGGCTTCCACCTAGATGGTAGGGCTAGGGCGTCGATGGACATCATTATTTCTCTAGGGCTGAGTCCGGAGGATGTTCAACATCACTCGTCAGGCTTTCACTTAGCTGATTGGGCCGGTGGTAGCACCCGGAGGTTGGCTATGGAAAGTAAGATTCTCTCTTTGGAGCTAGGTCTTGGGATTCTCCCGCTGTCAAGCTTCCACCTAGATAGCTAGCAGGTCCAGGGCCTCGATGGACATCATTATGGCTCTGGGGCTGAGTCCGGAGGATGTTCAACACCAGTTGTCAGGCTTTCACTTACCTGATTGGGCTGGTGGTAACACCCGGAGGTTGGCCATAAGAAGTAAGATTCTCGCTCTAGAACTAGGTCTCAGGATGCTCCCGTTGTCTGGCTTCCACCTAGCTGGCAGGGTCAGGGACTCGATGGACAACGTTATGGCTCTGGGGCTGTTTGGAGGATGTCCAACACCCGTCGTCAGGATTTCTCTTTGCTGATTGGGCTGGTGGTAGCAATCGCAGGTTTGCCATGGAAATTAATATTCTCGCCCTAGAGCTAGGTCCCAAGACGCTCTCACTGTCAGGATTCCATCTAGTTGATGCGGTTGGGATCCTCGATGGATGTTGAGGCCTCCAAAAGGGGACTTAGATATTTAAAGTTCAAAGGAAAAGTCATAAGGATGGTAAGGAGTTGTACTCGACATCCTTCGAGCGAGCTGGCTATAGCTAGCCGAGATCTTGGAAACGCTGAGGGGTGGCATTAAATGAAAAATGGGTAGATGGCGAGCCGAGGCTGTCCTCGGTGACTATACCCCATCCCTTCGAGATTTTACTTGGGAAAATTTTGAAGAAATTTTTGGCTGGGGGGCAAGCCTCTAAGAAGGAGAGCTCTCACTAGCAAGCTGGTTATAGACAAGCCCAGCACAGCGAGTTGGCAGCTCGTTGATGGTGCAGGGAGGACAAGATCTGGAATTGCATACAAGAGTCGAGGTCATTCCAATCTAGAGGCATACAATGATTCTGACTGGGCAGGATGCTTAGAAACTCGAAAGTCAATCACGGGATTCACAGTCTTCATGGGCAGTAATCTCATCTCCTGGAAGAGCAAGAAATAAACCACAGTTTCCAGATCTAGTGTTGAGGCAGAATATTGTGCCATGGCCCACACTGTTACTGAGATCATGTGGGTGAGGCAGATTCTTTGTGAAATCGGGTATCCAGTTCAAGATTCCACTCCTCTATGGTGTGACAATCAAGATGCAATCTAGATAGCCACTAATCTCGTGTTTCATGAACGCACGAAGCACATAGAGGTCGACTGCCTTTTTGTTAGAGAGAAGTATGAAGAAGGCCTTATTTCTCTAAAGCATGTGAAGACCGGAGACCAAGTTACAGACATTTTTACGAAAGGGGTTACGTGGACTAGAATGAACTACATATGTAACAAGTTGGGTCTAGGAAGTTACCACGATCCAACTTGAGGGGGGAGTGTTATTAGAAGCATTTACATTTGTCCCACACTATTTATCGCTAATGTTATGTTCTCCACTTTAATATAAATAAAGGGTGAGACCTCCATATGAGGTACTCAGTATTTTTCTCCCAAATCCGTAACATAATTCATTTGTAAAATCGACTCATTTAATTATTATTGGCTCTCAAAATTAATTTGACAATGCTCACTGTAAATTAGTGAGGTCAGCTGAATCAGCTGAGAAAGGTTTAGCTGAACCGCTGGGACCGCTGAGATAGTCTGCGGTATACATAGGTATAGAAATTGCCTAGTCTCAGCGGATTGTCAATTTGTCTCAGCGCATCCACTGAGACGGGCTATTTAAAATTAAAATCAATTTGTTTTAACTGTCAAATCAGTAAAAAAAATATTCTAGGTCAACCTTCAACTCCAAAACACTTCATATAAATAAAGGCAAAGTAAATTGAAAGTCAATAAAACCTTAATTTCTTTCTAGCTGTCGAGACCAATACTCATCGCAGCATCTCGTCTTCCAGCAGAAATGGTCCCAAAGTCTTCCAAAGTTCTTCGGGAATGTTATGAGATTGTTAGGAATGGCTTCATTCATGCATCAGTGGAATAAGAGAAGTTATTAGAATGATGGGTGCCTTAGGTTTAGAATTTCTTCTTTCTGAACCCTCTCCCATTCTAAAAGAAGTATTGGAATTTTTCTCCAATGTCAAGCTGTCTCCATCCAAGTCATCACTAAAATCTAAGATTGGAGGGATTAGGATTAAGATTACTCCTAGGAGGTTGGCCAAAGCCCTTCAGTTGCCCTCAAATGATAGTGATGAAGAGGAAAGAATTTCCAATAAGGAAAGAGATCATGCCTTGGAGTGGTTTGAGTATAGTGATACCAAGATTGGATCACTAAGGAGAAATAACTTCAATCAAAGAGGAAAGCAACTTGCTGATATTGTTGTGAAAGTCAAACTATATAAACCCGGATTACATGACACTATATCCAAGCCTATGTTTGAGATAATCACCAGGATCATTCTGCAGAAGACATTATGGGCTAATGTCATTTACCGAAGGATCATAGACTGTCTGCAGGCTCCCAACTTGGGAAGAATCTTATCCCTTTATCTCATCAACACATATCAAGACAGCTTCAATAAGAATCAAGATGCAAGAATTCACTACTTGAAAAGGATGCATATAAAAACTATAGAAAAATTTACAAGAGTTCTTCAATTGAGTCAACCTTCTTAGGTGAAGACAAGTCTAAGGACAAAGGAAAGAACATTATGGGGTCTGTTAGTTCTGATAGCTTTGAGATTGATTCTGAATATGCAACCCCAGCAGATGTTATTGTTCAAGTTGATGTTGAACAAAGTATGTCTACTGACAGTGTTCAAGTTCATATAGAATCCGACAGGAGTCCAGTTGGAGGAGAGCATGTTGAAGAAATCCATGCTGCTCTTAACTCTGAAGTTATTCTTGCAGATCATGCTGCAGTAGATGTGCCCAAAGCATCAGAAAAGTCTATTGAGGAAGAGCAAATGGAACCAGCTCATGATCTTGAAGAATATTTGGAATCATCTATACCAGAAGATGTTAATGCACCTTCTGAGGGGGAGTATGTGATGATAAATGAGCCATCTCTTGGTAATGATTATGCAGAAAATGTTGTTGATGGTGATGTTATTTCAGATAATATTGATGATGCAGATATAGATGTTAATGAAGATGATAATTATTATCTTAATGATAATGTTGATGTTAAGGGGGAGCCTCCAAGGGTCCCTTCTCGGGATGAGGTCATTCCATCCACCCTAGTGGCTGAGACATCCACTCCACATGAGTGTCATGATCAAGAGGACCAAGGGAGAAGTTCACCAGTGGTCAATCTTCCACCCACAACAACATCGACAGATAATTTTTTTTCTCAAAATGAAAGTATCTAGTTGTCTACCTAAATCACCTAGAGGGGGGTGAATATGTGAGTTTTGCATCTTTTAGCGGCATAAAAATTAAGTATAAATAATCACATAGAAATATAGCGTTTTACAGTGGTTCCCCGAGTTGGGTATGTCCACTGTCTCGCTTCGCCTATCTACCACGAAGGGCTAGATTCAGCTACTTCACCTTTATCTCGGATTGCGAATAATCTTACAACTTAGATTCACAGCTCCTGCAAACTCGGAGACAAATCTCCTACACCTTAGATAACAACCTCTCCTACTCACTCGATCCTATACATAAGAATCTACAACTCAGAGGTGAAATCTCCTACATGAATTACAAAAGTTTATGAAAAACAAACTATGATTGTAAAGACAATCAATTCAATCTTCAGATCTGAAAAATTAAAAGCTGATCTCCTTCTTCTTCTTGAAACAAAGAACTGTGAAGCTTGATGAAGAGGAAATCGTTAGAGAAGCAAGATCTGAATATGTATGTTCCAACTTGATTGAAGACTTCAGATCAAATGAAACTCTTCTGTAATGAATCACTAAAAGAGATCGTTAGAGCTGTCGGACTAAGTTGATCTATCGCGATGTCCGACAGAGCGAGCGGCGAGATCTCGTATTTTAAAATATTAATGATTAGGTTTGACCGATAATCAACCTTAGTATATATATATAAATCCTCTGTCATGGCTAAAAATAACCTTCGGATCTCCTTCCACATATATTTTGCATGGCCGCCAGCTAGATCTGAAAATGACTGTAAAAAGAACCGGGAAAAACCCTAAGTCGATTCGTCGAAATCACACAATATGTTCCGACGAATAGGCTTCAACAATCAGCATGCTTCAATGAATATGCCTTAAGAATATTCCGACAAATTTGTCTTGACTATTCAAGGAATACACACATCCATAGAAATCTTTGAGAGAAGACACTACAACCATTTCATGGAATCATCCGATGAATTCATCGCAAACTTCCAACGAATTTGACTTAAGTTTCAGACGAATCAACTTAATGATCAAGAAAATTGTTTCTCTGAGTCAACAGAAATTTCACGAGTCATTCTGACAAATTCACGTGATGTCCCGAGAAATGTTCTGAGACTTCATGTGATATTCCGATGAATTGACTTAGGAAATTTCTGTAGCTTCTTGATTTCAGCAACACATCCATGCTGAGTCATTCTATTGTACTTAATAACAAAGTACACCCTAATAGAGAGATTACACGTGAGCCAACACTATGTCTCATACAATGAGGAATTATATTGCATGGTCCTGTGTATAATGACTCACTGTAACCTGACATTAGTGTGTACTTAGCAATGATAACCTGCAAGTACAAAACTAGAAAGTGACATCAAATACAATTTCAATTTATCTTAATTTAAGGGAGACTTCTCCAAATCATGGTATTATGGATGCAATACCCAACACAACTCTATCAAGTCTCTACTAGATGAGCAAGCCTCTTCACTTATAGCTTGCATAGATAAATCTATCTCTGAAGTGAAAGTTGAGTTGTTGACAGAAATCAAGATAGTGAAAGATGAGACTGATCACCTGAACAACCAGATAAAAAGTTGGTTTGATAAAGCAGCATGCGCAGTCAAGGTTCAATCTTCTACCCTTAGATTAATGGACACAAGTCTACAATTCTCAGCTACAAATATATGATATGTCAAGAACTTTGTAATTCAGACTAATGATATCATCAGGGGAGTTGTTGATCATGTCAACAATCAAGTTACCTCTACTGCAATAAAATCCATAGAAGAGGCAATTCTACTTAAAGAAGGGTTGTTAGTTGGCAATATAAACATCTTATAAACATTGTCCAGCAGAATTAAAGCTAACACTCATCTACTGAACAATAAGCTAATTGAAGAAGGAAGAAAGGGGGAGGAGAGGAATGCTATGATTGCTAAGATTATTGATGAGCAAGTCCTCAAAGTGCTTCAAGGAATAAGGATAGTTCCGCACCTTTCTTTACTAGACAAGACTAGGACAGAGGATTTTGATTTCCCTGTTAAATCCAGAGTTGTACAGGATGCGCAGCTTAGGAGAAAGAGAGAAGGAACCTTATTGGCTGAGGAGTTCATGGCAAGGAGAAGGGCTAAAAAAGCTAATGACCCTGATTATGAATACCTGAGTGATGATTCAGAAAAGATCATTATCAATGCTTGGTTAAGTCATGGTCAGCTGCTCAAGAATATTAACAGAGTGTATTCCTCTAAAGAATGGATCAAGCATCTTAAGAGGAATTCTCTGAGGAAAAGGATCTTCAAAGATAATTTGGTCAGGAGGAACAATCCTAAGAAGATGCCCCCCAAATATTTACCAAAACAATTTCTCTATTTTAGAAGGCAGACGAACAAAGCCCAGAGTGCAAAGTTGATAGGTGTTGCTCAAGATGAAGGCTACAGCTCTACAACAAATAAGAGGAAAACTTGACCTTATTTGTAGTTCATTGACTGTTATTGAACATTATTTGTTAATTTTCAAATATTATTTAATTGTATTTAATCTGGAAACATTGAACTTAATTATTTGTTAAATTATAAAGTGGTAGTTTAGTTTGTTTCAGTTGGCTAAATGGAACTGTTTATTTCTTTTTTTTGTTAACCATTTTGCTATAATGTTGTCATGATTTTGATGTATCAAGTTTTAATATTTATCATGATATATTTTATTTGTTAATTCATCTTAGCATTGTTGTGTGTCTACCTTCTTTAAAAACGGGAAGATTGTTGGGAATATTGCCCTACAATATTCCTTGGATTTAAAGATGCATCAACAATACTAAGTGTATATTGCATTTGATAAACCTCTTTATTTCATATACGTACAGGTTTAAGTTATTCTAAATATGGTTAGAACATTTTTGGTAGTTGCAGTTTTTCCCAACTATTCAGGGAAAATTTATTGAGAAAACGGTCTGGTCTCGGCGGAACTGCTGAGACGCAACCATTTGCCGTTGAGATAGCAGCCAGTTTTAGCTCTGCTGAGAAAGCAATTTGGTCTCAGCAGAACCGTTGAGATGCAATTAATCTACCGCTGAGATAGAAGTGAGTCTCAGCTAATCCGCTGAGACAATTTAAAAAGAGACGTTGACATGGCACAATCTATTTTTGGTGGAAAGCTGATAAAGTAGGATAGCTTTATCCTTTCTTGGTCATGTTATGTCAAATCATTTGTAGAGCCATTATAGATTGTTGGGGCTTATAAAAAGCATCTTTTAGGTTAATGAAAAAGAGCTGAAGCTATGCTAGTGTTAGTGTTGTTATTGGTACTAAATCTGATTCTTCCAGAAGCTGTTCACAAATCTGAACTAAGAAGAAAAGTTCTTCCCAACCAAGAACATTTTTCAGAAGAATAAGTTGAGTTCATTTGGGCTCAAAAGTTGATCTTCTTCCTTCTATAGAAGGAAGGAGATCAAGAAGGAGTTAGGACTTAAGCTGAAGAACAAATCTCCAGCCCTGCTCCAAGATAGCTTTCAGCTGTACCTTTCAACTGAAGACTTAAGCATAAGGTTTAAATCCTTATAGTCTTCTGTTATAAACTAAACATTCTTTCTCTGTAAGAACATTTCTGTTCTGAGTTTGTAGGGTACGTGTGCCTGAGTGTAAGGTTGTTGAGCCTGAGTTAGTAGGGCTTGTGTGCCTGAGGTAGGTCTGTCCTCCTAGCCTGAGTTATAGGGTTTCTTAATAGGCCTAAGGTAGGTGACCATGAGGGTCATTGAGCTGCAGGAGTAAAGCTTACTCTGAGTGTGTAGGGCTATAGCCTGAGGTAGGATTTGGAGGAAACCTGAGAGATCTGTGTTATAAGCTCTTTGTGCTGAGTTTGGAGAAGATTGCATTGTCTAGCACACTATTAGAAAGGTGAAGAGTGAGTGTGGATGTACCCATACCTTTGGGAACCACAATAAACAATTGTGAACTTTCTTTGTTTGTTTGATTAAGCCTAAAATAGCCGAGTAAAACAAGAAAACAACAAACAACATATTCACCCCCCCCCCCCACCCTCTAGATGATTTAGACTACTACTTAGTTAATTATCAAAGTACACTTTATGTGCATTGTAGTGCGCAATTGTGCTCTACTTTGTTGGGGGTAAGCATATGGTGCTCCCCATTGTGTTGTTTTGTTCATATTGCAGTTTTGGACAGGTTGGAGGTGTGCCCAACCTAATTGTGGAATTCTAGGAAATCGTATGATCGTGCGTTTTTCCTTTGCGCATGGGCATTTTGCCTGTGCATTTTCTTGTGCCCAAAAGCTGGGTTATGCTTTTGCCCGTGCGAATTGGTAACCTACTATTGATTTCAACCATGAAAGGGTAAATGGTATGGGCGACCTGCTTGTCCAAACTTTTTGATGTTTTTAGTGGCCGTGCATTTTCTTCACGCATGGTTGGATTCAACCGTGCGAGAAGAAAACTGCACAGATCGGTGGTTGGCCCTGAAATTTGAGTTATGTCCCACCGTGCATTTTTGATACAACCGTGTGTGAAGGGAAATCGCACGGGCGGTGCTCTGACCTATAACATGATTTTTCTCATAAATATCACACGGTTTGATTGCACGATCGTGTGATCGACCGTGCGCGGCTAAATTCTCACGATTTCTCTATTTATGACCGCAAGTTTGCCCTAATTCAAAATCAACTTACTCAACTCGATTCAGTTTGCCATTATTGTAGCGGGAGGAGCTTCGGCTCTATTCTCCTTCCCCCATCCATGAGGGTTTTGCCCTAGGCTGCTTCACATCATCTGAGCGCTTCAAGGAGAGGATTCCACACTCATCATCAATGTCAAACAAGGAGATCTTATCCTAAGACGTGGTCAGATTGTAGTTTATCGGAGAAGACGGGTCCATTGGGAGGAAGTGACAGCCCTCTTATACCCTAGACAATAGTTGGAACCGAGCTAGGATGCGGATTGACGACCCGACGATTCCTACCGTGAATCTACAACAAGCCTCTTGATTTGGTTGTATCTCTTACCTTTATCTTCTCTTGTGTAGTTGATATTGAAAGTAATCTTCAAATTATGTGGATGCATGCCACTAAACAATGATTTGTAATGTTATTTTCATGTTTATGAAAATCATTCTTAGTTTAGTTTGTGCTTTAAGTGCGCCACCATTCCACAATCACCCTCCACTCCATTCCGCAAGTCTACTTGTTTATTCTGTGAGCCTACTCTTCCATCTGCTAAGCTAAGCAGTGCTAACAGCCCATGTAACCATCTATTGGTGTGAACCAATCCACTCTGCTAGCCTACTCGTCCATCCACCTTGCAAAGTAGTGCATAGTGGCTTGTGTAGTTTCCACCCTGCCAAGCAAAACAGTGTGTAGCGTCCTGCGTAGGAGCTAGTAGTTGATTTACTTTATTTTATTTTGTTTCCACAAACCAATTCAACTCTCTTCATAACCCGGACCTTAAGGACTTCAATCTCAAGTCCTCCTTGAAAGTTAACTCCACCTTACCATGTTCCTCGTGAGATCAATACTTGGGAAACATTTGTCCATTTTATATTTTACTTGTGTGACTGGTACACTTGTCGTCAACGCATCAAGCTTTTGGCGTTGTTGTGTTGAAAAAATTGTTGTAAAAAAAGATTTCTTAGATAAAGAAAATGAATGAAAAAGAAAAAAATTGAGAAAGAGTTTAATTGAAAATATTTATGAGATTGATATTGGGAGTAGGCGATGCACACGCCCATTTCGTTAAGTCTAAGTTTTGGGGTGTGATGCACCAGAGTGTTATTGTTGGTGTGTGGATAGGTTATTTTTACATTTGCTTTTTTGGGTTAGGTGCATTGTGTCATCATTTTATCCTTATATACCCTACCTAAACCTAAGTCTCGTATTTAAACCTAAAGTCCTGCAGATTTGCGCGTTGAACCAAACCAGTGTCGTGTAGAGAGTGTAGACGGGTGAGCTAATGGACACCGATATTGATGGATTCCTTTAGAGGTTGTCTTGGGCCCCAATCTTTGGCAATGCTCACCTCAGCGATCAGTTTGCTCTGTCATTACGCGTGATCAGAAGATTCTCCGTGATTTTATTTTTGAGTAATAATAATATTTGGATACGCTCTTAAAAAATATAAACTATTGTGTATAATTAGGAATTTTTTTACTGTATTTTTATGAGCATGAGCATGCGACTTTGCATGGTACTTCGCCCTCGCAATTTCTAAGTCAGCTATTTATTTTTCTAGTCCACTTGAGGCATGATTTGTTCAGGATGAGCAAATGGTTGTCTGGGGGTGTGATGAGACTATTTTATATAGGGTTTTTCAGACACATTTGGGCTTATTTTCACGCACTGGTACTTAACTTTTAGTTCATTGTCGCTTATATTTCACTTATTTCACATTTGTACATGAAGTGCACTTTTTGTCTGTTGTGGTACGTAATTGTGCTCTACTTTACTATGGGTAAGCACATGGTGCTCCCCATTGTGTTGTTTGGTTCTTATTGCAGCTTCGAACATGCTGGGTGAGTGCCCAACCCAATTGTGGAATTCTGGGAAACCACACGGTCATGCATTTTTCCTTTACACACGGGCGTTTTGTCTGTGCATTTTCTTGTGCCCAAAATCTGGGTTATGCCTTTGCCTGTGTGAATTGGTCACGCACGGTTGATTTCAACCGTGCGAGAGTAAATCGCACGAGCAACCTGCTTGTCCAAACTTTTTGATGTTTTTAGTGGTCGTGTGTTTTCTTCATGCATGGTTGGAATCAACCGTGTGAGAGGAAAATCGCACGGACCGGTGGTTTGCCCTAAAATTTAAGTTGTGTCCCCACCCGTGCATTTTTATTCATGCATGGTTGATGCAACTGTATGTGAAGAGAAATCACATGGGCGGTTCCCTGGTCTGTAGGGTGATTTTTCTCATAAATGTCGCACGGTTCGATCGCACAACCTTGCGATCGACCGTGCGCGGCTAAATTCTCACGATTTCTCTATTTATAGTCGCAGGTTTGCCCTAATTCAAAATCATCTTCCTAAACCTAATTCAGTCCACCAATGTCGCCACAGGAGGAGCTCCACTCTGTTCTCCTTCCCCCATCTACGAGGGTTTTACCTTAGGTCGCTTCACAACATCTGAGTGCTTCAAGGAGAAGATTCCACACTCATCATCAACGTCAAGCAAGGAGATCTTAGCTTTGGACGTGGTCGGATTGTAGTTTACCGAAGAAGATGGGTTCATTGGGAGGAAGTTACAACTATCCTTTACCCCAGACGATAGTTAGTACTAAGCTAGGATGTTGATTGACGACCCGACGATTCCTACCGTGAATCTACAATATGCCTCTTGATTTGGTTGTATCTCTTGCCTTTATCTTCTCTTGTGGAGTTGATGCTGAATGTAATCTTCATATTATGATGATGTATGCCACTAAACTATGATTTGTAATGTTATTTTCAAGTTTGTGAAAATCATTATTAGTTTAATTTGTGCTTGAAGTGCGTCATAATTCCACCATCACCCTCCACTCCATTCCGCAAGCCTACTCGTCCATTCCGTGAGCCTACTCTTCCATCCGCCAAGCTAAGTGGTGTTAACGGCCCGTGTAACCATCTGTCGGTGAGAACCAATCTACTCTGCTAGCCTACTCGTCCATCCGCCTTGTGAAGCAGATTTTGAAACCGAGCCACCCGATTCGGTGTCGACTCGGTTTGGAGATTTGGAAAACCAAACCCATATTAGTTCAGGTCGGTTTTTAAGTTGTAAAAATCCACCAAACCGAACCGAACCGACGTTAGTAATTGTTATTATAATAATTATAAATTATGCATAGATTAATTTCTTTTTTATAATAATTATAAATAATGTATAGGGCATATATGAACTTGAGTTCAATTCAAGTTCAGCCAAGTTCAAGACCACTTAAATTTTATGACTCGCGGACCCCTCCTAAATAAATGATAAAATCTCGCTTACCGACTACGACATATCTATAGCGATTAGCGAATATCGGCAATCAGCGCCTATTTTCTCGCACAGCCGAGCCGCACTCCTCTTGCAGTCTTGCCCTAAATCTGCAGGCGGCGGGCCGTAACCGCCAACCATTGAACCCAGCATCGCGCCGTTGCCACTCGCCGCATTCTCTTTCTCCTTCATGATTTCCGACCTCGCAAAGCTTTCTCACATTAAAGTTATTCTTCCTAACTTGTGACCGAAGGGGATTGCGCTCTAGATTAGGGTTCCTGTGACTGAAGACGAACGGCGTCTAGGAAATCGGGACTTCTTCGCTTTGGGACTTCTTCTCCTTCAGGTAGATCTTCTATCTTCTCCTAATTTATGTTTATTTGTGCTCATACAATCGTCCATTTATATGATCTTCAGCTACGTTGAGTCATGCCACCAACCTTTAGGCAGTGTTCGTTTGGCAGGAATTGGGGGAAGGAATTGGAATTCGGTGTCCCAATTCCAATTCCGCTGTTCGTTTCGACAAATTTAGACAGGAATTGGAATTCTTGCCAAAACCCATGGGTTTTCAAAAAATAAAAAAAACACTACAGTCAAAACCTACCCCCCCTAGGTTTTCGGCAGTTTTCGAATAGAAGCTCGCCTTCCGCCGATCGCCCAACGACGTTGTTAGCCTCTGCGGTTCTCTGCGATGAGGAGGCGGCGAGCGCCAGGGCATCGTTGCATTTGGGCGATCCTCCCTCTCCGCTCCTCCGTTGGTCTCCTCTCCCGCTCCGCCGCTTCCAACTCATCCGCCCTGCGCCTCTCCAACTCCATTCTTTTCTTCTCCTCCACATCGTCCGGCGCCGCCTCAGCGGTCAATTCCTGTCTCCTAATTCCATCCTCCAAACGAACAGAAATAATGAAAACTTCAATTCCTGTGAATGAAAACCTTCTTGCAAACGAACAAAGGAATTGGTTTTCTGCCAAAACCAATTCCTTTGCGCCGTAGGTTTTCGGCCAAAACCAATGTCTGTAATGTGGTTATTAGTTGAGTTCTATTTATTGTGTATGGATGTTAGTATAGGATTGAAATGAATGTGTATGTTAGTATAGGTTTCCTTCTCATCTTCAAATAAAATGCACTTCAAATAAAATGCCTGTAATGGATGTTAGTATTGTGTATGGATGTTAGTTGAGTTATATTTTAATTACCTTGGAGCAAGTCTTCCTTGCATGAAGATTCCTGCAAGTATAAGAAAGAGAAATCTTGAATAAATTTTCTTATGGTCATGATTATTTTCATGGATGTTTATATTGTTGATCTATTCAAAAACTCGAGTAATTTTTTAGCGATCTTTAGCTATCGTGAAATTGATGTTGATTCACTTAGTTTGATTGACTTGCAGTTTTTTAATTCAAGAAACCAAATGTCATGTAATTACAAGCTACTAAAAACCGAGCAGTTATCGAAGCTTGAAGGATTTGTGTTAATCAAAATTATTGCCCCCTAGTAATCAAAAGTACGATAGCTTTGATTACAAGCTACACAAATCCTAACAGTTTTTTAATCAAAGAAAACAAATTTCACGATAGCTAAACAATAACACAAATCCTCTAGTAATCAAAGCTCGATGTAATGTAAGCCCAGTAAATGTGGAGATAGTACTGTTTAATAGACGCTAATTTTGATCATCCCAAAATCTACGAGCATTCTTCAATGGTTTGTTCACAAAAAAACGGACACTGAACCGTAAAAAATCGACTAAAAACTGAACCGACTTTGAACCGAACCGGGTTCGGGTCGGTTTAGACAAACCAAAAACCGAGGCATGTCGTTTTGGTTTCGATTTGGGCCCAGACTGACCCAAATTGAACCGCTCACAGGCCTATCGGGAGGTTCTCCAGCCACGTTCTTTGTGCAAATCTCAAGTTAGGGCATCCTCTTGGCCTCCACCATCATTTGCTTGCTTCCAAGCTCCATTTCAAGGGATTTTTTGCTGCACCCTTAGAGTTCTCTGGTGAGATTGTGGCCCAAGGAGATTGACGAAGAAGACGGGCTCATTGGAAGGTGGTGACAGCCCTTCTATACCTCGGGCGGTTGTTGAAGCCCGAGCACGAACAAGGATTGGCAACCCTTTGATTATGGTCACGAACCTTCGACGTGTCTCCGTGCTTTGGTTGTAATCTAACCCCCTCTTTAATGTAGTAAACTATTTCTTGAATGTTTGGTTGTATGGATGATGTTTGCATAACCCTAGTGTGATTTTTATGTTTTCTTCTATGTCTATGTGGTTGTCGTTGTGATTTATGTGAAGTGAGGAGCATCTCCATCCCATTTTCACTCTGTCATTGTGTTAGTTGTCGCACTAGCAATTGCTAGTGTTGAGCATTGCGAAGAGGTGATTTCAACCCTCATTCTGTCTTTGCGAATCACTCAGCCGCTTCCCTTCTCTTCCATCTGTTGGCCGAAGTAGTGCATAGTTGTCTGCATAGCCTCCATCCACCAAGCAAAGCGGTGATTACGACCCACATTAGTTTAGTTAGTTGTTGTTTTTATTTTCAAAACCCAAATTAAAGCTCCTTGTTAGTTTAAAATCTTTATAGTTTATTTTCCAAACGATAGAATCACTATCCACTCTATGTTCCATGTGAGATTCGATACTTGGGGATTCACTCTCATATTTTAAATTACTTCTGTGAATGGTACACTTGTCGTGAGTGCATCAATCCTTTCAGATAGGCGGTTAATATCACTGATCGTTTGAACATTTGGTGGGGTCAGCGGTGTACTCCAAGTTAGACTTGAAGTTGAGTACTAGCAGTTGAGGATTAGAGAAGAGAACATTCCAAAGACATCATTTGGTATAAGGTATGGTCACGTCAAGTTATCGGTGATGTCGTTGGTTTGACGAACGCGCAATCAGTGTTCATGGATGTTATGAAAAGAGTATTTCAGCAATAAATAGATTTGTTAGCTGTGGTATTTATTGAAGACATCCTATTGTATTTTAAGATGAAGGTGAAGCATGAGACCCACTTGAGAGTGGTCTTGCAGACATTGAGGGTAAACCAATTTTATTCCAAGTTCTCTAAGTACAAGTTCTGGATTGAGAGGGCAGCGTTCTTAGGCCACTTGATCAGTGGCAATATGGTAGCGGTGGATCAGATGAAAATAAAAAGTCATTAGGGATTGTCATATATTGAGAATCGTGGAGGAAGTCAGGAGTTTCCTTGGATTAGAGTGGGCATTAGGTATGCATCTTTAATAGTTAAAGAGTTTAAAGGCCTATAATCCACACATAGTCGCCAAGAGCCATATTTCTTTTTAACTAATAGGAGTGGGGAGCTATAAGGAGAGCAGCTAGGTCGAATGAGTCCATTTTCCAATAATTCAGTGAAAAGTTTTTCGATTTCGTTTTTTTTGTATGTGAGGATACCTATAAGAGCGCACTTTAGACACTATTCCTAGTGTTTTTAAGAATATTCTGTGATCCTGATCCTGAGATCTTTGTGGGGGAAGTTTAGAAGGATGAGAAAATAAAATTTCATACTGTTGAATTAAAGATGCAATACATGGTGGGTAAGATTGTTCGGTCCGTTCGTCCAAGGAGGACTTTTGTATAAAGCAAAAAGCCATTGCAATAACTAAATTTTGTTTGATATTTTTTTAAAAATCTTGTAGGAGAAGTGGTGCCAGTATTGAAGTCCTATCCTTGTAAAGTAATATGAGTAGTGCCTAGGTTAAAGGTCATTTGTTTTGTGCGATAGTTAATAGTTATGGAACCTAAGGACACCATCCAATCATAAACTAGAATAACATTTTCTCCCTTTAGATCAATAACAAATAATGTTAAAGTGAACAGATAACCCTGAATGTTTGGTTGAGTGTTTGGGCATGTGCCGAAACATAACAATTTTGTGCCATTTGTTGAAATCGAGAATTCGGTCTCGAGGAGTTCACCCTTGGGGAAGGGGTGATCGCACATGTACTTCTCCTCCGCGAGCCCGAGGAACCAAAGAAGACAGACTAGGGACAGACCCAAGGCTCCAGCACAGAGGTCCCTCCACACACCCGAAAGTTCTTAGAGCGCTTCCCCTCCTTAGCCAGGTGCTGAAGCTAAGGTATCTCAGAGAGCGCTAGAAGACCAGACACAAGAGAGCATGCCCCTCTGAGATACCCCATGGGTCCTATTTATAGATTTCTGAAAACGGCCTGCAAATAGCCAACCTCCGATGTTCTGAACAGCTATGTGCAGGCCACCTGTGTCTGCCAACAGCGAGACTCCGATGTTTTAACTGGCTATGGGCAGGCCCGCAAGGGCAAAATGGTAAAAAACACCCCGCACAACATAGGCCGAGCAGCTCCCCATTTCCTCTACTCAGCAAGGGCGGCGAGTGCTCGATGGAGCTGGCACTCGCCGCCTCAGCTCGGCGCTTTGGCAAGCTCGGAAATATAATGCCCTACTCGCCCGTCTTGGCCTCGACGATCGGCCCGAAGTTCGTCGAGTTGGGCTCGACGAACTCGACCCTTTAATTGGTCGCCCAGGCGAGCTGGACTGGGGGCCGAGGAGGGCTGGGCTCGCGAAGGCGAGCTGGGCACTCGCCGCTAGGGCAGGGGCGTCGAGTGGACTCGCCGCTAGGGCAGGGGCGTCGAGTGGACTCGCCGCCCAAGATCCAGTTCGCCCTGGGCTTGGGCTGGGCTCGGTCAACCTCACTCGCCGGTTACGGGATTGTACATCATTACCTACCGACACATTAAAAGGTTTAGTAACATGTCTATGTAATCCAAATGTGAAACTGTAGTAGGAGAGATGAAGTTACTAGTGATGCCCTCATCAAATAAAATATGAACTTGGTGTCTACCGTTTATAGTGTCGATTATTCTAAAAGATTTAGTGGAGTAAGTTCCTATTAAAGCATTCAAAGTTATTGTGGAGTTGGTTTGTTCAAGGAGACTGTCTGAGTCATCAGAAGAATATGTATCCTTTGTGTGATCTTCTTCCATGACATAGTGTCGTGCTCGATTCTTACATTTATGGTCGGCCACATTTTTTCGTCGCAAGTATAACAGAGACCTTTTTCTCTTTTTTTTGTTGCAGCTCCTCGGGCGACAATCTTTTAAATGTTGGTCTAGATGATTGTTTCATCTTATATTGGGTAATATGTCTAGAGGAATTTAAGAGGGTGCATCCTCATTTTGTTCCTCATCTAATCGTGCTAATTTATATGTGTGGTGAGAATTCGCAGGATTCTGTGTGATAACTTGACGTTTGATTTGTGGTTCAAAAACGAGAGTGTTGATTAAAAATGAAAGTACATACCAAGAGCGAGAGTTGCGTCAGTTTGCGGCGCTCAACGCCCTCCAAGGCAAGATCTTTGAAGCAATTCGTAACCACCCGGCCTTGTACAGGACCAGGGCGCTCGTCCCTGGCCGAGGAGATTTGCCAAAGTATTGCGAGTATCACCGGGGTCATGGTCACAGCACCGATGGGTGCAATCAGCTAAAGGAAGAGATCCAACGATTGACCAGTCTGGGGGTGGTTGATCAATTCCTATCCGGAAAGAGGCAGCCTCCTAGTCAGAGCATGAGATGTACAACCATCAGACTTGGCGAGCCATCCATCAAGTTGAACCAAGTTCTGGTCGACAGAGGGATTACCGTTAATGTGTTGTTTTTATCAACACAACTTCAACTCAAACTAACCACTAGCAACCTCGAGCTAACATCTGTTGGCGCACGTGTTTCAGGGAACGCCCTAGTACCAGTCATAGGTATCATTACTCTTCTGGTCGCTCTTAAAGAAGCACCTGGGCAAGCAACCTATGACGTACAGTTCGTTGTCATGCAAGCTGATTCTTACTACACAGCAATACTCAGACAATCGCTTCTGGATGTTTTCAAATCTCGCTCCCGCCACTTCCATCCTTGAGTCATTTCCTATTCCGGTCATTTATTTATTTGCTATTGTAAAAAACCGTAAGCTCGGGATTGCGAAAACTATATTTTTGTTATTTGCTTTATTAATGCCTAATTGAGAAATTATTTAGCCAGGTTAAGGTGCGCAACCGGATTGAGTACCTATATTCTCCGACGGTTGGATTGAGTACTTACATTCTCCGCCATTACTGCAAGCCAACACCCTGCCATCACAAGGGCCTGCCCCCCTTTCACGACAAAGTCGCGGACTAGAACCGTGCAAACTAAGCCGCGAGCCTGACTTGTGCAAACCTCGCAAGGGCCTTCCCCCCTTTCGTGACAAAGTCGCGGACTAGATCCATGCAAACTAAGCCGCGAGCCTGACTCGTGCAAACCTCGCAAGGGCCTACCCCCTTTTCACAACAAAACCAACGACTAGAGCTGTGCAAACTAAAATGCAAGCCTGACTCGTGCAAACCTCACAAGGGCATGCCCCCCTTTCGCGACAAAGCCGCAAACTAGAGCCGTGCAAACTAAGCTGCGAGCCTGACTCGTGCAAACCTCGCAAGGGCATTCCCCCATTTCGCGACAAAGCCACAGACTAGAGCCATGCAAACTAAGTCGCGAGCCTAACTCGTGCAAACTCCCCGTGGGGGTCTGCCCCCCTCACGACCAAGCCGCGATTACAATCCGCGCAAACTAAGTCACAATTACAACACACGCAAATTAAGTCGCAATCCCTACTCGTGCAAACTCCCCGTGGGGGGGCCTGCCCCCTCACGGCAAAGCCGCGATTACAACCTGCGCAAACTAATTCGTGGGATAGAACCGTGCAAACTAATCCGCATGATGAAACTGTACAAACAAAGTTACGAACCTAATTCACGTAAAATACTTCGCTCACACTCTCTTGCAAGCCAAACTCGCAAAAACAGTTCTCAAAGGATAAAAAGGGAAAACGAAACAGCTAAGTGACATAAAAACAATGATGTCATACATATCTGCGCACAAGAGCGCCCACTACAACTACTAAGCAAAAACAACACACGACACGAGCAGCTGGAGGAAGAGTACAAAAACGTGAGGCAACTACTCATCAGCAGCATCGACATTAAAACGCTGATCAACAAAAATGCCATCAAAGTTAAAGCCAAAGGTGTCGCATCCTAGGTGTTGGCCGACAAAATGAAAGGCCTTCGCCACTCCACGCCTGAGGGCTAACTCACGGGCATCTTCCACTTGAGGCTTCACCTCCTTGGATCAGATCTCGTCGTGCACCTCCTCTGCAATCAGGCAACGGTCTCGCATGTAGTCCAACGACTCCAAGTACTGCGCGAGTCCAGCGGCCTTCAGCTCTGATACACGGCTTTCAGAAGATAGCATCTCCACTTGGGCCCTCGCTGCCCGAAGCTGAGTCTCTAAGCTGGTGGTTTCCTCCTGGGAATGCTTCAACACTTGGGTGGTCCTCTCCATTAGTTCCTTTGCTACCTCCAATACTGCGCGTGCATCCTCCAACTCAGACTTCATCCCGGACCCCATCTGACGGAATCGTGAAACATCACGTTCATGCTCCTCCCTTAAGGAGGCGAGTGAACTCGTCGTCAATCTGAGCTTCTCCTGAGGGCCAAATACACATTCTTCAGGCTCACATAATGGTCGTTCCAAGTAATGGTAATCTGGGCCTGAGTCTCAATCTGCACGAAGGAAAATGAAAATTAGCATCACAGGATGAAAAATGAAAATCTCACACAAGCAAAGACGCTTACCACGTCGCTCATCGCCCTTAAGGAAGAAGACATCCTCGGAGTGGCTGCCTCCGCAGGAGGGACTCGGGGGGGCAAAGCCTTTAAGCACTTGTACCTCAGGAGCGGTCTCGTCCCGAACATCAGAAGGAGCCATCTCATCCGCCATGCCAGCATCACCGCGGGAAACTGCGGTAGTCTTCCTATTCCGGTTTCTGTCAGTTTGAGCCTCGGAAGGCTGCCCAAGATCCGAGGAAATACCACACTGCAACAAGCGCTTCTTCTCTACAAATGAGAAGATGTTGTACAAGCAATTGCCCAATTCACAGGGCTCTGAAAACCCCAGCACCGGGGAAAATTCCCACACATTCCCCTTATGGCGGAGACAACGATTGGGTAGCGAATTCCGCACCTCCGGTAAACCCCAAGGGTTCCTGATGTATCCGAAAATGGTGTTCCCATGACGACGGTCTATCCGGGCCTCAAACTCGAGCCAACTCTTGGTTCTATGAATCTCCACACGCTCCCCGCCATCGGAACGAACATCGCACCAATCTTGGAAACACTCCAAAGAAAGTCTCTTGTCATGCTCATGCAAGAAAACAACCATGCCCATAAGGCGCACCACTCCCAACGAGGTAAACTGGGAGATCGACACCCCGCAAAATTTCAAGATCTCGATCGCTTCCTCGCAAGGCGGAAATCGAAAGCCAGACCTCAAAGTACTCTCGCAGACCATTAGGTAGCCCCCCCCCCCCCCGGGGGGGATTTTGCACTCTCTCAGCATGCAGAATTTTCACCTCCAAATCGGCAGGTAGCCCGAATCTCTTTCTCCAAATGGCGATTTGGTCCTCGGTGTTAGAGAGGAGCGCATACGCAGTGATCTCACGGTACGCTTCGAGCCCTGTCACCAGAAAAGAAAAAGTCAGATGCAGTATGAAAGCACGCCTCACACGGTAAAATTAAAGGGTATACCCCCTTGAAGTAAGCCAAGGGGTGCCCCCGAGCGTGCGCACGCGCAAGGCATAATACATATGAGCCCTGTGCAGCAAAGCACGCACGCGCAAGCGCACCGGCACGCACACAGTCCGGCACGCACACCCTCACACGCACACGGCCAGGCGCGCACGCACTCGCGTATGCGCACGGCCAGGAATGCACACGCACCCACGTACGCGTGCATCCAGGCATGCGCAGCGGCCGGCGGCGGCAGTCGATCACCACGGAGCCTCCACCGGTCGATCACCACGGAACCTCCATCGTCGTTTGATCCGTGCATAACCACCCACTAGCCACCAGGTTAATATTTTATCATTAATTAAATGGTCTCCCGATAGATGGATGCGCACATTTAAACCTATATTAAAATCATTTATGCGGGTGGTTACGGTGTGCAGATAATCGCGTAACCACCTCTTGGAGCCTATAAAATGAGCCCTAGGGCTCCTCATTTCCTAACTTTTTTCCTCCGAGCCTTCTTTTTTCTCAGGCCAGAGCTATGCCGGATCATCGTCTCTCAGCCACCTTCGAGCCACCTTCAAACCGCGATCGAGCTGCCACCAAGTCACCAGCGAACAGCAGAGATGCCCAAGTCCCAAAGCGCGCAGCTCAAGGAAGAAGACAACCGTCGCAAGCACGCGCTGAAAGTATTGATTTCAAGAACAACTAAACACCTAGAGGGGGGTGAATAGGTCCAATTTAACAATTCTTGGTAGCTTATAGATTATCTGAACATAGCAATCACAGCACACACAGTAATCACAGCATACACAACACAGTACACAGTGATTTATAATGGTTCCCCAATTGATGGGTACATCCACTTTCCCCCTTCGCATATCCAGCAATAAGCTAAATTCAGCCAAACTTCCTTCCACTTTCTCAGATCCTCAGATCTTAGAGCTCAGAGCCCAATTGCCTCCTACAAATCAGGCGCAAGCCCTACCACTCAGATCTCCAAGATCCTACATCTCAAGTTCTTCCAAAAAACTCTACCTTAGAGTGAATCTACACTCCTACAGCTCAGACAATCCTGACCTATCTCAGCCTTTATAACCAGGCTTACAACTCAGGCAATCCCTGCCCTACCTCAACCTTTATAACAGCAGGCTTACACCCCAGGCCTTAGCCTTACCACTCAGATTCAAAATGAATCTTACACAGAATTAATCAATAAAATTGAATTACAGACAATAGAGGAAAGTACTTGTGTCTGTCTACCTAGACTGAGCAGATTTCATCGCTAACTTTGTCTTCCCAGCAATAAGATGATACAACGATCTTGAATTTATAGCCCGGCTTGTTCTGGAATCGACTAGCAGTTCAATCTGCTTCTCCTTCAAGAATGTCTCCCAATCTGGACTGAGCAGTTATCAGCCCTTCCTTCTTCTTTGATCCAGCGAATTGATCTTCAGATTTTGGTTCGTCTTGGATCGAAAAGATAACTTCAGCTAGGGCACGCCTAGTATGATTCGTCTTCCTTTGAGAACTACTCTGAACTTACTGTAGCAGATGATGATCACAACAACTTACTCAGAAGCCCTTCTAATTTGAACTTGAAGTTCTTGGCTTCTGCAATAATGGCAGATGAAGACGACAACTCTGCTTCTCGTTTTCTCAGAAAATTAATCAGAAAACTTAATTCAAAAAACTTTATTAGATCTCGATCACTTCTTCTATTTATAATCCCGTCAAAATAACGAGATGATTGACACGTGTTCCAATTTTTAACGGTGGAAAAATCCTCAACTTAATTAACTTAAGATCCACTGTAGACCGATGACGACGTTAATGTCGATTTGTATCGAATCTAAACTTTGTTGACATGTTGACTTTGCTGAGTCAACATCCTTCTTGACTTAGCCAAAATCAACTAATATTTCTGAAATTCTGCGTTCGACGAAATCTGAACTCAGTTCGACGAAACCTGAGCTCAGCTCGACGAAATAGTGAAGCTGAGATCGACGAATTCTCTCAGTTGAGTTCTTCCTTGAGGTGAAAGCTGAGTTCGACGAAATCTGAACTCCGCTCGACGAAATTCTGATAGCTGATTTCTTCTTACAGGAGAAAGTTGTGTTCGACGAAATTTGAAAGCTGAGTTTGACGAAATCTTCTTCTTATAGCTAAAAAGTTGTGTTTGACGAAATCTTCTTCTTACAGCTAAAAACCTGGGTTCAACGATTCTGATAGATGAGTCCTTATAGGTAAAAGCTGAGATCGATGAATTCTCTGAACTCCGATTGACGAAAGTTAAGCTCAGCTTGACGAATGGTAGACTCAGCAATTTTGGACTTAGAATTATTTTTGCTCTGCTAGGCGTTGAGAGCGTTGGGTGTATATCCCTCACTCAATGCTTTTTCCCTTAGAATATATCCTTCAGCTTTCTGTCTGATGGCGTTGAGAGCGTTGAGTGCATAAGCCTCAATCAACGCTTTTTGCCTTAGCCATATTTTTCAGCTTTATGTCTGATGGCGTTGAGTGTGTTGACCTCACTCAATGATTCTGGACTTAGCTGATTTTTTGGATTCTTCACAATAAGGCTACTCAGAGCCATTTCACTTAGCGTTTAGTGAGTGAGCTCCACTCAACGCTACTTCACTTAGTTGAACTTTTTGTCTCCTTAAGCTTTGGCTTTGACAGGCTTATCATAGCATTGAGTGACGAGGCTTCACTCAACGCTTCTGGACTTAGTCAAAATTCTGGCTTTCACTGCTTATGCTTTGACAGGATAACCTTATCTCAACGGTTCTGGTCGTATGGTGTTGAGTGAGTTGAGCTCACTCAACGCTTTTGTACTTAGCTAGATTTCTGCCTTTGCAATTCTGTTAGCTTTGACTGTCTGCCTTCTTTCAGCGCTATTAGTTGAATGACGTTGAGTGAACATGCTTCACTCAACGCTTTTGGATTTAGGCATTTTTCTGACTTTCCAGCCTATTACCTTGAGTTCACCTGTCATTGTCTCTTGAATAAGCTATCCAATCATTATGATAAAGACTAATCTGTATGCATGAACTTAAACATACATCAAATACAACT
The DNA here is from genome assembly GCA_039513925.1 of Platanthera zijinensis. Classification (NCBI taxonomy): domain Eukaryota; kingdom Viridiplantae; phylum Streptophyta; class Magnoliopsida; order Asparagales; family Orchidaceae; genus Platanthera; species Platanthera zijinensis. The sequence goes on from CM077088.1 coordinate 156,039,957, forward strand.
ATGTCTATCTCATTGACAGGTTTGACATCATCAAATCAGGGCCATTGAGATCAATGGACCCAACACGCGCTCACATGCTCCGCCTTGCAACCAGCACTCCTTCGGCGCAGCCTTTTGCCCGACGCGAGTCATAGAATTCTCTCTCACCACCAAATTGTAACGATGAGCGACCTGTCGCCCTCGATTCTCCAAGCATATTGTAACCGCAAACTGATAGTAGACTTTGACCGGCACAGATACGATCACATGATTTTTTATCCAATTAAGGGTTTTTCCACGTTAAAACCTCTTGTGTTAACTTTCTATTTCATTGAATATGTGCGCGATCGGCTGTCCCGAGAGCTAAGGCGGTCTGGTTTATTCTGGTCCGACCGGGATGTCGAGTTAGTCCGCAACAATTATATTGTTATAATTTTATAATCTATCTATAATATTTATATTTACTATTCGGGGTGAAACTGGTACAGTTTGAACCCAACCCGTAATCACACCAAAATGGTTCGACTTTGGACTGAACAAAACTGCACCGCACCAAAACCGCACCGCACCAAAACCATGTGGTATGGTTTGACATTTGTGCGGTTTGAAGTCAGTTTTTGCAGTACAGTTTTGATTTTTATACATTTATATAATATATTTTCAATTTTACTCACATATATTTTTTAAATATTTTCTTTTAAAAATACAAAAGGTATACAATTACTATTAAATAGTAATCATAAAAGACACAACTAATTATAAATGATTATTACGGTTGCGCAAGCTGACGAAATGCGCGCAAGCCGACTAGACGTCGTGACGAGTCTGTACGTGTAGAAAGGCGACGGATACTAGTCCACAGATCGTGGAAGAGACCAACGAGGAGTGCACAACTTAATTATTTCTATTTCGATGTTGTTTTGAGTTTTACTATTTGCAGACCACTTTTATTTCATTCCGTCAAGTTTAGTTTGGTTTTAGTTAGAACTCATTTAACCAGACCGAGCCACATAGAAGAAGATCGACGAGACGCACATAAGCCGACTAGACGTCGTGGCGAGTCTACATGCATAGGAAGGCGACATATACCAACCCTCCGATCGTGGAAGAGATCGTCGAGGAGTGTGCAACCTAATTATTTCTATTTTGATGTTGTTTTGCGTTTTTTGCAGACCGCTTTTATTTCATTCCGTCAAATTTGGTTTTGGTTTTAGTTGGAACCGATTAGAACCGGATCAAACTGCATAGAATTGGACCGAACCATTAGTGGCCGGTTTGGTTTTGGTTCTTGTTAAACCGTAATCGGAACCGTTGACACGACGGTTCCAAAAAATATGATGGAAACGGAACCAGTCAAATCAAATAAGATTTTGGATCTAACTTGAAAAACTGTTACCTTATCGGTTCAGTGCATGATTTTAGTAGAACTGGAACCGAACCGAAATCGTGACAGCTCTAAGCACAATACAACTCAAAAGTTGGCAAACAAACAAGTTTTGTATATCAAACAAGATTTTTCAGTACTACAACTCAAGTCCAATATGAGATAGAACTCAAACACTTCATTACAACTTTAATGGATTACAATGCAACACAACTACAACGTCACCACATACACTTGCACTATTAGAGCTCGTCTATACAAATACGCAAGCTGGTCGCACCTCCTTGCAAAGAGGTAATTGCCAACTCCGCCTGAGATCCATTCAACAATTCTGTCTGCTTTTACTGCTGTCCGCTGATTGTTGGTGGCAGGAGCAGTCCGCAAAAAGAAATAGTCTACAATATTAGCATTTGGGAGCTGTCTGGCTAGCAAATAGGAGACCACACTATTTCTTCACGCACCTTGAAAGTGAGGGATAGATAGACTTTACTCTAGAGGGGGTGAAAAGAGTATAAAAAAAATTTGTTTAGTTTTATTGTGGAATTAAATTAATGATACTTATATAATAGAGGAAAAAAACAGATAAACTATCACAGCATAGCTCAGCACAAAAAGAAAACACAAAGCATCCAGACGACATAAGAAAGTTTATAGTGGTTCCCCAAATCTGGGTACATCCACTCTTCTACCACCCAGGTAAGAATCCACTACAGGTTTTTGTTCAGGTGCCCTGCCACCACAAGATCTCTTTCAGGTAGATCTAGAGACCCTTTGAGCTTTTGATCAGGAGCCCAAAAACCAATAGGTTTTTGTTCATGTGCCCTATCACCAAGAGTTCACTTTTGAAGGGAGAGATCCCCCTGAAATGTAGAATTGATTCAGGAAGAGGAAACTTGGTCTTGGGTGTAGGTCTTCAACAAATTGTAGTAGAGCTTTCTTAGATCTGAAGACTGAAAAAGATTTGAGCTCTTTTTGAATCCTTGAAGCCTGAGGAATGCAGAAGACTCAAGAGAGATTTTAGAAAAGGTTCTCCTTCCTTATTACAGCATAACAACAATCCTTGAGAGTAAGAGTAATAATAATGATTATCTTTGCTGAAGAAAAGTTTCTGTATATATATTCTTTGACTGTCTGTCTGATTGTTCTCTTGTATATCCTTATTATATTCTGAATTATAAATTCAGTCAGAATAAAAACGGCAAGAATTTGAATTCCCTGGACAGTGCATAATATTCTGCAATACTTTAGGAGCCCAAACGGCTAGAAACGCTGGCAACATAAATGCACTTCCATATCTGTCTTCATAAAATATGCTAAAGAAATATTCTGTGAATACCATAATTAATGCTTCAAGAAATACGGCTATCAGCCTTGGGAAAAACAACATTAATTATCAGAATATATTTGCCCTTTAAAAATTGATCATTAACCAAAAATAAACACTTCTGACCGATCTGAAAAACTCATAACTGAAAGCAGCATAAAATCGTAGAGCCCAGTTCAGAGATCGTCGAGCTGAGTTAAGAGATCGTCGACCTGAGAACAACTATCGTAGAACAGAGATTACTGCTGAGAAAACCAAATCGTCGACCTGAGCTCGTAGATCGTCGAGCTCAGTTCAGAGTGCAAGACTCTGAGATCGTCGATGAGAGATCGTCGAGCTGAGTTCGACTATAGTCGAACTGATATAGAAAATCCTCATAAACTTTCTGAGTCTAAGTCTGAGTCCACTACAATGCTGGTCTGCACAAACCTGACCTAAAAGGACCTAACTTAGACTAGACCAAGACCCTGACTATACATGGGGGTCAAGACATCCTAAGAGTGAACCTAGCACAAATCCAAACAAGAGTTCCAACACACCTTATAATGTCTTCACTACTACTCATGCTTCCAGCAATAATTCAACCCTATTTATAAGCATCACCTGTTACGATATAACGTGGAAACTATTCCTTAGGCGCAACCAAATTAATACAGGGTATACAAGAACTGAAATCTGAACAAGAAACAATGTATACATAAATACTACAACTGCAATAATAATGCATGGAGAAATGTACCGACGTTTGTTAAATAATACACCATAGAGGAGCTGTACTCGCTCAATCCGCGGGAGAGAATAATCTGGACTGCAATCCGCTAGCACAGCGGACGCACAAGGTTCGTCGAGAACCTCGTCGTCCGATGATGACCAAACCACATGCCGCCACCGAAGAAGCACTGTCGAGGCCATCTGCACTCACGCACACCATCGACGTCAAGCTGCACCATCAGAGAGAACACCATCAAGGCAACTGCACTCCAACATGCCTTCGCCGTCATGCCCGCACCGTCGGAGAGAAACTCTGTCAAGGCCATTGTACAACCGCAAGCCTTCACCGTCATGCCCGCGCGACATGATCTCCTCGCTTCGCCGCCATCACACAGTTTTGCACCCACAAAAACCATCAGCGGCATCCTACAGGGGTCTCCCACCCCTCGCGGCACCAAGAGTAAGACGATAGAGGCGGCGACGGCGGCTCCGCCCTCCAACGCTAGCAAAGGCGGCTTCTTCTTACGCCCAAAAAAAATTAGGCCAAATGATTCAGGCGGCTTTTTTTCTTCTTGGGTGGTTCCTATTTATAGAGCTCCCTAAAACCTAAAAATAGGAAACCTCATAATAGGAAATCTTCAAAATAAGAAATCCTCAAAATAAGAAATCCTCAAAATTGAAAACCCACAAAAAAGTAAATCCAATTACGGATCCCGAACCAAATATAACATTGCCAACCATATGGGGAGAGACACATGGCAGAGAAAGAAAGGAACAAATCAACTCACGTCATCACGTGTGCCTTTTCACTTCCGCCGTTCCACCTCTTTAACAATTATATATAATATTATATATTATATATAATATAATCTATATTTATATATATACAAGTGAGAGACACGGGGCTCTGCCCCTTCAGCCAACCGCGATAGTACCTCAACTGCGACATTATCTCGGCCACGACATTGTCTAGGCGCAACGGTACTCCCGCTGTTCACAAACCCTTAAGTGTTGTACTCCGCTCGTCGCTCATTTTTGTGGTGTGCATAGGAGTTTGTAAGGAGCGGGGAGAACATATTGTTTTATTATAGGTAGAGGAATTTGTTATATAAAACGCATTTTTAAAAATAAAAGAAACAACGCATAAATTTAAAAATTGAAATTTGTCGTGGGTGGTGACATTTGTCATTGGGGGTGACATCTGTCGTGGATGACGACATTTGTCGTAGGGGAGACATTTGTCATTGGGGATGACATTTATCGTGGGGATGATATTTGTCATCACCAACATATACAAAGGAAGAAAACTCACTCAATATTCACCACATGCAAAAAAATAAAAAATAATATTCATGAAATCAGTGGCGGACACAGAGATTTTTTTCTGTGTGGGCGGTGTATGAAAACTATTAAAAAAAATAAAATGAAAATATTACTATTTTGAATTATATATAAAAACGGAAAATAAATGTGACATACAAAGAATATAAATGATAAAAAATGTGTAGAAAATATAATGATAAATAAATGTGTTAGAAAATAAAATGATAAATAAATATGTAGGTAATAAAAAAAGGCGATTGTTAACTGCAACACGGTTTTAGCTATTCGCACCTCATTGTTAACCGCAACCTGAAAATATAATCACACACCGTTTTTTTTCTTGTCGCACCCCAATATTTTTTTTGCCGCACCCGAAAATATCTCATACTGATGTGTGTGAGACAACTAATAGAGTAAGATGGCGCGAGGAATATGCCGAAGACGGGAGCAGCTCGGTGAAGATGAAGGAGTGCGGCTTCCTCAAAATGAGGGAGAAAGTGCGAGTAAAGTTCTAGAAAGAAGTTTTTAAAGACAAAAATGGGCTGCGGATAGCCATATGAGAGGTGTGGTTAATAATCGACATAAAAAATGTGGCATGTATAGGATTTGAACCCAAAACCTTAGAGTTAGATATCATACACTCTACCAACTTGATCAAGACATTTACTTTTTTTAATTTATTCATGATATATACATATATTTTATATCCGCCAAATAAAAAAAATGTGCTGACATAATTAAATGTTTGACCGAAGTCAACAGCCAATGTTTTATATATCCTGTATATATATAAATAGGGCGCTGCTATCCGCAGCGCCTTATTTATATATCCTGTATATATATATATATCCTGTATATATATAAATATTATAGGTGACTGTTATTAGCACTGCACTTTTGGATATTCGCACTTTATTTACTCTTAATTTTCCGCGCCTTTTGAAAATACTCCTTGTACATGCATTTTTAGGAAAAGTGTTCAACACGAAAGTTGTAGATCTCGACGAGATCTACAACTTTCGTGTTGAACACTTTTCCTAAAAATGCATGTATAAAGCGTATTTCTAAAAATACGCTCAGATTTCGCGCCTTTTAAAAATACTCCTTGTACATGCATTTTTAGGAAAAGTGTTCACCACGAAAGTTGTAGATCTCGTCGAGATCTACAACTTTCGTGTTGAACACTTTTCCTAAAAATGCATGTACAAGAAGTATTTTCAAAAGACGCGGAAAATTAAGAGTAAATAAAGTGTGAATATCCAAAAATACAGTGCTAATAACAATCACCATATTATATGTTAATATTAAAGTGGAGGTGTAAAGACTTGCAGACTTTTCATTATTGATGGCGTTAATGGATGGTCACGTGGAGGTTTCTTATCAGTTGGCACTTGGCAATATCTATAAATTGAAGTGAATTGCTGGAAGAAATTATGAAAGCAGAAGCTTAGGAAGGCGAATAACAAAGGTCAACGTTATAAGCAGTCCTATAATGGCTAAACGTAGTTCATTTATATTCGCAGTCCAATGAATTTAAGTGTTTTTAGGACTGTGAATAGTCATTTTAGGTGTTTTAAGGATTGAGAGGGTTTAGGTTTTAGGGTTTAGAATTTAGGGTTTAGGGTTTACATTGCCCGTAACAAAAAGCTGCCGACAGCTTTTGGTCAAATTTGCGGACTCCTATTGGCCAGCAAAGTTGCGGACTCCAATACGTGCCAATTCCTATTGGCCAGCAAAGTTGCGGACTCCAATATCTGCCAATTCCTATTGGCCAGCAAAGTTGCGGACTCCATTAACAGAGAAAGCCGAAGTATAGTGAAGGTGCATCAAGAAATATTGCGGACTCCAAGTAGCGGACTCCAAAGAGCGGAAGCTTTACGCGTGAATAAGAGCAGCGACCTATGTCTCCTTTGGCGAACAGGAAGCACAAACAAAAGTGAGGAACAACAGCCCATACCTGCGAACAAAAGGTACTTGCGGACAATAAGAGTGCGAACTCGGCAAAGGGAAGCAAGTTAGTTGTGAATGAACTAGTTGCGAGCTTTAGTGTATGTGAGTGCTTGTAATGAAGTCATGAATTGTAATTTGTGAAGAAAAGTTGTATTTGTATTTGTACTCTTGTTGTTGAAATAAAGAGAAGTTAGCTGCTCCTTTTATTTTGTGTTGTGCCCACTTGAAACGTTTTCAACAGATTGTGCTGTTGATAAATGATATTTTTAAAAATCAGTGTGGACGGCCGCCAACACTGGGCCCTATGTGAGTCCGCCCCTGCATGGAATTACTACCAGTATCCTAGATTACTGGAGAGATCCTAGAACTGATCCACTTTGTTGTTTCTAGCAGCATGCATATCATTTGGAGTCATTTGGATGCAATTCAACATTCCACCAACAGAGCTTATTAAACCGGTGAGCTGTTGACTAAGGCTCCGTTTGGGGGGACTTATTTTCACCGGTCAAGCGGTTACGATCGCATGAACCGGACCTTAATTAAAGTCCGGTTCATGAGGTCGTAACCCCTTCACCGGTGAAAATAAGTCCCCCAAACGAAGCCTAAGACCTTTGTTGAAACTATTGTTTTGATTGCTCAAATTTTTTACTTGATGGTTAATTATCATCTGATATGTACTGTAAAGTTATGGTTTTGTTATCCTATGCCAGTCGGCTCTCTACTTTTTCACCCTAAGGAAGCCTACTAATAGATAACAGAAGGCATTACAGTTGGGATGTAAATTCCCAACCATTATTTGTTTTAGCTGAGAATCATTAGTCAAAAGCCTACATTTAAGAGATCAAACTCATCTTAGTTCATGGTGTGTGATCACTTGTGTTAAAAAAAACAAGGAAATTAATATTTGATATTCTTATTACATACATCCTGCGGCAAGTATGCATCTACCGCACATTAATAGCACGGGCTTCCGGCCCTACATGAGTGCATTCATTCGGGCTGCGCCCGCATCCAGGTGGGCTATGCCTGCATATTCAGTGCATTCACGTTTTTAATAATCTTTCACATAAACGTGTATTCTATTGCATAATCAAGCTCAAAGTGTTTTTGACTTTATATTCAATTCAATCCTAAAAGTTTAGCTATATCTAGACAAAGAACTTCAACATTTTGATTTTTTACATTGAATTTGTTTTGACTTGGGAAGCATTGTAAACATAAATGTACATACCTCTATGTAGCCTAGTTGTCCATGTCCTCCACAGTCGTCCTCTCCAACCACCCACCAACGTCTTCCAAAGCCTTAATTCTCCACATATAAGAATGTTAGGTTTCTGTCATTATAAACGTGAACAGAACATAATTACACTCATGTAGAGTTCAATAGTTATTAATGAGGGTGATTTTTTTAGTGTTTAGGTTCCCATCCATTACATGATGTATATCAGTAAATTTCTTCCTCAACATATTGGACAGGCAATAACAATATAAGAAGGCATAAGAGTTTTCAATCCTTCTTTCTTTCTAATCTTCATCTATAAAGTATACAATTAATTGCAAAATCATATAACCATCTCGATGGGAAAATCATTCACCATATGTCGATTTTCCAATTAACTTCTTCCACCATATTGAAAAAATTATCTCCTTACCTTCTTTTTCAATGAAAATTTCTGGAAGAGCTCACATTCACAATCCAGCTTTACTCCTGCTAACACACATATCAACATCCCTAAAGCTCACCACCATTCAAACCACAACTTAAATGGAAATTTCCCCAGTATCTCATGATCAATGGTAAGGGTTGGTAGTAATTATCAGCATGATTCATTTGCAATCAAGAAACACAAACAGTAGGAAGATTCAATTTCACCTTAGAACAAAATTTCTAAAAACATGAAAAGATTGAGACTAAGAAGAAACCTTCTTCCCTTCCTTCAGAAGCTCAAAAGCCCGCAAATAAAGCTCTCCCCTGACTGCATACGCCACCTTCTTCACAATATAATTCAAGGATTCAAGAGCAGATAAAGCTCCCCCCTGACCGCTTAAGCAGCATGATTCCTCACTCCTGCTGATCTCCGCGAACCCAGATGGTTGCGAGAAAGTAATCAACAGCTGCACAAATCTCACGATCTCCTCCGCCTTCACGGGGCCTTTGCGACTATATTCGCAAGAGGAGTGGGAAAGGGTTTATGGACTGGCCATTTCCTGCGAGATTGTTCAAGCTTCGCCCATATTCGCAAGCCCTTTCGCCTTTGCGAGCCCCTTGCGCTATATTCGTGAGCCTCTTGCGTCTGTATTCGCTTGGCCATTTTCGTCGGGATAGGGTATCGGGGAGACAGGGGAGCGAGGGCTGGGATCGGGAAGGAGGATGCTACTAACTGTCGCTGGTTGCGGGGGGTTTTGAGGCGTGATTTAGGTTTAGGGTATCAAATCGGGCGGTTGTTATATTATGCGGTCATATCTAATGATCAAAATTTTTTAGGGAATTTTGAATTCACGTTATTTGCAGACCTCAATATTCTTTTTAAAATAGTATAAATCTGTCTATAATAAATATATATCATCATTGACAATGGTCAAACAGTATTTCCGCCAACAAACTTCCCCTCAAACACGGTAGGACATGTCGAGTTTGCTCTTGCAATTTAGGAACACATCGGTATTTAGCGGCTTCGTAAAAATATCGGCAATTTGATCTTCTGTTCGACAGTAGACCAACTCCACAACTCGGTTCTTCACCTGTTCTCGAATAAAATGATACTTTGTCTCGATATGTTTACTGTGGTCATGAAACACTGGATTTTTCGCAAGTTGAATTGCTGACATGTTGTCCACAATGATAGTCACTGGGTTTTCTTGTAGTTGACGGAGTTCACATAGAAGGTTCCTCAAGCAAATCGCTTGACAAGTACAAGTTGTTGTCGCAATATACTCTACTTCACAAGTGGACAATGTTATCGTCGTCTGCTTCTTTGAACTCCGTGATAATATCACCAAACCAATGTGGAATGCATACCAAAAAGTGCTCTTCCGATCTTTCACATCACCTCCAAAATCATTATCTAAATAGCTGACTAACTTTATCTCTTTTTTAGAAGGAACATAACACAATCCTTGATCACTTGTACCTTTCACATATCTCAAAATGCGTTTTGTCGCAGTGAAATGATCTTGCCTTGGTGTTTCTATGTACCTGCTAGCTACACTAACAACGTACATAATATCTGGCCTTGTGAAGGTCAGATAAAATAGACTTCCTACTAAGCATTTGAAGAGAGTAGGATCAGCAGCTTCCAACTCTGACTCCTTTATTAACTTAACTCCTGGATCTGCTGGAGTAGCGATCGACTTGCAGTCTTGCATTCTAAACTTTTTCCTCAATATTTCCTCTACGTACTTCTTTTGGGAAATGAAAATTCCCTGATCACTCTGTTGTACTTCTACGCTAAGAAAGTATGGCAATTCACCAATATCTGTCATCCCAAACTGCTTTGGCATTGTCTTCTTAAACTTACCAAACATCTGCGGATTGGTACCTGTAAAGATCATGTCATACACATATAGAAAAATAATCATGAAATCTCCACTTTGATCTTTCTTTGTATATAGAGCATGCTCATATGGGCTCATAAAATACCCATTCTTTTGAAAGTACTGATGTACAACCCCGTGTTTGCCGAGTGGGCCCACGACCCCAGGAGAGCAGACCGGGGGAGCTTGCCCGCGTCAGAACAGCAAGCAGGCGGACTTAGAATGACCAACTTGCTCTCGCCAAAGCTAGGCGGACAAGCTACACGAGCTGGTCAACGCAGCCTGCGCCCGCCTGGAGTTCGTCGAGCTGACCTTGGCTTTCGTCGGCCTAAGCCTCGCGCCCTCCTGGAGTTCGTCGAGTTGACCTTGGCTTTTGTCGGACAAAGCCTCGCGCCCGCCTGGAGTTCGTCGAACTCAGTCTTTCTTCTGCCCAGCTCGCGCCGGCTTAGAGTTCGTCGAACTAAGTCTCTCTTCCTCCCAGCCTCGCGCTCGCCTGTAGTTCGTAAAACTCAATATCTCCGGGCTTCGGAAGTAACAATCTCAGAGCGTCCTGGCTCGCGCTCCCCTACATAAGGAAGGTGGGGGGAAAACCAGGTCGCGTCCGCCTCGGGCATCGAGGAATGCCTCGACATTCGTCGTCTCACACTCGCCCAGGGAGCTCAGCAGACAATAGGCGAGCTGGACCGGTCGGGCCCGTGCTCGCCAAGGTTCGGGGAGGCGGCGAGTGCCAACCCCATCAAGCACTCGCCACCCCAGGCGAGTGGAGGCCTCAAAGTGTCACTCGCCTTATGCTCTGTGATATGTTTTTACCATTTTGCCTCCACTGGCCTGCCCATAGCTAGTTAGAACAGCAGAGTTACGTTGTTGGCAGACCCAGTTGGGCTGCACATAGCTATTCAGAACAACGGAGGTTAGCTACTTGCAGGCCGATTTCAGAAATCTATAAATAGACCCAAGGGTCGCCTCGGAAGGCATGCTTACTTGTCTCCCAGTCTTCTAGCACTTTCTGAGGTTGCCTTAGCTCGGCTCTTGGCTAGGGAGGGGAAGCGCTCTAAGATCTTCCGGGTGTGTGGTGGTACCTCTACGTCGAGCCCTTGGGTCAGTTCTTTGTTCTTTTTCCTTGTTATTTTGCTTGTAGGAGAGAAGTAGATACGCGATCACCCCTTCCCCAAGGATGAACTCCACAGAGACCAATTTTTCAGTTTCAACAACTGATATATCCTTGTATTCCATGCTCTCGGTGCTTGCTTCAAATCATACAATGCTTTCTTCAAACGATAAACTCGATCTTCTCAACCTTTCTGCACATAGCCAGGTGGTTGTTGAATATACACTTCTTCTTCAAGGTACCCACTCAAGAATGCCGACTTGACATCTATTTCATAAATCTTCCACTGATGTTTGATACGCGGAAAATGGTTTATACGTATTAACGCAAGTGCACGCGTCGTAACAAGTAATAAAGTGTGAGTGAGATCGTTCCCTCGGAGAAGTGGTTAACCTTAAGCTTGCAAGTACTAGCTACACCGTTCTTTAAATCCAAACAAGACGATTAAAATGATTTTGAAAGTAATGAAAAATTCTTATAGAGATTTAATCTAACTTGACTACGAAAAAAAACCCTTAGAAATTCTTTACCGATTGGAGAAATTAGCCTTGTATTTTGGATTTCCTATGTGCGTCTATAAGATGCATGAATGCAATCTTAGTTAAGAGTGTTCAAAAAGATAATCATGCCACGATTTTTATAAAAGAAATCCTCATCTCTCGATTCTCGGAAATCCCAACGCCCTTAATTCTCCTAGTTATCTCTAACTTAGGAAGAACTAAGGTTATTGCTTAACATAAAAATCGGATCGCGAGTAAGAGGAGGGAATCTCTTCCTCTCTTCTTTACTACGGAAAACTAATGAGCGTTTGCACTTCTCCTCTCTCGATTCTCGAAACACAACGCAAAGGTAGAGATCTTTGGTTAAATGTTTTACACCACTCGTCTCTCGATTCTTGTGATGCAATAAAATAGCTTTCAAATGGATATTACGTCACTCATCTCTCGATTCTCGTAGCGAAATAAAGACTGAAAACCAAAACCAGAAATTCTCATGAATAATTTCAAAAGTTCACACGAATATTATTCATCAAACAATCTTAAACAAAGAAGTAGACACCATCAAAGCACACATAGTACTATCCTCATACAAGGCTTGAAGATTTTAGTTCATGGCTAAGGAGGATGAACACATAATAAGATAGATCTTACAATCCATGCCTTCTGAAATTCGGATCTTCGCTTTTCCACTGTTGGTTGCGCTTCTCCTTCTCCAAACACCCTCTCTTAGGGAGTTTCAAACTAGGCTAGGGTTTCCTCTAGATGATACCTCCATTTTTCCCCCTCTCTATTTTTAATACTCCCCTTGTCATCAATGGTTGGTGCGCCCATTAGGGGTTTCAAAAATTCCATGAAAAGAAGCCTCTTTTCATTCCATAACTGCCCGATTTGAATTTGAATTTAGAATTTTCGAATTTCTAAAATCTGGTAGATTTGTTCTGAACAAGTTTTCACAGGCTAAATATTTGTTCCCAACAAATTTGTGCTGTCCAGATTTTCAAAAACAGCCTAGGATTCCTGTGACTTGCATGCGTCATCCTTGAATGCTCCACGTACTTGTCCCCAATCGTCCCAAATATTATTTTGTGACTCCTGTCATAAAAATGTGCGAAAATCATCAATAATATCCGAACTTGATCACTATTTATAAAGTGTAAAATATGACTACTTTTTGACCCGTTTTCTCGATTTTATTAGCCAAACGTGCGTTATTTAATGCACAAGATAACTACATTTTGTGGAGTTATCACCCCCTTACACCTAAGCCTTTGCTAGTCCCTAGCAAAGATGAATCATTGCGAGCCAATGAATGAGCGAACACCTACCCAACTACAGGTCTTAGACTCCTTACTCTTTGAACAAAACAAGATTTTTTTAAAGTGATTCGCAATACAAGTGGTAAATGTGTCAAACATTAAAATTTCACACAAGCATAAATTCATTAGTTCGATGCGAGTTAAAGCTCCATGCCAATTTCCTAGTGTTGTGTGTGCTTCCTTAGAGCTATCTATTCCCATACAATTTCACTCATTAAATTTCCACATAGATGGGAGATGATGACAATATATCAAGGCATTGGGTTGGCTTATACAAGAGCTTAGTAGTGTAAGATAAATCGTAAGGGTAGGCAATGTGATGAGTTTTGGCTTGGCTATGAATTTGATCTTTGATGGTAACAAGACACATTTCTAGTCAAAATTCTTAACTCCGCTCCCTACCATGGGATTTACCTCTCAAGTACAAATATAATTTTTTTTTGTGCATAGTTGGGATCATTTCGAGTGGGTGTACACACACTTAGGCCGCATATCACTATGACCTCTACATTTTTTTTTATTTTGTGCGCATAGTTGGGATCATTCCAGATATGTGTATACATATCTAGGCCGCATATCACTAAGGCATTTTAACCATTAATTTTTTCTTAAGGTCATAATTGAGGTCATTCCAAGTGGGTGTACACATACTCGGGCCACATATCACTATGGCACATTTTTTTTTCAATGAAATTTTTTTATAAAAGTTAAACACCTAGGGTAGGAACATTTATTAAGAAATGACTAGTAACAGTGTAAGAGATTACTTTCATGAGTAAGTTGAATCCCAAAAGGCTAGACTCAAACACAAAGATATATTGATAATATTTTCAAATAACTACTTAGACTCTATGTTTAAGCCGACATCATCGACTCAGTTCTTGTTCATCTCTCCCCCTCTATATTCAGAAATCATGAAATTCTTTTGTCAGAAACAAAATTTTTTAAGGAATGGTGTGCATAGGGGAAATACAAAACGGAGCTATAACATATCTTACCAATTTCAATAGCAGAAAGTAAGAAATTTTAGGTTTGACAGGTCTACCAATTAAATAGAATTGCATTATTTGAACTAAGAGTAAGAATTTGTCGACTCAAATGTCCTAGGATATTTGCCACTCATTTGGGGAAGGTTGCTAATCGCAACCCACCACCTTACACCTAAGACTTTGCTAGTCCCTAGCAAGGTGTTGTCATTAAAACCAAATTGTGCTTCAAAAGCTGGGGTAAAACATACAAATGACGTTTCAATAAAAAGGGATGATATTAATAGAAACAAGTACTCCCTGGAAATTTGTCGTCCAACGTCTCGATCCTCCTAACCTTTCCCATAGGATTGTATAATGTTGTGATGATCGTTGAAAGCCCAAAAGTGACCTGCATAGCACAATACAACTTCCAAAACAAACTAGTTGTGCATGTTAGATCTCAGCATCATTTTAATCAAATCATTGTTAACAAACAAAACAACATAATTATCTTGTGGCAAGTGACTACACAGCGAAGCATCAATTCCTTATCATTAATCATGTCATGAATAGAAAAGAGATATGTTATAATGAAAGCATATGACAGTCCAACCATCATTCTGTTCATAGGAACCAATTCTTTTATAGTTCGAATCTTAGCAAAACATATAATTCATAAATGCTAGCACAAATAACCAACAATGGTTACCAACTTCAACACACCCATCTTATGCGCCACAAAATCTCCGCAGCATACAGTCTTAGCTACCAAAATCTATCAATTCAATAACTAATAGCAATTAAACAATCATCGTAGCAATACCTCATGTCTCCTGAACCTCCAGCGCAATAATACTACCAATTCACTAGCAGCTATCAATTCTTAATAACCAAAACAACTCAATGTCCATTCATGGTGTCCCATGATAAAATATAGCTAACATAGACATGATTAATACTAATAGAGTTCGCATATCCAAAATATCAAAAATAAAATTATAGCAAAATACTCAAAATCCATTACAAAACATGAGTCAAAACGTTGTCGCTAGTCACTCCTCGTCGCTTTCATCTTCTCCTTCAGTCTCTTCTTCTTCATCATCATCTTCATCCAGATCTCCTTCTTCATCATCATACGCGCCTTCGTCGTCTCCTGGTTGCTTGGAGGGGTTTTGGAATGCTGGATTTCCCTTTTTAGAGCGGTAACGCCGCAAATAACCATCCTCGTCAAATGGGTCCGCGAATCCCATGAGCTGCTCAATAAGTGGCATATTTTCTAGCTCCAATAATTTGTTCAACGGCTGAGTCACATGCTTGAATTTTGCCATCATGACCACGTGGTGCTCCCTTTGGTAGTTCGTGAGGTGTTTTAGATAATCCATTACTTCGTCATGCGAGTTTTGTCGTGAGTTGGTTGGTGTGTAGAACAGGACGGTGTTCCCGGTCGTCCCCTTTTGTCAGAAACCTTTACGCTGGATCTTATTACCCTTTCCGTAATGTGATGCCCCACCTGAGTCACCTCAACGCCCCTCTGACTAATTCCAGCGAATCGACAAAAAGCAGAGACCATGGTAGGGAACCATAACTGTTGCCCCACCTTCGACACGGCCCTTTCTCTCAGTTGCTTGGCTTCAATTTGCCCTGTATTGATCTTAATTCCTTTCATGATACAATAAATCAAAACTGCTCGCGGATAGGCCACTCGATTCGGGTGTTTGGTTGGGAGAATGCTTGCGTTCACAAAGAGTAGCCACACTTTTGCTTCCCGCTTGAAAACTGATGATTGGAGTACGGTCTTTGATGCGTTCGCCCACTGTATGTGTGAGGTGAGAAATAGTGTGGTAGCCACCTCTTGTGGAGATAATGTTTCTATCATGTGTTCATATACTCCCTCTTTCGAGTTGTCCATGTCGAAGAAATTATTAATTGACTCCGCGGAAAAATCGACCTCTTTTCCTCTCACGAAAAACCTTATCATGTTTATGGAATGGTGCATTGGCGTAGAATTCATGGACCCATTGTATGATGGCGTCCGTCCTTGGATGGCAAAATGAGTCCCAACCCTGTCGCTGAATTTGATCAATGTAGTTCTTGCTCCAGTTACGTAGTTCTATCAGAAATCCTCTCTCGAAGATGACTGACTTTTTCTTTACTAACTCGTAACGCGCGCGTGCTTCTATATTAACGAACGAGGTGTCCCCTTCCTTTTGGGCTAACGCCTTCCCTTTGTTCTTTTTCCGGGGTGTCATGCCCTAGATTCACTCCCAACCATGCTAAACAGAGATTTTAACTTTAATCTTAACTAGATTAAGTGAAGAGTTTAATTACCTTAATAGCAAGACGGAACAACGTCCGGGAAAATTTTTCCTGTTTGTTCCTTGGTAGATATCGTGGGTTGGGATCAATGTCAGGATATGGATTGCTCAATGTAGAAAATGGGAGAGGGCTAGAATCCAAAACAGAACACTTACAGGTAGCTTTGTCCTAGGGTTCTGAGTGTAGAAATGGCAAAATTAGGGCGTTGAGGGTGAAGGGGAGAGATCAGCGGGTTTTGCGCGTTGATCGCTCGACGTACCCCGCTGCTGAAGGTAGGTCGTCGATCGCGTGACTGCCCTACGCAATGCTCTGCCCTCACCGATGTTGCCTCCAGTAAATCGCCTCTGATTGCGCCGTTGCTGACAAGATTCGTCGGCTATCACTCGTGCTCCGTCGTTCTTCTAGGTTTTGAGGATGGAGAGTCGGAATTTCTGGAATGGACTGAAGCGGCATTATTTTTTTAACTTTTTTTTCATGGACGAACCGGTCTTTTGGTTTGAAGGAACACATCCCAAAGCATTACATGTTTCGGTTCAGTTGAACCGGCTCTTAGCTTAACTTTCAAAATGTCAGGCAACAGGAAATTGTTTGGAACAATTTATTGGTCTGCAGAAATTTGTTTGGAACAAATTTTTGCTGTTTACAAAAACGACAATCAAACTTTCTATTCCGAATTCCTTGGGAACAATATGTCTTATATGAATGATTTACTTCACTAACTACCTAATGATGAAATTAAAAATAACTAAAACGTGGGTTGCCTCCCAATCAGCGCCTAATTTTAAGTCCCGACAGGACTTTGCCGACTACATGATTTTGTCATTTCAGCAAAATGAACGACACCAGTCGTTCATTGTCATCGCAACAAAATATTTTTAAACGCTCTCCACTGACCTTAAATTCGGAATTATTTTGCTCATTCACGATGGTGACTGGGCCGTATGGATGAACTTCCTTTACTCGGAATGGTCCCGACCAACGACTCTTAAGTTTTCCGGGAAAATTTTTTAGACGAGAGTTAAATAGTAATACCAATTGCTCGGGTTTGAATTGTTTTCCGCTCGAACGTTGGTCGTGCCATTTCTTGGTCCGTTCCTTATAAATCCTCGCACTCTCATATGCATTCATCCTTAATTCTTCTAACTCATTGAGTTGTAGAAGTCTCTTCTCACCTGCATTTTGAAAATCATAATTTAACTTCTTAATAGCCCAAAACGCTCGATGTTTTAATTCAAGGGGTAGATGACAAGCTTTCCCATATACTAGCCTATAAGGAGTTAAACCAATAGGAGTTTTATATGCGGTCCGGTAAGCCCATAAGGCATTGTTAAGCTTTTGAGACCAATCCTTACAATTAAAGCTAATCGTCTTTGCAAGAATTGCTTTTATCTCCCAGTTAGACACTTCCGCTAGACCATTTGTTTTAGGATGATACGCTAATGCTACTTTGTGAGTGACGCCATATTTCCTCAATAACGTAGCGAATGAGTTGTTACAGAAGTGACTACCTCCATCACTAATGATAGCTCTAGGTGTGCCAAAACGATTGAATATATAATTCTTTAGGAAGTGTAAAACCACTTTGGCATCATTCTTAGCGGTGGCTATGGCTTCGACCCACTTAGAAACGTAGTCTACGACAAGAAGGATAGACATATTACCGTTTGAGTTCACGAAAGGTCCCATAAAGTCTAATCCCCAAACATCAAAAAGTTCAACTTCTAAAATTGTGTTCATTGGCATGAAGTCGTTCTTCTTAATGTTTTCATTTCTTTTGCACCGGTCACATTGACTTACAAATCCTTTAGCATCTCGGAATAGAGTCGGCCAATAAAACCCCGCTCCTAAGACTTTCATTGTCGTTCTATCCCCCTTAAAATGACCTCCATAAGGAGAGTTGTGACATTTGTTCAATATGTCTTTCATTTCCTCCTCCAGAATGCAACGTCTAACAACCCCATCTGCCTCAATTCTAAACAAAAATGGCTCATCCCATAAATACGAGCGTACTTGATGTAAAAACCTCTTCTTTTGTTGATATGATAAATCGGGTGGAAAGACTCTACTAACAATATAATTAACGTAGTCTGCATACCAAGGTATGCATTGTTCAGTAACGGACAATACCCACTCGTCAGGAAACCTTTCATCAATTTCTGAACGCAATAACGAATTAGAACATTCAATCCTAGAAAGATGGTCCGCCACCGGATTATCTACTCCCTTCCGATCTTTAATTTCTAGATCAAACTCCTGCAGCAGCAACACCCATCAAATCAATCGAGGTTTAGCATCCTTCTTCTCCATAAGATAGTGGATAGCTGCGTGGTCTGTGAATGCTATCACTTTGGTGCAAAGAAGATAAGACCTAAACTTCTCAAAAGCAAACACTATAGCTAGAAGCTCCTTTTCAGTCGTGGTATAATTTATTTGCGCCTCTATTAAAGTCTTACTAGCGTAGGCTATAGTATGAAAGACCTTCTCCTACATTTGCCCCAAAACAGCCCCAACGGCGTAGTCGCTTGCATCGCACATCAATACAAAGGGTTTTTCCCAATCGGGGGACACTATAATCGGTGTTGTAATCAGTCGTGTCTTTAATTGATTGAACGCATTCAAACACTCATCATTAAAATCAAACTTTACGTCATTTCCCAATAACTCACTTAAAGGCTTAGCGATTTTGGCAAAGTCTTTAACGAACCTTCGGTAGAATCCTGCATGGCCCAAAAAACTTCTTAACGCTTTTACATTTTTGGGAGGAGGTAATTTTTCAATCACCTCAACCTTTGCCCTATACACTTCCAACCCATCTCTAGATACACGGTATCCAAGGACAATGCCTTCCTGCACCATGAAATGACATTTTTCCCAATTCAACACTAGGTTGGTCTCTATACAACGGGCAAGCACTCTCTCCAGACACACCAAACAAGCATTGAATGTCCTTCCAAAGATGGAAAAATCATCCATAAAGACCTTTATGCCATAGTCCATAGGATCCATGCCTTGTTCTATAAGATCTGTCATTATTGTAATTATGCAACGTTAGAACGTGGCTGGCGCATTGCATAGCCCAAATGGCATCCTCCTAAATGCGAATATACCGAAGGGACACGTGAACGCTGTCTTTTCCTGATCGTCCGGATCAACCGTTATCTGATTGTAGCCGGAATATCCATCTAGAAAACAATAAAACTCATTTCCGGTTAGTCTATCTAGAATCTGATCTATGAATTGTAATGGGTAGCGATCCTTCGTAGTCACCTTATTTAATCTACGATAGTCGATACAGATACGCCATCCTGTGATTGTTCTTGTAGGGACTAATTCGTTCTTGTCAGTCCTAACTACGATCGTCCCTCCTTTCTTAGGTACACAGTGGATGGGTGACACCCATGAACTATCGGATATAGGGTAAATGATTCTTGCATCCAACCACTTAATGATCTCTTTTCTCACCACCTCCTTCATAGGAGGGCTAAGGCGACGCTGAGGCTCGATGGATCCCTTACAAGATTCCTCTAAAAGGATCCTGTGCATACACAAGGAAGGACTAATGCCTTCGATATCGGCTATTATCCATCCTATGGCTAACTTATATCTCTTCAAAATGACCAACAGTCTGTCTTGCTGCTCCGGTAGCAGTCTAGAGTTCACTATTACCGGTAGTGTATCATTATCTCCTAGATATGCATAGGACAAATGCTCGGGAAGCGGTTTTAACTCTAAGACGGGCGGGCAAATCGTAGAGGGTTTGTCCGCTAAAGACCGCTCAGTCATATCTAGGGGATCCAACCTATGAAGCGATACCAATCGATTCTCACACACTTGAAAACACTCTTCACTCTCTCTTTTAGTAGATTCTACCTCTTCATTCCTAACCTCATCGGATTCCACTTCCTCAACTTCTATTTCGTCCATCAAAATTCCTATCTCCTCTTCTATATTTGAATCATGCCACCCACTCTCTTGCTCATAGTCATAGAGTGAAATACTGTTAACCACCTCCATCACGTCTTCCTTCTCACTAGGGAATTTCATGGCCTTAAGGACATTAAAAGTTACTTGTTCATCGTTGACTCTCATGGTCAACTCACCTTTATGGCCATCTATTAAAGTTTTTCCGGTTGCTAAAAAGGGCCTCCCCACAATTAGTGGGATCTCCTTGTCTTCTTCCATATCCAAAACTACAAAGTCCGCCGGAAAGATAAATTTGTCCACCTTGACAAGAACATCTTCTACTATACCCTTAGAAAAAGTAAGCGACTTGTCGGCTAGCTGTAATGTTAATGAAGTTTTAGAAATGTCCCCCAAACCTAACTTCCGGTAAATCGAAAGTGACATCAAATTTATGCTTGCCCCAAGATCACACAATGTTTTTCCTTCAAATTGTTATCCAATAGAACATGGAATCGTGAAACTTCCTGGATATTTCAATTTGGGTGGAAGTTTCTTTTGAAGGATTGCACTACACTCATGGGTCAACGCTACAGTTTCATTCGTGCCAAATT
The DNA here is from genome assembly GCA_039513925.1 of Platanthera zijinensis. Lineage (NCBI taxonomy): Eukaryota > Viridiplantae > Streptophyta > Magnoliopsida > Asparagales > Orchidaceae > Platanthera > Platanthera zijinensis. The sequence continues at coordinate 156,060,884 of CM077088.1, forward strand.
TTCTCTTTTTATTTAAAATATCTTTCATAAATTTGACGTAACTGGGCATTTGCTCTAGGGCTTCAGCAAATGGGATATTAATTTGAAGTTTCTTAAAAATTTCTATGAATTTCTGGAATTGGTGATCTAGCTTGCTCTTCCTAAGTCTTTGAGGAAATGGTGGTGGTGGGTAGGTAATTATTTTTTTATCCTTTGCAGGCACCTCCACGTTCTTCTCTTTCTTATTCTCATCTACTTCTTCTAAATCTTCCTCCACACTCTTAGTAGGTTCAAAATTCAACTCTCTAGCGGGTTCATGAATTTTGTCACTCTCTACTTCACCTTGCTCAGTATCAGTTGCCATTGGAATATTATTATAGCCACTCACCAACTCTTTTCCACTCCACAATGTAATAGCCTTACAGTGTTGGTTATCACCCGTAGGATTAGGCATTGTATCGGTTGGTAATGTCCCTAGAGCTCTAGTATTAAGTGCGGATGCGATTTGCCCCAATTGTGTTTCAATTAAGCGCATGGATCCTTCTAGACTAGAAAAACGGGCTTCATTATTCTTCATAGACTCTAAGATGAATTCATCAGATAATTTCCGCGAAGGTCCCGCTTGATTAGGATTGTGATGTTGGTGAGGGTGATTGGAATTGTGATTGAATAAGTGCGAAGGAGTAGACCCAGAATTATTCTTCCATGACAAATTAGGATGGTTTCTCCACTCTGGATTATAGTTATTCGAGTAAGTGTTATGACCTTGTTTGTACTGCCCTCCTATATAGTTAGCGTCTTCGTTATGTCCTATAAGTTGTTCGATGGTTAAAGTAAGACTAGCGGTGGACGGAGGAGTAACAATACTATTAACCTGTGGGAGAAATTGACTTTGGTTTAACGACAAGGCATCTAACCTTTTATTTATTGAATTAAATTGTGAAGTCATTTCAGCCGCAAACGAGGTTAATTGGTCCACTTGGTATAACCCAACAGTAGAAGATGAAGGCCCTTGCCGATCAACAAGTTGATAATTATTAGAGGATAAATTCTCTAATATTGCATAGGCATCTTCTGGGTATTTATTCATGAGTGACCCTCCCACGGCTCCATCAACTTGAATCATGGTGAACGTTTGGATACCATTGTAGAAGGTCCAAACTTGTTGGTGGATGGCTAAGCCATGGTGGGGACACTTACGCAGTAACTCTTTGAAACGTTCACAAGCATCGTAGAGGGTCTCTCCATTTCCTTGCATAAAAGTTGATATGTCTCGCTTCAACTTAGCCGTTTTAGATGGGGGGAAGTATTTGGCTAAAAATTTTTCCATCAAAAATGCCCAAGTGGTAATAGATCCATTGGGTAGAGAATTTAGCCAATCCTTTGCCCTCCCCTCTAGCGAGAAAGGAAACAGACGCAATTTAATGGCTTCTTCTGAAACTCCATTAATCTTGAACGTATCACAGATTTCTATGAACGTTCTCAAATGAGAATTGGGGTCTTCGTGATTAAGGCCACCAAATTTACTATTTTGAACGAGTTGCATGACAACAGAATCAATTTTAAAATTATTGTCCTCGATTGCAGGCCTAGCAATACTAAATTGCAACCCTCCCTGTAGAGGCATGTTGTAATCACGACACGTTCTCCTTTGCTCGACAGGGTGCCCATTGTGTTCTACCTGACCTCCTAAATCTTGACCTTCCTGATGATTATCGTTTGGATTCATAGTTGAAGATTGGATTTGTTCTAAACGAAAAGTCTTACGATTTCTCCTACACGTTCTTTCAATCTCTAAGTTTAATGACAATAACTCAATAGATCGAAATCTGGACATGCACTAACAGAACAAAAATAGCAATTATATATATAAAAAAAACTACAAACAACTTAAAATACAAAAAATGAAGTTTGACCTCCAAATACTAGGGTTTACTAATATTTCAAGAAAATAAACAATAGATTAATAGCACCTCCTGGCAACGGCGCCAAAAACTTGATACGCGGAAAATGGTTTATACGTATTAACGCAAGTGCACGCGTCGTAACAAGTAATAAAGTGTGAGTGAGATCGTTCCCTTGGAGAAGTGGTTAACCTTAAGCTTGCAAGTACTAGCTACACCGTTCTTTAAATCCAAACAAGACGATTAAAATGATTTTGAAAGTAATGAAAAATTCTTATAGAGATTTAATCTAACTTAACTACAAAAAAAAACCTTAGAAATTCTTTACCGATTGGAGAAATTAGCCTTATATTTCGGATTTCCTATGTGCGTCTATAAGATGCATGAATGCAATCTTAGTTAAGAGTGTTCAAAAAGATAATCATGCCACGATTTTTATAAAAGAAATCCTCATCTCTCGATTCTCGGAAATCCCAACGCCCTTAATTCTCCTAGTTATCTCTAACTTAGGAAGAACTAAGGTTATTGCTTAACATAAAAATCGGATCGCGAGTAAGAGGAGGGAGTCTCTTCCTCTCTTCTTTACTACGGAAAATTAATGAGCGTTTGCACTTCTCCTCTCTCGATTCTCGAAACACAATGCAAAGGTAGAGAATTTTGGTTAAATGTTTTACACCACTCGTCTCTCGATTCTTGTGATGCAATAAAATAGCTTTCAAATGGATATTACGCCACTCATCTCTCGATTCTCGTAGCGAAATAAAGACTGAAAACCAAAGCCAGAAATTCTCATGAATAATTTCAAAAGTTCACACGAAGATTATTCATCAAACAATCTTAAACAAAAAAGTAGACACCATCAAAGCACACATAGTACTATCCTCATACAAGACTTGAAGATTTTAGTTCATGGCTAAGGAGGATGAACACATAATAAGATAGATCTTACAATCCATGCCTTCTGAAATTCGGATCTTCTCTTTTCCACTGCTGGTTGCGCTTCTCCTTCTCCAAACACCCTCTCTTAGAGAGTTTCAAACTAGGCTAGGCTTTCCTCTAGATGATACCTCCATTTTTGCCCCCTCTCTATTTTTAATACTCCCCTTGTCATCAATGGCTGGGGCACCCATTAGGGGTTCCGAAAATTCCATGAAAAGAAGCCTCTTTTCATTCCATAACTGCCCGATTTGAATTCGAATTTAGAATTTTCGAATTTCTAAAATCTGGTAGATTTGTTCTGAATCGGTTTTCACAGGCTAAATATTTGTTCCCAACAAATTTGTGTTGTCCAGATTTTCAAAAATAGCCTAGGATTCCTGTGACTTGCATGTGTCATCCTTGAATGCTCCATGTACTTGTCCCCAATCGTCCCAAATATTATTTTGTGACTCCTGTCATAAAAATGTGCGAAAATCATCAATAATATCCGAACTTGATCACAATTTATAAAGTGTAAAATATGACTACTTTTTGACCCATTTTCTCGATTTTATTAGTCAAACGTGCGTTATTTAATGCACAAGATAACTACATTTTGTGGAGTTATCAATGTTGTGCTGTGAGTACCAGTATAATCCAAATAGTATCACTCCTTGCCACCAGTGCAAACACTTCATCATAGTCTAATCCTTGAACCTGCTTGTATCCTTTCGCAATAAGTCTCGCTTTATGCTTCTCCACAACACCTTTATTCATCTTCACTTTATAAACCCACTTCACTCCTATGGGTTTATGACCTTTAGGGAGTGTCACCAACTCCCAAGGGTCATTCTTTTTTATCGATGAAATCTCTTCATCCATTGTTTTTCTCCACTTATCTTCTTCAGTCGCCTCTTCGTAAGAATAAGGCTCACACTCTGCTAAGAGATAATATAAGGAGTAATTGTCTTGCACAGGCTCCGTCGATTCATAGATATCTTCTAACCGCCTCATCTTTATAGGAGGTGAATCTGAACTGCTCCTGCAGTTATTGACTTCACTAGAACAGGGGTTAGAAGCTCCCCCTGAATCTCCACTCGGTGGTGACGGTGGTTGATCAGGTCCATGATCAAAAGCTGCTTCAAGCCCATTTTCATCTTTTTCTTCAAAGAACAATCCTTCAACTTTTCTCTCCTCTTCATCCCACTACCAGAAGCTGTCTTCATCAAACTCAACATCACGAGATATACGAGCCTTCTTTGCCATTAGATCATATAACTTGTATGCTTTGCTCTGCAGAATATATCTGATAAAGATACACTTCACTCCACGGTCATCTAGCTTCCCTCTCATCTGATTAGGAATATGGGCATATGCAACATACCCAAAGATCCTTAGATGCTCAACACTAGGCTTCAATCCACTCCAGCTTCAAACGGTGTCTTGAACCACACACTATTTTTCGGGCATCGATTCAAGACATATACTGCACACTGCACTGCTTATGCCCAATATGATCTAGGTAATCACTTACCTTTGATCATGCCTCTTGCCATATTAAGAATCGTGCGATTCTTCCTCTCCGTAATACCATTTTATTGTGGTGAATATACTGTTGTTAACTGATGAATAATTCCATGAGCTCTACAGAACTCATCGAACAGTCTTGATGTATACTCTCCTCCATGATCAATTCTCAACATTTTAAGTATTGGTCACCCTGCTTCTCTACCATTACCTTGAACTCCTTAAATTTCTCCAGAGCTTCTATCTCCTCCTTCAAGATGTACACAAAACTCTTCCTGCTAAAGTCATAAATAAAAATGATGTAATATTTATTTCCACCAATTGACATTTCAAATGGACCAGTAATGTCTGAATGAACAAGCTCCAATGGTCTTCTTGCTCTCCATGATCTACCACTTCAAAGATTTTCCAATGTTGCTTTTCCTTAACACAAGCTTCACACAACTTCTTTGGTTGTAATAACTTTGGAAGACCTTACATCATCTTCGTCTGAGACAGTAACTTCAGACCGCTGAATCCTAGGTGACCTAGCCTTAAGTGCCATAAACAAGCTTCATCTTCTTCAGTTTTTTCCAAACACGACATCTCTTGTGTATCTATCTTCAATGTAAATAGACGATTCTTCGTCATCTCAACATTCACAATCTCCTTTCTATGTTGATTCTGAATCACAAGTGCTCTATTCTTTAGATTGATATCAAATCCTTTCTCCATCAGCTGACCCATGCTCTTCAATGAAAGCACATAGAAAACATCTTAGATATGGATGCTCTCTACATTCACCTTACCACAAATCATTCTACGTCCTTCTACCGCTATCTTCGTTGAATCACCAAAACTAACATCACCATGACTTATCTCCAATTTTGTAAACAACTCTTTCTGACCACACATGTGGTTGCAAGCTCCAATATCAAGGTACCAGACATCTTGCTTCCCTTCATCTTTGTAAGTAATGAAGATCACAGGATCATCTTCAGCATTGCTTGCTTCAACCAAGTGAGTAGTCTCCTCCGTCTTCTTAGGCAGTCGGCACTCAAAAATCATGTGCCCATATTGATTACAATTGTAACACTGAACTTGAGACTTATCTCTCTAAAATCTTCCTCTACCTCCTCCTCTTGCTCCTCTACCACGGCCACGATAAAATGATTCTTCACCCTCACGAGAAGTATGACCTTGATCAAAATTCATCTTTTCTCTACCTTGACTCTTCTACCACCTTGAAAGTTTTCTCAACCTCTTCAACCTCTCATATTTCCACCTCTTCCTGGACTATCTCCAAGAGAAAGTCGACTTCGCAATGCTTGTTCCACGTTACTTTTTCCTTCATCTTGATTCATACGGTACTCATGAGCTTGCAATGAGCCTACAAGATCATCCAATGTGAGCTAAGACAGATCTTTAGACTCTTCAATAACAACCATAATATGTCTAAATCTTCTCTCTAAAGAGCAAAGAAGTTTCTCCATTACTTGGACATCACCAAGTTGTTCTTCACTATTTCACTTCATCTCGTTTACCAACGTCTTCAAACGAGTCATATATCCAGTGATCGTTTCGGAACTCTGCATGTTCATATTTTCAAACTCAACTCGTAGCATTTGTAGTTTAACCTTCTTTGCCTTCTCCACACCTTATAGCGACCTCTAAAATATCACCCAAGCTTCTTTCGATGACTTTGTCTCTGAAATCTTCTCGAAAGAAGATTCATCCACAGCTTGATATATCAAGAACAATGCCTTCTTATCTTTCTTTCGTGTCTCCCTGAGCATTAGTCAATGTTCTTTCTGTTGGAAATTTCCCGTTAAGTGGACTCGATTCATCGAGGCAACCCGTTAAAGTCGTACGCGTATATTTAGTCTATTCGGACTCTTACGAGCGCGCGTTAATTCAGTCGCACGAACGGTCGAAGCCTGTGATAGGTGGGCCAGATCGTTTCGTAATTTCAGTCGCGAACTCGGTCTCACCCTTGGCACAAATTTTGGCATAATCATGAGATTATCAATTGACTTCATGAGGGTTTCATTTCTATTTATTTTGGAGATTTAATGGGATTTATTGGACCCATTAAATTTTTGGTAACTCCATAATAATTGCGGCTTGCCTATTAGAGCCTGATTTTGAAACTTCTATTCGAAGCCAAGAGTGAACAAGGGTGAAATCCGGGCGTCTTCTCCTATTTTTGGTAACTGCCCACTCCGCACCCATTCTATCGGTTTTTCGGGAGAGCAGATCGCCGGAGGAGTTCACCGGTCGGCCACTGGTTTTCATCCCGACTGTCATCTCCCGTTGTCGGCGCGTCTCTCTAGATCTCTTCCTCTGAGAAGAGAAGGAGCTTTTCAGATATAATCGGAATCATCATCTCCGGCTGGGATAAACGGTCGGCTTCCACCCCGATCTCCATCGCCGACGAGGAAAAGGGGCAGATCCGGCCCCGGTCTTCATCTTCAACTTCCTAGATCGCCGACGTTCTGTTCAAGAGGTGGGTAAAGCTAATCACTCACCTTGGGTTTTGGAGAGAGAGAAATTAAATCTCATCGCTATTTACCGAGGACAGGAGGTATTGCTTAATTTTGTTATCAAAATTCTGAGTTGTCAAAACAGTATTGTTTTTTTTTTTGGATTTCACTTTTGACGTTATGAGGTCCAAATAATTTTCTGAATTAATGCACATATCTCTTTTGACCTATATATATATCGAGCTAACGATCTTTCATTGTAGAGAACATTTCATTAGATAATTTTGTATGTTTGCGGGCTCCGTTAACGCAACCGATTTCATAAGGAAGAACACATCAAAATTATTGGGTATGGCCGCCATCATGCAGCATGAGCACGAATCAAAGAACGGTATAAATTAATTTCCGCACTTTATTTATCGTTCGTTCAAGCTCGTCCTTTAATTTTGTGTTCTTAACTTAGGAAAATAAATTTCATGTTTGCACTCCAACTTGAGACTAATATAGTTTGGTGAAAACGGTCCTAGTTTTGTATGTCGCTGCATTAAGTAGAATTTTTGATAACATTAATTTCGTCGTAGCGACGTAAACACCATAAAATTTTATTCACAATTGGTATCAGAGGGAATTAACTCAAACTTATTAGTCTCCTTCATTATTTGGAGTTAATTGTTTTTCTACTTAATTTAAAAGAACACAATTTAAAAAACCCATTAAGTAATTTTGAGAGAAATAAATTTAGGGCTTTAAAATTCAAAGTGCCTTCATTGTTAAATCCCTGACATACTCGTGTTTACTTTAGACGATTCAGTGCCCATACGTCATTAAGTAAAAGAAACACGATATTAATTTAGGGCAATATTCAGATATCCCGGTGTGAAAGGGTCTCGTGAATTGATAAGAACTGTAGCCGCCAAAGTGGCATTTTCAAATCGTTTTGTGAGATTACGGTTTCACATGTTTTAGGGAGTTCTCTGAGACTAGTGCGCAATCATTCACCCAAAGGTGGTGCTTGCGCAATAGGTTCAGAGGGTTACACGAGGACATTTGGACGGTAGTGCGGGCTCTAGTAATCTATTCACCCAAAGGTGGTAGATCTACGAAAAGCTTAAGCGCAACTGTTGCACGTTCTTGTGTGGAGAATCACTAATTGCGTGGCGCGTAGTCTGCCCAAAAGTGTTGCGTGCTGACGCGCCTGGATTCTCTACCTAGTGTGCTATTTAGGGTTTTATAGCCACTGTTGCCCTATTTGTCTCTAATTTTTCTTTTTCTCTATTTCAGTCACCTTTACAGTCCATAACAGCATGGCGACCATTGAGAAACTCACTGGATCGAACTTTAAGAAGTGGAAGTCCGACATCATGTTTGCTCTCGAGATGGCGGACATAGAGATGGCCATGAATACCAACCAGCCTGCGGCCCTCACAGCAACCAGCACTCAAGCTGAGAAGGATCATTACGGTGCATGGAACAAGTCGAACAAAATCTGCTTGTTGACTATGAAGCGTTCCATTCCAGAGTACCTGCTGAGTGGTCTTCCTGACACGACCGTCGCTAGAGTTTTTCTGACTGTCGTTGGGCAGAGGTATAAGGTGTCTTCCAATGCTAAGATCGGGACACTCATTCAGGACCTCTTCTCCATGAGGTATACAGGAGGAGGGGGTGTCCACGACTACATTCTAAAGATGGTCTACTTTCAGACCAAGCTGCAGGAGTTGGAGATTGCTCTCCCTGAAGCGTTGATCGTGCACCAAGCACTCAACACCCTTCCTGCAGAGTTTAGCATCTTGAAGACAACCTATAATTCTCAGGACGAGGCGTGGAGGATCAATGATCTGATTACTCGATGTGTTGCTGAGGAGGAGAAACTGAAGAACGAGAAGACAAACACTGCATTGCTCGTTGTCAAGCCCTCTTTTAAGAAGAAGAAGTCCAAAGCTCCTTTCAAGCCTCGGGATGGACAGTCTTCAGGGAACAAGGACACTGGTGGAAAGAAGCCTCTTAGCTGCTTCTTTTGTAAGAAGAAGGGGCACGTAAAGCACGAGTGCCTGAAATTTAAAGCTTGGATGGAAAAGCGTGGATTTGCACCTAAAGGTAATCCCTTAGCTCTAGTCCTTTGTGAATCCAATTTAATTGAAGCCCCATCAAGTTCTTGGTGGCTCGATAGTGGAGCAACTAATCATGTTGCTTACACACTGCAGGGGTTCATCAAAAGGAGGAGGCCAAGCAAGGGTGAGTGCAGACTCACAGTTGGCAACAATGTTGAGGTGGAGGTGGAGTTCATCGGGGACATTTGTTTAGTCCTTGATTCAGGATATGAACTTGTTTTAAAAGATATTTTCTATATTCCTTTGTTTAGAAGAAACTTGATTTCAGTATCTGTTTTAGATAAAATTCATTATGGCTTTAACATTTATGGTGGTTCTATTGATATTTCTTATGAATCGCAAGTTATAGGTCATTGTTCATTATCTAACGGATTATATAGTTTATGTCTTGCACCTGTTAATTTTTATGCCACCTCATATAATGTAGAACGCGTTGCTAGTAAAAGACCTCTCATTAAGGAACAGTCCTCCATGTTATGGCATAAAAGGTTAGGTCATATCTCTAGGGAAAGAGTAGAAAGGTTAATTAAGGAAAATATTCTTCCTACTCTAGACTTCAGTGACCTAGAGACGTGTGTAGACTGCTGTAGAGGTAAAATGACCAAGATTAAGAAGAAAGGCTCAACTCGTAGTTCGAGTTTGTTAGAGGTTATTTATACGGACATCAGTGGTCCTTATTCCACTACCCTCTGTAGAAACACCTACTTCATTACATTCATTGATGACTACTCCCGTTTTGGTTATTTGTACTTAATTAAAGAGAAGTCTGAATCTCTTGAAAGGTTCAAGATTTTCAAGACTGAGGTTGAGAAACAAATAGGGAAAGTCATCAAGATTGTTAGGTCTGACAGAGGTGGCGAGTATTTTGGTAGACATGATGCCTCCGGGCAACATAAGGGTCCGTTTGCCAGATATTTGGAGAGTTGTGGCATTGTTGCCCAATACTCCATGCCGGGTAGTCCTGAGCAAAATGGTGTGCCCGAAAGGCGAAATCGCACCCTTAAGGAAATGATGAGGAGCATGATGAGTAGAACAAATCTTCCTGAATTTTTGTGGGGTGAGGCGCTTAAGACTGCAGTGTATATCCTTAATAGAGTCCCGTCTAAGTCAGTATCTAAAACCCCTTTTGAGTTATGGACTGGTAGACGACCCAGCCTTAATCATTTGCGTGTCTGGGGTTGTCCTGCAGAAGTCCGTTTGTACAACCCATCAGAAAATAAGATAGCCCCTAGGTCTAGTCATTGCTATTTTATAGGCTACCCAGATCACTCTAAGGGATTTAAGTTTTATTCCCCTTTAGGAGGACCCAGAATTGTGGAGTCTCAAACAGCTAAATTTTTAGAATTAGATATCGCTGACGCACCTAGTTGCTCTCGTACTATAACTGAAGTCGGAGAAGTTGTGCCCATTAATTTATCTGTGCCCTTGATAGGAGATCCTGCCGTGCCTGAACCTATGACGGAACAAGTGGAGGATGTGGAAGCGGTCTTACCACCGGTTCCAGTTGAGGTTCCTCCTCATGTTCAGGAGGTTCATCCACCCGCTAGGAGATCTGTTAGGCAGAGAAGACCTGCAATTTCTTCAGACTATGAAGTCTATTTAGGAGAGAGTGATTATGACATTGGTCATATAGTTGACCCAGTGACATTTAAGGAAGCTGTGTCTGGACCTCAAAGTGATATGTGGTGGGAAGCAATGAAAGACGAGATGGAGTCTATGAGGAGATCCTATCGTGCCTGAACCTGTGACGGAACAAGTGGAGGATGTGGAAGCGGTCTTACCACCGGTTCCAGTTGAGGTTCCTCCTCATGTTCAGGAGGTTCATCCACCCGCTAGGAGATCCGTTAGGCAGAGAAGACCTGCAATTTCTTCAGACTATGAAGTCTATTTAGGAGAGAGTGATTATGACATTGGTCATATAGTTGACCCAGTGACATTTAAGGAAGCTGTGTCTGGACCTCAAAGTGATATGTGGTGGGAAGCAATGAAAGACGAGATGGAGTCTATGAAGTTGAATAAGATTTGGGAGTTAGTTGAGTTACCCAAAGGTTGTAGGCCCATTGGTTCTAAATGGGTGTTTAAGACAAAGAAAGACTCTAAGGGAAAGGTCGAGTGGTTTAAGGCCAGACTGATAGCCAAGGGATTTACGCAGAGAGAAAGAATCGATTACCACGAGACCTTTTCTCCAGTTTCCTCTAAAGACTCTTTCAGAGTGATAATGACATTAGTAGCTCATTATGATTTGGAGCTACACCAGATGGATGTAAAGACCGCATTCCTGAATGGCGATCTTGCCGAAGAGATCTATATGGTGCAGCCTGAAGGATTCAAGTCTGGTCATTCCAACCAACTTGTATGTAAACTTAACAAATCCCTATATGGTCTGAAGCAAGCTTCTAGACAGTGGTATCTGAAATTTGATGAGGTAGTTACTTCATTTGGTTTTGTAGAAAACAAGGAAGACCGTTGCATATATCTCAAGATCAGTGGGAGCAGATTCATCTTCTTAATTCTTTATGTAGATGATATCTTGCTTGCGAGCAGTGATTTGGCATTGTTGCATGAATATAAGCAATTTCTGTCAAAACACTTTGATATGAAAGATCTTGGAGAGGCATCCTTCGTTCTAGGAATTGAGATCATTAGGGACCGATCTCACCATACGTTGGCACTCTCTCAGAAAGCCTACATCGAGCGTGTACTTAAGAGATTTAGCATGCTCGATTGTAAGCCTGGTGACGTACCTGTACTTAAAGGTGATAAGCTAGTGCGATAGGCAGTTTAATGTATGCCCAAGTCTGTACCAGACCGGACATTGCCTTCGCAGTAGGACTTTTAGGCAGATATCAGTCGAACCCAGGACCTGATCATTGAGTGGCTGCCAAGAAAGTCTTAAGGTATTTGAAGGGAACTAAGGATGCTAAGTTGGTCTACCATAGAGTTCAAGACCTTGAGTTAGTGGGGTATACAGATTCTGATTTTGCCGGATGTGAGGATGATAGGAAGTCGACTTCGGGTTATATATTTAAGTTTGCTGGTGGGGCCATTTCATGGAAGAGTGTCAAACAGACACTAATCACTTCATCCACAATGCATGCGGAGTTCGTCGGTCTCTTTGGAGCTTCCACTCAAGCAGTGTGGCTTAAGAATTTCATTACGGAGTTGAAGGTCGTTGATTCAGTGGCTAGACCCATCCGGATGTACTGTGATAACATCTCCGCAGTTATGTTCTCAATGAACAATAAGAGTATCACAGGGTCGAAACATATGGAAATTAAATTCTTGACCGTAAGGAATTAGTCAAGAAAGGTGAAATTTTAGTGGAGCATTTAGGGACAGATGACATGTTGGCTGATCCACTTACTAAAGGACTTCGCCCTAACGTGTTTCAGAAACATGTTATTAATATGGGGCTTAAAGAGTCGATCGATGCACTTGATTAGTGGGAGGCTACATGAAGCTCCAATTTAGTTTTCTGTCATTTAAATTGCACTTTAATTAATTTATTAATAATTAAGAATATTCATTCAGCAATATTATTAAGTTGTAATATTCGTTGGATTTATGTGACACGTCACACTTCATACAAAGTCTCATGACTTGTGTCAGTCGGAGCATAAGGCCTAGGGCACTTGATATGAATTATGGCCTGTGGTATGTCTTTTGACACATAAGTTTCAAAACCTTAAGGTTAGACATACATGTTCTTTAGAACACTTAAGAATTTCTCGTAGCATGGTCTAGTGCATTCATTTGAGAAATTTGGTTGACCACCAAATTAGAACAACCTTCATGTGCACATTTTCAGTGTGTTGTTCTATGGTTATATAACCGCGCTTTGTCCATGTCGATTAGATTTGTAAGCTACTGTGACCATGGAAGGTCCTGTGTCGTTTAATGATGCGGTTGCCGCCATGATTCGGAGTGAAAGATTTTGTTGGACCGGATTGACGTGAGAGTAGATTCAATATCGCGTTCGCTAATTAGTACCCATAAGTTTAGTAAAGATTTTATCGGAATGTCATAAGTTACGATGAACACAAGTCCAAGTGGGAGACTGTTGGAAATTTCCCGTTAAGTGGACTCGATTCATCGAGGCAACCCGTTAAAGTCGTACGCGTATATTTAGTCTATTCGGACTATTATGAGCGCGCGTTAATTCAGTCGCGCGAACGGTCGAAGCCTGTGATAGGTGGGCCAGATCGTTTCGTAATTTCAGTCGCGAACTCGGTCTCACCCTTGGCACAAATTTTGGCATAATCATGAGATTATCAATTGACTTCATGAGGGTTTCATTTCTATTTATTTTGGAGATTTAATGGGATTTATTGGACCCATTAAATTTTTGGTAACTCCATAATAATTGCGGCTTGCCTATTAGAGCCTGATTTTGAAACTTCTATTCGAAGCCAAGAGTGAACAAGGGTGAAATCCGGGCGTCTTCTCCTATTTTTGGTAACTGCCCACTCCGCACCCATTCTATCGGTTTTTCGGGAGAGCAGATCGCCGGAGGATTTCACCGGTCGGCCACTGGTTTTCATCCCGACTGTATCTCCCGCTGCCGGCGCGTCTCTCTAGATCTCTTCCTCTGAGAAGAGAAGGAGCTTTTCAGATATAATCGGAATCATCATCTCCGGCTGGGATAAACGGTCGGCTTCCACCCCGATCTCCATCGCCGACGAGGAAAAGGGGCAGATCCGGCCCCGGTCTTCATCTTCAACTTCCTAGATCGCCGACGTTCTGTTCAAGAGGTGGGTAAAGCTAATCACTCACCTTGGGTTTTGGAGAGAGAAAAATTAAATCTCATCGCTATTTACCGAGGACGGGAGGTATTGCTTAATTTTGTTATCAAAATTCTGAGTTGTCAAAACAGTATTGTTTTTTTTTTGGATTTCACTTTTGACGTTATGAGATCTAAATAATTTTCTGAATTAATGCACATATCTCTTTTGACCTATATATATATCGAGCTAACGATCTTTCATTGTAGAGAACATTTCATTAGATAATTTTGTATGTTTGCGGGCTCCGTTAACGCAACCGATTTCATAAGGAAGAACACATCAAAATTATTGGGTATGGCCGCCATCATGCAGCATGAGCACGAATCAAAGAACGGTATAAATTAATTTCCGCACTTTATTTATCGTTCGTTCAAGCTCGTCCTTTAATTTTGTGTTCTTAACTTAGGAAAATAAATTTCATGTTTGCACTCCAACTTGAGACTAATATAGTTTGGTGAAAACGGTCCTAGTTTTGTATGTCGCTGCATCAAGTAGAATTTTTGATAACATTAATTTCGTCGTAGCGACGTAAACACCATAAAATTTTATTCACACTTTCAACTTCCGTTGTCAGCTCCTCATAAACTTCATCAACAATTTCTCATAACTCCTTTGAGGCAAGCAATACCCTCATCTGAATGCTCCAGTTCCCATAGTTTGTTTTTGTAAACTTGGGAACTAGTGATTGCAATACATTGGCCATCTCCATCACGATGAGCGCTCCACTTCTTCAAATCTTCTGAGTGGTTTCCAAGGTTCTGGACCTAGCTCTGATATCACTGTTGGAAGCGAACAATGAGTACAATACAATTCAAGAGTAGGCAAACAAACAAGATTTTGTATATCAAACAAGATTTTTCAGGACTACAACTCAATTCCAACATGAGATAGAACTCAAATACTTCATTACACCTTCAATGGATTACAACGCAACACGGCTACAACATCACCACAAACACTTGCACTACTAGAGCTCGCCTACACATACACAAGTTGGCTACACCTCCTTGCAAAGAGGTAATCGCCAAGTCCGTCTGAGATCTATTCAACATGGCTGTCCGCTTTTACTGCCGTCCACTGATTGGTTGTAGCAGGAGCGAAAAAATAGTCCGCAATATTACCATTTAGGAGTTGTCCAGTTAGCAAATAGGAGACCGCACTATTTAGGCTCTGTTTGGCATACCGGTGTCGTTTTAAAAGGGGGAAGTTCAAAAAGGAGATGCTAAACTGTATTTTAAAAACTGTGATTTTAAAACTGAGGTTTTGTTTGGGTAATCTCCGTTTCGGTGACGGTTTAAATTATTTTCAAAATTATCTTCACATAAATTTTATTTATTTCGGGCCAATTTTTTCTGAATTTTTAAAAACAAAATTATGTATTATATCTGCGATTTTTTTACAAATTTATGGATATAATTATATTTTTTATAGGGGTTAAATTGATTAAATTAAATTAAATTAAATTAAAAAAATATCTCAAACGACCGTTTTGAAAGGGTGAATGGAGGTCTCTCTGACCTTTTCAAAACGAAGAAAAAAGTAGGTTTTAAACCGGCCGTTTTAAAATGACAACATTTTAGTTGTTTCCAAACAACTCTCCTCCGGTCCGTTTAGAACGGAATGAAGTCAAAACGGGCTCCCAAACATAGCCTTATTCACGCTTTGCAAACTGGGGTACCATTCTGGAAGCACCGTCTCTGCATCCGAGAACCTCGCCGCAGCAAATTCCCCCTTCCAACCTTGTACATAAAGTACTCGGTGATACACTCGGGGGGCAACAGAAACTTCATATCTCAGCGATCTCTTCCCTTGGGTGCTTAGTGCGCCATGCATGTTACACCTTGCGCACATCACATATGCAGCGTGCATCGCGCACGCATCACTCACTATCCATCGTACACATTACATACCGTGCACATCGTACCTCGTGCACACATCACATACCTTGCGTCTTGCGCACACAAAGCACAGTTGTGCATATCGCTCCATGTGCGCGCAAAGTCCAAATGTACAGCTCACGTACGGCGCGCCCATCCACGCGCAAGGTCAGACGCGCGCAGGATCGCGCGCGCGCGCGCCCACGCATAGGGTCTCGCGAGCGCGCGCCCGCGCGCAGGGTCGCGCGCGCCCGCACCCTCGCGCGCGCCCGCGCACAGGGCCTCGCGCGCGTGCACCCGCGCGCATGGTTGCGCACGCATCCGCGCTTCTCCATGCGCGGGCAGTCGCGCCCCCCCGTGCGCGGGCATTCGCGCGCTGGCGACTGCGCAGCCAGGTGCGCGGGCACCTGCACCCGCGGCCGGCCATGCACGCTGCCCGCCGCCTTCCCTTTAAGCGCATGCACGAGGCTAGGGTTGTAACCCTGGCCGCGCGCCTCGGTACCGCGGAGGCGGACGCCGCTCGACGCCGTCACCGGGCGTCTCTCCCTTCATGAAACTCATGTGCATTCCTTCGAAGCACCACTCTTCGTCGTTTCCGCCTTCTCTTCGGAAGAAGTCATGGGGGCAAGGAGGAGGAAGATGAGAGGGAAAAAATCCTAAGTTGTTTTCTTCACTTTGTTCCTCAACAACAAGGATTTGGGGAGCAATTGATGAGGATTAACCTATTTTTAAAGAATTTGGGGGGCGCTTAGCCATTCCAAATGAGGGGATCATGGGGTTGACTAGTCAACCCACTCCCCATGATCCCCATCATGATAGGAGGAGAGTGGGAGTGCCCACTTCCCCTTTTATCTCTCCATTAATTTCTCTCCCATCACAAAAGGAGGAAACCACCGCCACTCGATGCCAACCACCGCCGGCAACCGCCGGCCACCGGCCGGCCGCGATCAGCCGGCCGCCTCCCACCGTCGGTGGGTTTAGTCCCACATCTTGAGTCAAGTTGTGAGTGTCAATGTATTTCCTATATATTATGCCTCTTCCTTTAATATTAACCCTCTTCCTTTCTACTTGGTATCAGAGGCAGGTTGGCTCTCAGTTCGGGTTTTGCTCGCTGCTTCTGCGCACGGACCGTATTTTTCACCGCTTCGACTACTCTCTGCATCTTGCTGCGTTGAAGCCCTAATCCCGCGACGCTCATCCCGCGTTCTCCTCCAACGCCTCACCCGCTCCTGTCGACAAAGTCGATCGTTGATTCCGTCGATAGGAGCGGCTCCGATCTCGCCTACTTCCGTCGTGTGCCGTCCAGATCCCGTTTATCTCAGCCGCTGGAGCTTCCTCCGGTACTATCTACTATCTTCTTCTCCGGCTCCGGGCCAGACTTCCTGATCTCTCGCTGCAGCAACTGCTTCCTCTCCCGTGTGTTGCTACGCTCGTTCCCGTCGACGACAACATCTACTCTTTCATCGACTCTGACGCTGACGCCTGCTTCTCCCATCCATGCTGATATCTAATGCTTCCATCGACACCGGAGACTGCGTCTCTGTTCCTAGACGCAGATCCCGCCGCTGGCCGTGATTCCTCTTCTCCGTCGACAGCGGTTGTTGCTGCTCCTTGAGGATCCCTGTTCCGGACGGATTCTTCCATGGATGCATTGACTATTGCTTCTTTCGTCGTCCCTGTCTGACCCTCTATCGCCGCTGATGTTTCTCTGTCGTTGCCGCTGTTGTGCCGCTGTTCTGCATAGTTTCTTACTCTGTTATCTTTGTGTAGCTTCTTACCGTTGCTCATCAACGATGCTCCAGCCACTGCAGCCGCTTCCGAGGGTGCTGGTATCTCGTCGATGCTGAAGTTTTGTTGTTTATCGGTCGTTTTATGTGGCTTTTAATTTTTTGTTGTTAGTAGTTGCTTCCTATCATCGTGTTATGCCTATATGCACGTGAGTTTCGTGTGAGAGGGAGTGTTTGGGATGAGGGCGGCCCGGGTGATCTTTCCCGTTGTTCGCCTTAGCCTCACACGGCCTCTAGGCTTATGTCGTGTGTTGTTTGTCTCTCCCCAAGTTTTTTCTTGATGATTGGTAGGTGGTATGGCCTTTGGTGGCTGTTTTTCCCCTTTCTCTCTTGTCCACTTGGTCACGTAGATATGTGTGTGAGGTGTTATCCCTGCAGTCTTGTAGATTCGTGTGTGGTTTTATCCCCGCAGTCCCGTGGATCCGTGCGTGTGTGGTGTTATCACCGCGGCCTCGTGGATTCGTGTGTGGTTTCTTTCCTGTGGGTGTACCGTGTGTGGGAGTATCCCCGGTCGCCCGTTTGTCCCACCTTTGCCTACCACATTTACCATTTCTATTGATGTTGTCAAGCTTGAGGTTTCCCCTCTAGCTTGAGGGGGAGAGTTGAGATTATTAGTTTAGTATTAATATTGGTCTATTAGTATGTGAGTGGGTTTAGTCCCGCATCTTGAGTCAAGTTGTAAGTATCAATGTATTTCCTAATATTATGCCCTATATGGATGAATAAGATCACTTAAATAGTTTCCCTCTTCCTTTCTACTGAATTCACCACCCTCAAGTCAGAACTAAGTCGGCAATAAAATCATTTGAGTCCTAAATTTAGGATTATAACAAAATTACACATAATTAGGCCATATAATTTCTTTTTTGCAATTGAATTTTTGGCATTTACACCACTAAACTAGTTTGTTGAATATGCATCACTAAATTAGTTTGTTTTCATTTTTAGTTATTTGATTTATATTCTCCTAAATACCTAATTACTCTCACATATAGGGCCATAAACACGACCATATCATTGTATTTTACGCCTGCTTTCCCGATTTTGTTGGTTCGTTTTTACCTTGAGACAATTATTTGGTTTTCGAATAATTTTTAATATGTATGTGAAATTCAAAACTTTATTTGGAGGAACCATAGATAAAGTGGAATGTTAAGATAGATAAAGTGAAATGTTAAGATGTACTAATAATTCACTTAGCTCTTTAATCTCATAGATAACTAACCAAGGAAAAAAAAATTTATGTTATTTGTTCTTGTTAGAAAAGCTCTCTACAGTTCTTTCCTGATATGACCCATATTTGATCTTTCCCAATATGATCCATATTTGATCTTCCCCGATATGATCCATATTTGATAAATTATTGTTTCAAGGAACCATTTTTAACTATGTAGTTTTGATCAACCCTAGAGTGCACCTTCAATCAATTATTCTTGCCTAAAATGTACATGTCTACAAATCTGACTTAGTTGGGATCCCCAACATTATAACTATTTTTATCAAAAACTTTATGTAATTTTAGACTTTGAAGGGGCTTTCATCCACCTTTTGTATCCTTTTATTCTATAAAAATCATAATTTTCTTAAATAAAGAAGGGTAGGAGGTAGTTTTTTGTTTTTGTTTTAATACAGTCACTTGATTTACCATAGATTTATATTAATGAAATGACAAATGTCTTTTTCAACAACAATGATAGCAGCAGAGAGCATTCAGTTATGTATTATTATTGATATTGTGTATCTGGTAGCATGGAGAGTATGCCAAATTCCCCAAAGTATTTAGTAGATGCAATTGAAGATGTTGGTGATGAGCTTATTGCACCACATGTTTGTGCCTCAATCATAGTTATATTGCAAATTGTTTGTTCCAATATTGTGTTGTGTTCTATGGTTATAAATGTAATGTGATTATCTTGAAATTACCTGAATTGAGTTAAAATATTTTATTATAGTGTTGTCTTTAGATTTGGACATGACTGTATTTGAAGGAATAAATGTTTTCTTTTCACTAAATTTGTTGGGTTTGCGTATTTTGTAGACTTGATTGCTTTTGTAACATTTTTTAAAGCGCAACAAACTTTTTTTTCATTGCTTAAATAGCGCCGTGGAAAGCTAAAAATAGCACCGTGGAAAGCTCAAAAAAGTGCCGTGGTAGAATCATTTTATTGTAGTGCAATGCAAAAGATCGTCAACCATGACGTATTTTTAGAAAAGTGTCACGGTAGAATAGTTATTTATCATGACATTTTTTTTGGAAAAGTGTCACGATAAGCAACTGACAGCCATGATGTTTTTTTAGAAAAGTGTCACGGTAAAACTACTGCCAATTATGACATTTGAAAAAAATGTTGCGGTAGAGTAACTTTCAATCATGAAGTTTTTTTTGAAAATGTCACAATGAGCTATGACATCATGTGTAATCACGATGATTTGATGACGTTTTTATAAAAATCACAAAACTATAGGGACACTTTGAAATCTTTACTAAAGACAAAAAATGTCACAGTATAGTGACTTTGTTGTGTCTTCAATTATGTTTATGATTTTTCTGCTTCACTGTATACATCCTTTAGAGTGTTGTCTTTTGGAGCCAATTTAAATACACCATTAGAATTAATAGAGCATGGAGTTTCACTGGGGAGCACATTGTTGGTACCAACAAGTTCATTTAGTGCCCAGTTTATCAACTTGTAGGACCTTGCCATCATGGCGAAGTCTTTCAAACTCATCCAACATGGGGTTGATGTATATGATAATAGTTTTTGTGATTTCGCTCATATTTCGTTTAGTTTTTATTAGATTAATTATGCATTGTGATCTACCAGTGTTGTTTTTTTTCTTATCTCTCATTTTATAGTTACGAGCGACAAATATATATGGGGCTTCACCCCTATGACCAATCGCGACTATATTTTGACTGCAATAGATTTGGGGTTCCGCCCCTATCAATTATTTAATGCAACCTAAAATAAATACAATATTAATTAAACAACTGTAATAAAGTTGATTAGTTTAATGACAACTCAAAAATGCCGTTGATATGCCTGATGATAACTTTTCTTGAATTGATCATTGACGTGCCTAATGATAGTTTATCATAGTAGGTGTAAGAGCTCAACTCAAAACTTTTTTAAATTTAATAGATTTTCATCATTACTTTTAATTTTGAGATAATGTAATTACTTAAATGGACAGTATTTTTAAATTCCGTTTTTTGAAATGAATTATAATACACGTGATGACATTAAAATTTTAAAACTGAGAATATTTCTCATTTTTTTTGAATGTTTAATCAAATGCAACTTTTCCATTTAATATTGTAAAGATATGTGACATCTAGTAAGCGAGATTTCTATTTGGCATGGTAGTTGTTTACGTGCTACTCTTTGATGCTTAAAATTCCTTCAAGAATTATTTAATTATTTGTAGTGCATCGCCTTTTACGTGCATGGTGTAGTAATTTATAGAAGTGTTGTATGATCTCATACGAATGGATGCTATTCATGTTCATGTTTCTCTCGGCATAGCAATTTGATCTTGAAGTGGTCATCATAATTTTTACAAGGGATGAGGGATGCAAATAACTCACTCCCCATGGTCCCACTAAATTGTTAGATATTTTATAATATGTCCGCACGCGTGTTAGCCCGACTCGGTATAGGTTACGGGTTCGTGTCGTTCTAGGGTTAGGCTCTACGCTGGAAGTACTATAAATACCCATTCCAAACTTGATGGTGTATTCGTAGAATACTTTGAGCGGAGCCTCAACATTCTCAAAGTACCGCTCCGCTAGGGTTCGTGCCCGTCGTTTTTCTGCGATTTTTTCGATCCCGCAGTCGCCGTGCGCCATTCTACCGACGCCGCTCCTGGGCTGTTCGCGATTCCGCTGCTCCTATGCTTCGTTTTTTGAGCGTCGTTTCCTTCCGTTCGACAGATCGTGAAGAAGCAAGATTATCGCAGTTTTAGTGTTGCTGATCGGGAAGGACTTGTTTTTTTTTCTGCAAGCGGTCGCCCTCGTCTGTTGCCGCTGCTTCCGGAAATCTGGAAAAGGGGGATCTGCCGCTCCGTCTGCTACTGTTCCTCGCTTGATCGGAGGATTTGTTCCCGTATTGTGAATAGGCAGATCGGTCTTCTGGAATCGCTGCCCCATTTCTAGATCGGTTTTTCTCTGGAATCGCTGCCCTGTTTGCAAGGATCGCAAGATCTACTGTGTTGATCTCTTTCCAGTGGCAAGGACGACAGTCTACAGTGCGGATATCTTTCCAGATCGAGAAAAGTTTCCAGTTGGTGTTCTTCCAAAAGATCGGAAGAACCGATCCAGATCCGTCGTTCTTGATCGAGAAGAAATCGCGAGCTTTCACCCCTTTTGTTCCATCGCGAGGAGAAGCCCATCTGCTAGTGAAAATCTCCTGACACCTTCTGACATTTTCTCAAATTTGCTAAAATCCAGAGAATCCAGTGAATCTGCTAGGAAACTCTCCCTGCAATTTGTTCCTGACATATCCAGCCAACAATTTCCTTGGCCAATACTGATCAGGAGCCGGCTCTTCATCCATATCAAGTGGAAATTCCATTTTTTGGCCGATCCTTACCAAGTTCTTTGGGATTTTTTCTAATTCTTCAGATTGAAGGAGGGTGTTACTTGGAGCAAAGCAAACATATACCTGGATTGGATCCGAAGACCCGCGTTTCGTCTCTGCGCAACTCAGGTGACTTCTTTCTGGTTATTGTTGCTCTAGCTTTAGCGAGATGTCGAAGGTTACCTCCTACGACATCATCAAGCTCCAGTCGTTCGACCTCTCCGAATTCCATGCTTGGAAGCTGCACGTCCAACTTGGCATGAAGGAACGTGAGATTTTCTACACGGTCCTGAGTGACTTCGCCTCTACCGAAGAGGACGTGAACGAACTTCAGTGGAGAAAGGATGAAGATTTCTGCAGGGACTACCTCCTAAATTCACTGAACCCTAGACTCGCCCTGACTTACAGCAGTCATAAGACTGCGAAAGAGATTTGGGATCGCTTGAATGCGCACTTCCAGAAGGAAGAGGGGTTGTCGAGGACTCTCCTTGGGGAGAGACTCTTTACTTCTAAATTTAATTTGAACTCGTCAATCACCTCACAAATAATTGAACTGGAGAGTCTGCGTCTCAAGCTGGCGGACGATAAGTCCGACATCTCGGATAATCTCTTTGTGTGTCTTATTCTTAGCAAGCTACCTCCTGAGTGGTTGACCTTCAAGACTGAAATGCACAGGCTGAAGGAAAAGATCGCATTGGATGAACTCAAAAGGTTCATTCATATCGAGGATCAAAATATTGCTGGCAAGAGCTTGGAACAAGTTGTTCAGCCCTCACAGGCTGTCAACTTCGTTTCTCGACCCAGTAAGCCTCACAGGAAGCCACCAGCACCCAAAGGTGAAGCCTCTGCACAGTTGGCGCCTAAAAAGCTCTCTTTCAAAAAGAAGAGGGGCAAGTGCCACAACTGCGGCAAGTGGGGACACTGGGCGGCTGATTGTAAGGCTCCGAAGAAGAAAAGGGAGGATGCCCCACAAAACGTGGCGAACATGCTGGCTGATGCCTCCGATCCCAGGTCCTTTGTGGCTATGGTCGGGAGCAGTCACCGCAGTTCGTCCTCTGAGTGGTGGCTTGATAGCGGTGCTACCTGTCATGTGACGAATGACAGAGCTTTACTTGCTGAGGTCAAGGCGGTCCAGGAAAAGGTGGAGAACTGCAATGGAGGAGAGACTCAGGTGACCCATGCAGGGACAGCCGAGCTGGTCCTCTCTTCAGGTAAAATTTTATTTTTGCTTAATGTAAAAGTAGTTCAAAACTTAACCAAGAACTTGATTTCCATTAGTCTATTAGATAAGGCTGGGATGACCTTCACAACTCAAAACGGTAGAATGACCTTAACAGTCAATTCACATTATTTTGGGTGTGCGTACTTGATCAACGGAATGTATAGACTTAGCTTAAATAATGATAGCATTCACCAAATTAGTTCGAACCTTATTGATCCTAAGTTGTTACATAACAGACTTGGACATGTAAACTATAGGAAGATGCTAGATCTAGCTAAGAGTCATAACATCCCCTTAGATTTGTCGATTCGATTTGACAAGTGCAAGGTGTGTGCTCAGACCAAAATCACTAGAAAGCCTTTCAGATCGGTTTCTAGGAGCACAAAACTTCTTGAATTGATACATTCAGACCTCTGTGATTTTCGTAGTCACGTCACTAGAGGGGGAAGGAAGTATCTGATTACGTTCATAGACGATTTTTCAAGATATTGTCATGTATATCTGTTAAAATCGAAAGACGAAGCCTTTGAGACGTTTAAGACATTCAAGTCTCGTGTGGAAAATCAGTTAAATCTGAAAATCAAGAGATTTAGAAGTGATCGAGGAGGAGAATACACTGTTACTGGGTTCAAGGAATTTTGTGCCTCTGAGGGAATAATCCTTGAAACAACAGCTCCTTACTCACCCCAGTCGAATGGTGTTGCCGAGCATAAGAATAGAACTTTAACAGAGATGTTGAACTCTATGCTCCTCACAGCTGGCATGCCTAATTCCTTTTGGGGAGAAGCAGTTCGTGCTGCAAATCACATTCTGAATAGAGTGCCTCATTCTCAGCTCACGTCTACCCCGTATGAGCTTTGGCACGGTCATCCTTGTAGATATGATACTCTAAAGACTTGGGGTTGTATTGCCTATGTGCGTATACAAGACCTTAAGAGGCCCAAGGTGGGACCTAGAACAACGACATGTGTCTATCTAGGTAGTGCAGAAGATAGTGCAGCAGACAGATTTCTCGATCTATCCACGAATACCGTGATAGAGTCTAGAGATGCCATATTCTTTGAAGATAAATTTGTCAAGGATCATGGTCTATCTGTCTCTGGGTCTAATGATATGATTTCAGAATCTATCGTAGAACCTGAAGCTGACCCCTCTGGCACTGCTCCCCAACCTATAGAGGTGGAACCTGTTCCACTTAGAGCATCTACAAGAGAGAGAATCCCTAAGAACTTTGGTGAGAACTTCGTCACCTATCACTTAGAGGATGATCCATTCTCCTACCAGGAAGCGATGAGATCTAGAGATTCGTTGATGTGGGCAGAAGCCATTGATGATGAGATGGACTCGCTGCTACATAGCAATACTTGGCATCTAGTTGACTTGCCGAAAGGCGCTAAAGTCCTAGGATGCAAGTGGGTGTTGAAGAAGAAACTGCATAGTGATGGGTCTATAGCCAGGTACAAAGCGCGTCTCGTAGCTAAAGGTTATAAACAACAGGGGGAATAGACTACTTTGACGTTTATTCACCTGTGTGTCACCTATCGACTATTAGAATTCTTCTAGCCTTAGCTTCTATCGAGAACTTTATAGTTCATCAGATGGATGTGAAGACAACCTTCTTAAATGGAGAGCTTGACGAAGAGATCTACATGGCACAACCTGAAGGTTATGTGCAGAAAGATCAAAAAGATAAAGTGTGCAAACTGGATAAATCAATCTATGGGCTTAAAACAAGCGCCTAAGATGTGGCACATGAAGTTTGACCAGGTGGTAAAGAGTCTCGGATTTCAGTCCAGTCTCTCAGATAAATGCCTTTATCACCGCTCTCTATCGAATCAGACAGTCATCATATGCTTATATGTAGATGACATGTTGATTTTGGGGTCTAATCTTGTTGCAGTTAGGGATATTAAATCCACTCTAGCAGAAGCTTTTGACATGAAGGACCTCGGTCCTGTAGATACCCTGTTAGGTATGAAGGTCAGAGTTGACAAGGGTCGAGTTACTCTTAGTCAGGCTCATTATATTGAGCAACTTCTTTCTACCTGGGGATATGATGACTGTAGGCCGGCTGAGACACCATTTGATCATAATGTCAAGTTGAGTCCTAATGAAGAGACCAGCATTGATCAAGTTAAATATTCCAAAATAATTGGTAGTCTCATGTACGCTACAAGTTGTACGAGACCAGACATTGCTTTTTCGGTTAGCATGCTGAGCCGTTTTACCAGTAATCCAGGCAAAGAGCATTGGGAAGCCCTAGACAGGCTGTTAAGATACCTGAGAGGTACTAAAGATCATGCTTTGTGCTACACTGGTTACCCACCTACTGTGGAAGGACATTCTGATGCCTCATAGTGTTCAGAAGCCGGGAACAGCAAGTCCACCAGTGGATATATATTCACCTTGGGAGGAGCTGCTATAACTTGGAAATCTAAAAGACAGACCTGTATAGCATTGTCGTCTATGGAAGCCGAGTTGTTTGCCTTAGCCTTGGCCGGTGAAGAGGCAGATTGGATCAGGAACTTGGTTTTAGACATTCCCTTGTCTAAGTTACAAGTCAACTCGTTGAGCTTGTACTGTGATAATCAAGCAGCAGTTCAAGTCGTTAAGAATGCTCTCTATAATACTAAGAGGAGACATGTACGACTGAGACATGCTTTACTGAATTATCTGAAAGAACAAGGAATTATCACTTTGATTGATGTACGTTCAAAGGATAACCTGGCTGATCCATTGACGAAAGGAATGCCCAAAGACCGACTAATCAAAACAGTGGGGGAAATGGGACTAAAGGCGATTTAGTTCGGCCTTAGTTCAGCAATAGGCGATTTAGTTCAGCCTTTTGTCCAAATGTTTTGACTAGTCTGATTTCCTTTGTCAAAGCAAGCATGTTGTGCTCCGTTGATGCTCTTGGTTGCTGAGTTCGGATCTGGTAAATTGTTTCATTCCAAACTTGATGCTAACAATTTCACCTGGATTCGGCTTTTGCCTTGGAGGAGAGTGTTATTCCAAACTTGATAACACAATCTGACTTGGTCTTGACTCTTCTTCTGGAGATTGGTTCCATTCCAAACTTGATGAGTTCCAATTAACTTTAGAAGGGCAGTAACCGTGACATTCCATATAGGATCACAGATATAGCTGCGGTGTCCAGAAGTCTGAGATCGTTTCGGTTGAAACAGATATCAGGTTCTGAGGTAAACTATAATACTCTGTGAACGTGTCCTCCCAGCCAAATTAAATTGATTAATACTAAGTTCTTTTTGTAGAACTAGATATTTGCAAATTTGCAAAGGATAGAATTCATTCTGAAATGAAATTCTCTGTTGAAATTGCAGGAGCTGCTGGGATAGGAGGAGCACTGGTTGACTGGAATCCTGATCAGGATGATCTTTTGGATGATGAGATTTAGAGTGTTATGAGTTTATCTTTTGTTACTTCTGTTTAGAGCATTGTTTAGCTCTCCTACATTTGCACTGTTTGTTTGGACTTTATATAGCTCTCTGTTGATTTGTGACACCAGGCGTATAGGGTCTGTGTCTTGTTGTACCTGAGACTATTTCTGTGTTGCAGCTGAGTTTTTGTTTTACTTAGGCGTGCATACTAATTTCTGTGTTCAAGTCTAATCTTGTTTGAAACAGGTGCAGGACACGGTTGTGTATGATTCACGTTTGGTTGAACTTTACACAAACCACCCTCTATCCGAAGTCTGGGTACACGGCGGACATAGGAGGAGATTGTTAGATATTTTATAATATGTCCGCACGCGTGTTAGCCCGACTCGGTATAGGTTACGGGTTCGTGTCGTTCTAGGGTTAGGCTCTACGCTGGAAGTACTATAAATACCCATTCCAAACTTGATGGTGTATTCGTAGAATACTTTGAGCGGAGCCTCAACATAAATTAATTGGATCATGAATTTGACTGCCGCACGGGCGATCGCCTCACGCGATCCCCCGCGCGTCGATCCCGCTACGTTCAGCATCCAAGCAACCACAACGACCGGCCGCCAGCGATGCAATCGCCGGTACCGGGTGGCCACGCCCGTCTCCCGACCGCCCCGGCCGCCCCTCCTCGCGGGCGCCGCCCGCAAGGGGCGGTCGTGGGGTGCCGCCCGCGAGGGGCGGCCGCACCCCGGCCGCCCCTCCCCACACCGCGGTCCTCTCTTGCCGATCGCCGTCCGCCGTCAAGGTGGCCGCCCATGCATGGCGGCCCTTCTCCGCCGTCCGATCGTTCCTCCACGACCATCATCATCTATTTCGTTGGTAACCACCCACTAACTATCATGAATAGTGGGAGAATTTTTTTAATTAAATTATTGGCCTACGAATAGCAAACATAATGAGCAAAATACGCGCTCTAAACTATACTAAAAATAATATTATTGATGGTTACGGTGTACGGATAACCTCATAACTACCGCAACCCCCTCCTAAAGGCTATAAAAGGAGTCATAGGCTTTCCCATTTCTCAACTTTCTCCTCCTTGCTTTCTTTCTCCTCAGACCAGAGCTCTGCCGAATTTCTTCTATAAGTCGTCACCTCTCCACCAAAAATTCGACCATGTCCACGGCAACGAACCAGTTTCACGTGCCGATCAAAGAAGCCTCCTTGCGCGCAACATCCCGCAAATCCTCGCCAATATTACTCTGCACGCTCCGCGGCCGTGATCAGCTACCGCCCGTCGCCCGAAGCGCTCGTCATCACCAAAGACATCAATCTTTACACTTCGCGTGAGGCGGCTTATCGCCCACCAAGCACAAGTGTACTCTCTCATCCCCCAATTGTAATGAGGAGCGACTTGTCGTCCTCGAATCTGCAGAAGATTTGTAACCCAAAGCTCGTAGTGGAGTTTGACTGGCACAGATCCGGTCACGTGGTTTTTTATCCGGTTGAGGGGTTTTTCCACAGAAAAAACATTGTATGCTACATCTTTCTACTGTGTGCGCAATTGACCGCTCCGCAGACTAAGACGACCAAATCTAACCCAATTTATCAGGAGAGTTAAGTAGACCACAACAGATCTCTTGATGACAACCTCTCAGTAAATTATTCGTCAAATGTATTGCCGATGAATATTACTTCAAGCAAACCGTTCCCGAATAAGGACATTATTTAGCTATTTTTGGTATGATTATATTTTTCTCTTTATTTAATAATTAATATTTTAACGTAATGTTAAAATTTCACTATCAGCAACATAATAGTAAAACAATAAGTAGGCCCAAAACAGTAAATCACACCTCAAAAAAGTATTAAAATTTCAAATTTTAATTCATTTAGACGGTTTTAGCTTCCGTAGAGCGCGGTGGTGGGTGGCGGTCATCAACATTGTGGCCATGAATCGTGGTTTGTGAATGGAGTGATTGTGAACAGTGAATTGTGAAAGAGGTTCCGTTTGAAAGAATTTTATGTTTTGTTGTCATTAATGCAAAAGCTATTTTGAACGTAAGGCGCACACGCTAGTCCTGGGGTGTGCGCCCGCTTGGGAGCGTGCGCACGGGGGCGCACGTGCCTGTGTGCTGGTTGCGGGCACCGCCGGTGGTGCGCGCATGTGGCGTAGGCACCACGCGCCTATCCCTGACAACGACTATGTGTGCGCAGGGCGAGTTCCCTTTGGGTCCGCTTTATGGTCATCTGAGGGAGTGAGGCTCATGCGTGCGGCTTCTTCAATGGAGTCTATTTGTATATTATATACAAGCAGTCGTGCACGGGGGATCCCGTGCGGGCAACATTTGTCGTGGGAGCGACATTTGTTGAGGGAACGACATTTATCATGGGAGCGACATTTGTCGAGGGAGCGACATTTGTCGTGGGAGTGACATTTGTCATAGGGTATCATTTGACGTGAGGGTGGACATTTGTTGTGGGGGCGAAATTTATCGTGGGGGAGTCATTTATCGTGGCGACGACATTTGTCGAGGGTGGCGACATTGGTCGAGGGAGACGATATTGGTCGGGGGCGGCGACATTGGTCGGGGACGGCGACATTGGTCGAGGACGGCGACATTTGTCGTGAGGGCGACATTTGTCGTGAGGTCGACATTGATCGTGGGCGGCGACATTGGTCCCGGGAAGCGACTTTGGTCCTGGATAACGACATTGGTCGTGTGCGCAACATTGGTTT
The DNA here is from genome assembly GCA_039513925.1 of Platanthera zijinensis. Taxonomy (NCBI): domain Eukaryota; kingdom Viridiplantae; phylum Streptophyta; class Magnoliopsida; order Asparagales; family Orchidaceae; genus Platanthera; species Platanthera zijinensis. The sequence goes on from CM077088.1 coordinate 156,090,161, forward strand.
TGAGCGGTGACATTGATCGGGGCGGTGACATTAGTCGGGGATTACGACATTGGTCGTGAGTGCGTCATTTATCATGGGGGCGACATTTGTCGTTGGGGCGACATTGGTCGGGGCTGCGACATTGGTCGGGGCGGCGACATTGATTGAGGGCGGCGACATTGGTCGAGGGTGGCGATATTGGTCGTGTGGGGCGATATTGTTCGTGGGGGCGACATTGGTCATGAGAGGGTGACATAGGTCGTCAACAGCGACTTCGATCATGGGGGTGACATTGATCGTGGGGGCGACATTAGTCGTGTGCAACAAAATTGATCGGGGGCGACAACATAGGTCCGGGGCAGCGAAAAATCCTGAAAGATTGAATAAATTGGAATAACGAAAAATCAAATAGTGAGAGATCGTAAAAAAAACCGAAATCATAAACTAATTAATCCTAAGATCATAAACGAAGTTGAAAACCAAATGAAAGATCATAAACTCAATTGTTCTTTTAAATGAGATTGGACTATATCAAGAAAAAGACGCATCATAAAGAATATGACAAACTTTTTTAAAAAATCTCTGCATTCCTAAAACCGCATGCCTAAGCTGACTAAGATATGGGAAAACTATAGCTGAGCAAAACCAACAAATTAATTTATGTGTCTTCCCAAACATACGATAATTTATAAAAGATTATCATGCCACCAACAATTAATGAAGACAATTTCTAATATTTCACATATCACATACAAACCTAACACTATTAATAGGTACCCAAAAATTTGACCTCGAGGAAGTATAAAGATAACTGATATGAGCAGGGGAGCATAGAATCAATGAAATTCTGATTGGCAAAAGCTGGGCCAATAACAGGATAGCAAAGATTGTTGTATTATGTGTGTTTGCTCTGTGGCATAACTAATGTGATCATGATACGATCCTGAGCTTTAGAAAGGTGCGAGGCAACGGGAGGGAAACAAAAGCGTAAATTCTGAGCTTTGGAAGGATAGTTTCGTCTTTTTTGTGTCTTTATATTATGTGTGTTCGCCCGAGTTGAGTTTTTATGTTTTTTGAAGTGTATGTGTGAGCGGCTGGAGGTTGTAGTTGATTATCAATTATCTAGTGAAGTGAAGGTATTTGGAGCCCTGTTTTCTTCCCTCTTCCTGATCTGCTCCCATTTGCTTGCAAATGGTCAGATTTCACATCTTTGATTTCCAAATAAGAAAATAAAAGCAAAAGTTGAGCACTGAAACAAAAATATGGCTGCTTTTGAAGATCTAAAGCTCAATTTCCACTAAGCTTCAATTAACTGGGGAGGGGGGATTATCACTTACCTCTACACCTTGCGTTGGATCGAGAAATCCAAAGAAGAGGGAGAAAGGCGCGGCGTCCACGAAGATTCCAGCAAAGTCCTTAAGCAAAATGACAAACACCTTGAGAGCATGAAGAAATTATGAACTGTGGCATGATAAATTCTTAAGCAAAAAACCTTAAAATCGCCTTAAGCATAATGACAAACACCTTGAGAGCATGAAGAAATTATGAACAGCAAAGTCCATCTAAAGTCCTGCTCCCCATGAAAATTTTCGGTCTGCAGGAGGAGGAGAGCTATTGCGTGAGGCACTGCGGAGGAGATTCTGTGGCGATGGAGGAGCACTTTAGATGGAGGAGGAGCGTCGTGGAGGAGAGTTGAGGGCGTTGCCCGCACTGTCGATGGAGGAGCGCCGTGGAGAAGATGAAAATCGGGGCTCTGTGGAGAAGATGAGAGGCGAGGCTGCGTCGTGGTGAAGATGAAAAACGGGGTGAAGATGAAAAGCGGGGCTCTGTGAAGAAGAGTTGCGGGTTGCGTCGTGGAGAAGATGAGAGGGTTTTCGGAGGAGGAAGAGTTGCGGGTATATTTTGATTTAGGGTTCCATCCTCCCGATTTTATTCCATCCTGCCGAAAATTTGAGCGGGATAATAAGGCGGCAAGCTCCAAATGTCTCATAAATCCTTAATTTTTGAAATCAAAATAAGAGATGAAGGGGTATTTATGACAAGTAAATGTTACACCATGCCTAGAAATGAGTTTCCTTATAGTATAAAGATTAATCGTAATAATAATACAATATATAATAATATTAATTGTAATAATAATAATTTATAATAATTTAAATGAATTATAATTTCGTTTATCTAATATATCTATATATTATATCTATACTATATATACTAAAAAAAGTATCATCAGCCGTTGCGATTGCACGGCGTAACACAATGGACCTTTAAATCAATTCTGATCGTCCGTTTTTATTAGGTATGAAAAAAATTTAAATGAAAGGTATCAAATTTTGATCTCATGACATCGAGGGGAAGAAGAAGACGCAAATCCAATCAACCATAGAAATATGTGTTTGAGATCAAAGACATTTATTATATATATAACATATTGTGTTATAATTATTTATTATAAAATATATAATTCATTATTGTGAGTACATATATATTATATATATTATAATAAATTTCTATATTATTCATTATATATAATAATTATTCATTATATATATTGATTGTGTTTTAATTAAGTAATTAATTCGTCCGTTGGGGGCGGGCGAAGACCGCCGTCACGAGCCATATACTGTCGCGCATTGCACGGGTGGCCCCCGTGCACCGTCACTCGTATTATATATATTATATTAAATGACAACTCTTCATTGCTGAGTGAAGGAGTGTCTTTTAGATTTGATATTCTCATTTTACCCCTCTCCCTACTTGTTGCGTCAGTTTGCCTTATATATATATAAAAAAAACTTAGAGGCCACATTCACCCGTGAAAAGCTCCAGCCGCCCCGTGCCCATCCTTCCGACGGATCCTAACGCCTTTCTCTCCTACGTTCTCTTTCACCGGCAACCTCATCTCCCCCAAAACTCTTTTGGTCGGCGATCTCTCTCTCTCCGAGGTCTCTCTCTCTCTCTCTAGCCACAACCATGGCCGAATCCACTTCTCTTCCTTCCTGCAACTGCTTCCGGCAAGCAAGCTGGAGATCTCTTTCCTCCATGGCCCGCCACCGCGGCCGGCATAGCTAGAGGTGGTCTGACCAGACCCCACCAATGGGGTTAGCCGCCGGAAAACCCCCGACGAGTTTGCCCTGACCCGGCTAACATGCCAGTGGGCTCCGGTCAGGACGCCGACGGCTCCGTCTCCGGTGGTGGAGAGGTGGTGGAGATGAAATATTCCCGGTACTGAATCCGTCTCCATTAGTCCCACATCGCGTAATCAAATCTTAAATTCGTGTATATATCTTTTCACACTGGTTAGCAATTTGAAATAAAGTAATTATTGGGCTCATATCTGTACTTACTTTGACTGTTGTGGTAGCCTATACAACGGGGTTCAGTTGTGTCAGGGCTCGGGAGCTTGCTTTGCCCCGGGCAAAATGGCCCAGGTAGGCTCTATCTGTCATATCGCTCGAAGCCTACCGTTGACAGCCCGATTGGCTGGTTTAATTACCACTCATCGGCTTGCAATGACGCTCGGTCGGGTTTTTTTTGTTGCAATATTTTTTTTCAATTTTTTATAAGAAAATAGCATCCGCATAATCAACTTAAATATATAATTCTTTTCCAAACCTATCAACTTAAATATCACCACAAAATCATACATACTGCCCCAATGTTTGTAAAATAATATCTTTTGTTTATGTCTTACTCTTGTGTGAGCCGAGTATCATTGCAATCTTACAAATATATATAATATAGCACTTCAAAGTTTTCAACTAAATAAACGAGCTTCTTCGCACGGACTACGCTCGTGCTCAAAGCTCTCGGGCGGACTTCGGCCGCTTCTAGGCGGGGGATTCGCTCACATCCAGGCGGGCTTCGCCCGTGCTAGATGCTTTGGGCGGGCTTCGGCAGCATAGAAGCGGGCTTCGTCGAAGTCCGCTTCTACGCAATTAACCAACTCGGCGGCGTAACCGCCACTCGCATGTTCAAAATCAAACAACCATAAAGATCTAGGGTCTGCATCCAGTTGAAGCCCGCCTGAATGCGGCCGAAGGCCGCCCGAGAGCTTAATTATAGTATAATTGAATTAATCTGCAGTGGCGTATTTTACCGCTTGACTGGAGCACATAAGCCCCGCCAAACGAGGTCTTAATCTCACATTCTCACCCCATTTTCGAAAGGCCCACTCCATTTCCCCAACATGCTCGGTCACGCATCCACATCTCGTTCGCTCTGCAAAACTAGATCCCACCAGTGACTCCTAAACACAAAGTCCCAACCCCTGCTACTCCGTCACTCAAACTGTTGCATCTCCCTTACTCGACAATGCATTTTATCAAAGCTCCTTCGTCCAAAGTTGTCAAACACTAGAACAATGCCTACGCCGAACATCTTAAATACCCAAGCATTTTGTTACTATTTTTTTGTTAGTTGATTAATTGCAACAGATGTTATAAAAATAAAAATTTATTACATATACAAAAATCTTGCTATAAAATATTCCTATTTATAACCATCTTGTATACACGATAAAATTTAAAATTTTACCTGAAGTTATAAAATGAAAATATAATAATAAAAAAACACCCGTCTAGCCTTTCATTTGCATGAAATTTTTCGTACAGTGCAGCCTCCCACTCCGCCGCAGTACTCTGGCTCCCCCGAGCTCCATTTTCTTTTCTGAAACAAAACGTAGAGGAGAGCAAGCAACCACTTCTACGGTTTCCTCTTCAATTCCTATTTTTCTGCATTTCATTTGGAACTCTCTAGCTGCCATTACCATTATCGATCTTATTCCTCCCAGCCACTACAGCCCACGAAGAAGAGCAAAAGCAGAGCACTACCGAGGTCTATTTCTTCTTCACTCTGGTACAGAGCACGACCGAGCTTCATTTCATTTCGAACTCTCTTGCTGCCATCTCATCTTCTTCTTTCTCCAAGCAGCTAGTCCACTCCCCCAAGTGAAAGAACAGAGCCAATACTCCCTTCGCAGCTCCATTTCTTTCGAAGCAGAGCACTTGCATCATTCATCTTCTTCTAAAGAGCACCTACTCCATTCGCCTCAACTTCTTCATTTCTCTTCCGAAATGAGGATTAACAGAACTACATCCGATATTAATGTGCACTCTAGTCCCATTGACTGTAAGACTCCATTTTTTTCCTAAAAACCACAGGGGGTCTTATGCCCAGAACCGCCGCTTTGCGGTGACACCAACACACCCGGGAAGGTCGTCACTTCAAAACGCCGATCCTGCCGGCCATACCGATTGCAGAAGAGTAGAATAAGAGTACAATAGTAAAATGAAACTAGTCCACCAGAATCACATATAAATATAATATAATTCTCCACGAAGGGAGAGTCCACAGAAATGATAAAGCAAAGTACTAAAGAGGACTCTTGCCCGATACATCAAAATTCTCAGTACAAATCACTCAATCGCAAAAGCAAATCTATAATATCTACTAGTGATCTGGACTCATTGTCCCTACTGCCTGAACTCTAGTGCTAGACTGTCCCGTCTCCAAGCGCACCGACCTCTTGGGTTGCATCTCCTAGTTCGGCTCCACGATCCCCTAAAATGATTTGATCAACGACCGTTAGTCTAAAAGACTAAGTTCTATCATCCCCCTCCCCCCTCATAGCTCCTAGGCACCGAGCGGGGAAAAGGAGAGGGAAGGTAATGAAGGTGGAGAGTAACAAATGTAAGCAGGTGGCGGCGGAACTAGTCTATCATGAGTTCATAAACATAGCAAGTATATGTAAGCAATAGTAGGTAAGCAGTATAAGCATACACAAGAACAAGTGAGCACGTATAGTATGAGAAGGTAAACTAAGAAAATAACCATGACCTATAGGAGTGCTAATACAAATCTATAGACCAAGAGGTCGTTTTGTAAGGCCTATTGTATAAAGTGTCTCATACTAATTTATACAATAGCTTTCAAGGGTTATATGTAATGATTATGTTATGTCATGCTAGTATGCTATGATGTGAACATGCAAGTGCAACACAAACACTCGACTCTGTGCACACAGACCTTTAGTTTCCCTTTTCTGGAGCCTAACCTCCTAAGATACCTCCGTAGTGGTAAACGAAAGCGGTGAGTTGGGCCTCGCCCACCTCTAAACCGGTATCACACTACCAGTCATACCTAACGTACGCCTCAATGCAGGTGCACTAAACGGAGCTCCTGCATACTCTTGCTGGCTACGCACCAAAATTTATTTGGCCAAGTGCTAAACCACACTTGCCGAGTCAATGTATTGGTGTCGGTATGACTACTCTCCAATACCGAAGACCAACCACCTTTTATCTTATGCACATGCAATATTACCATGTTTTCCCATCGAGCTAAAGCTCCTCGATCAGACTATCCCATCCATCAAAATTATCTACCGAGCTGAAGCTCCCCGGACTAGCCTGACCGTCACAATTATCTACCGATACATCAGCTCGCCGGGCGAACCTACCCATCACCAAAACCACCAAGCCTATCGCTCGTGAGACCCAACTTAACTCCCACGACATCGGGGAGTGTGAGTGTAAGTGTAATCCTAGTGTATTTCTAATTACTCTTGTAATCCATTTAGTCCTATGGCTTACGTTAACCTTGGACTACCCAGGGCATTCCCTGTGAAGGGCTCTCGGGGGCACTAAGAACTATGATGGACTGAAGCCCAAAGCTCCCTTTCGCAAGACACTTACTATTATTGGTTATTACCCAATTCCCAATCCCTTTTAACATTAATCTTGATCTAACTCTAGTGTATTTTGACTCTCTCTCTCCATAGGAAAGACGATCTTTCGTCGATCCCGAGCACCTCTTAACACTAGTCAACTCAACACTCTCCTCATCATAACTCCTAATGAAGCTCTCTTTTTCTTTTTCACTTTACCTAGACCAGTAAACCAATAATCCCCATCTCCCAACGTCCATTCCACATGTTATCACAATTTCCGCAATTTTACTAAATGCAAACAAACCTAAGCTATATGATGTAGATGATAGGAGGTACTCCAAATTTTCATCTAAATGCCCTAAGATAATTATTGTGGGTCTATCATGACACATTTAGTCTAAATCCAGAAACGTGTAATTTTACCAATTAATTTAGCATTTGTTAGATTTCCCCAAAAGTTAGGCCATGAGTAATTTGAACATGAAGTACTAGATTTTTTTAGGTTATGTTCACCCAAAAATTATGAACAGTGTATGATAGCAAAATATCAGTGAATTCCAAATTTCACAGACTTTCATAAATGTAATAACCTCTAAATAATTAATTTAAGGTAATTAAAATAATTGGAGTTAAAGAAGGGAGTACCATAAATCAAATTCCAAAATTACATAAAAATTACCAGATCCTTATAATGATCATAAAATTGTACTGACTATGTTTCATGCAATTCCAATGCCAGTAGGCTATATAGAAAAATACTCCAAGTAAATCCATTAAAGCGCACTTTATGAAAAAACATTCTTATATACTCATCTAAATAACATGTAATAATTATCTAGACTTTATTATGCCCTAAACGATTCTCTGGCCAAATAACACAATTTTCCAATAAGATATAACATTTATTTTTTATTTATCAAAATGTGGTGCCCTAGTTCACTTAACACATGAGGTACTAAGAAAAAATGTCCAAATGATCCAAATTATTTACTAGAGTCTCTAAATGATATTTAATTAACCTTGTCAGAGTTTCATATCATTCTAGGTTAATCTAACCATGGTTACTTCAAAATCATCACATGGGGCAAGATGAAGGTTGTAACTACAAGTATAGGCTATTGTTTTCTAAACATCCTATAATAAATTTCAGAGGTTAATAATACTATAAAATTACTCCTACCAAAATTTCATAAGGATCCAAGTTTATATGACCATTCAATATTTTCATAAAAGGTATAGGCTTAAACTATCCCTAATTGATTTATGTTGTGTACCTAAGTCTAAATGTCACCAAATTTTTTTCTAGGGCATTATACCACCCTAAGATTAAATGGACTAAACTCCAAGTCCATACAAGGACATATCACCCCATGTCCTTCACAAACCCCTAAGGTTCACCCTTAGGGTTTGGACTAGGGTTTTAGGGCAAATCAACCATAATCCACCCCAAACTCCATGTGGGGGTGTTTAATGTCATAACAAATCAGTGGCCCAAATTTCAACCTCTATTGAGGTGATTTGGTCACTCAACACCACAAGGGACTATTTAACCTAATTTACCCTTTTTGGGCCTAGGCTAGGGTTTACCAAATCCCATACCAATGCTTCTCCAAATTGAATGAAATTTTATACAGTATTATATTGACCCAAAGAACCACTCACCAAAATTTGGGAGGGTTTGAAGATCATTAGACCTTTTACATAATACATACATGGATTATTAAATTTCTACCAAAACTTTAGGAAAATATTTTCCAAAAATTTCCATTATTGGATATATTTTAGGTATAGGTAAGAGTGACCCCAATCCAAAATTTCAAGTCATTTGGATGGCTTGATTGATGGGGGCACTCAAAACAATCTCTCATCTAGCCTAGGTATAGACCTCACCAAAATGAGTGTTGTGGTCTGACCTAAAATCCAAATTTGTTCAAATAAATTTTAAAGTAAACTAGACTCACAGTGCTACAAGTTTCATGTTTACCATTTTTTAGGAAAGGACTCTTAAGTATTTTTAATTAAAATTTCAAAACAGGTGAAATTATGTGACAGAATGTACATAAATCAGATTTAATATATTAGATCTTGCACTGATCTTAAAGCAGGATCGATGGGCCCTGGATTTATTCTTCCTCCAACCAAAGGCCTAGATCTACCTGACATGAAGCAAACTCCAAGCCCAATTGCCGGCCACCCGGCCTCCTCCCTGTCCGGGCACCACCGCCACCACCTCCGTTGAGGTGGGGGCTATCGCCGGGCAGGGGCATGGCCGCCGGAGGGGCGGTTTCCGGCGAACCCGAGAGGAAGCCCAAATCCGAAAATTCATGGAATTTGAAGCTTGGAATCGGATCAACTTAGCTCGATTCTTATCTCTAAAGATTCCTAAGATCTAACCATGAAGAAGGAGTAGAGGAGGACCTGATTTGCGGCCTGAAGCTGTGTGCTCTACCTCCTCACCATTTCCAGCCACCGAACTTTGCTCCTCTGCAACTTCTACACCAACCTCAATGAAAAAGAGAAGTAATCAGGGGAAATGCTTGCCCTTGCTCTGGTGAAGGTCCTTAAAGAGGGAATTTGGGAGAGGAGGCTTGTAACTCCCAAATGTCAATAATCTCCACTAATGACCATTAATTTCTTTCCTTCGGTTTCAACCAAATTAAGGGGCTGAACCAAATTAATGGCCGGCCTCCTCCAGAAAAACTTCTCCTCTCCCTCAATGGAATAAACCCCCCATAAAAGTGGGGGTTATGGAGCCTCCAAGGACATAATGGACATTAATCACTAGCTTCTCTCTATCCTCTAAATCACCAACTCTAGAGGCTTACTTCGACGAATTTGTTCTATTCGTCGAACTTCGTTCGACGAATTTATTCCATTCGCCGAACACCACTCGACGAATTTGCTCTATTCGTCGAACCTCGTACGACGAATAAGCCCCGTTCGATGATGGTTGAACCTTGTTCAATAACCTTGCTCCATCCGTCGAACTCTGTTCGACGAACTCTGGACCCAGTTCAACACTTACTCCGTTCGACGAATATTTGCTGAGCTCGACAAATTCTTTGCTGAGTTCGACGAATATGCTCCATTCGACGAACTCTTGCTACGTTCGATGAATTCCCTCCGTTCGACGAACTCTTGCTGCGTTCGATGAATTCCCTCCGTTCGACGAACTCTTGCTAAGCTCGATGAATGCTTCTAAGGCAAAAGTGTTGAGTGCAGTCAACACACTCACTGCCTAAATCAGTCTGAACTATTTCCAAGTAAAATGGCGTTGAGTGAGCTCAACTCACTCAACGCCAATCAGGCTATGACATTGAGTCAAGACACCACACTGAATGCCTAAATCGTCCAGAAATCTTTCCAAGTAAAATGGCGTTGAGTGAGCTCAACTCACTCAACGCCAATCAGTCTATGGCGTTGAGTGCGCTTAACGCACTCAACGCCCTGAGCCAGAAAACTTTCAAGTATAATGGCGTTGAGTGAGCTCAACTCACTCAACGCCAAGCAGTCTATGGCATTGAGTGCTCTTAACGCACTCAATGCCCCGAGCCAGAATCTTCCCAAGTAAAATGGCGTTGAGTGTACTCAACTCACTCAACGCCAATAAGTCCATAATGTTGAGTGCACTCAACGCACTCAACGCCCCGAGCCCAAAAATCTTTCTAAGTAAATACTTAATCTAATCGTCAAGTCCTGTCAACTCACTCGATGCATCCCGAACTTGAGTCAACTTGACCTCTTTTTGATTGACCCCAATGGGTCCTTGGTGACCCATTGACCTCCCTTAGGGTATGTGAAGGTCTAGGTGGGTCCCTTTGGCTAAGGGGGTGTCAAGTGGGCATGGGTGAGCTTAGTTTGACCTAATTAGGGCTTGGGTTGACTTTGATCCACTTGACCTTTTTAGCTGACCCTAGTGGGTCCCTATGGCTCTACTGGACCCTCTAATAGGTTAGTGATGTTGTGGTGGGGTCATGGAGTCATGGTGAAACCCTATGGTCATCCCTAAGCTAGTAATTGAAATTATACTATTTGTAGACCAAGGTGGTCTCACCTTCATGCCTAGGTTCACTTGCTCTTCTTGGGCTTCTTAGGGTTTTGTCATGACCTAATCATGACAAAACCACTCATAGGGGTCTAGTTGTTTGAGGAATGTTACATTGACAATGAGAGAAGCTCGGATCCTATGCAGTAATGTGGTCGTCTTGTACGCAGAAAGCCTGAAATAAACTATTTGTATACTACCAAAAAAGACGAAACAAGACCGAGAACTACCAAGCATTCCTCCACTTCAAAAGGTGACACAAGGGATGATAATTTTGAACACTCCTTCACTTTGAATAGTGACAAAAGGGAGGATAATGCTAACCACTCCTCCAATTCAAGCAGAAGGGAGGAAACAAGCCTCAATCTCCCACTTTCCATCTGGACCAATTTGAGCAGAATAAGCCGCAATCTCTCACTCTCCATCCAGACCCTCCAGTGTCCCCTCCGAGTATTGACATTCATCTGGCAATGTGCCCTCCAAGTCCTGACATTCATCTCGCAATGTGTTAGGAGTACCCCTCCGAGTCTGCACCAACAATACCTGACAAAGCTTGCTCCACGTTGCAGGCAAATTCATTCGAATTTTTGTAGGGATACATGCACAGTTTTCTATTTCCCGTCAACATTTACCTTATTATTTTTGCTATTTTATGTCGTTTCATCATTGTCATCCTTCTCGTTTCTACCCCTGCTCTTAAACATAATAAAATCTTAGGATCATATCCAGATAGGTGGATTAATGAATCCTACTTCCATGTTGTTATGTTCAGCACCGTTGGATACGGTGATATAACCCCACAAAATTCTAGCGACAAATTAAGATATTGTTTCATAATCGTTTTTATGATATAGGCTTGTAACTTTGCGAGTTCCTACTTCGTCTCCTGGACTATTGAATTATTGAGGTATCATCAAAAACTTAAGTATGTCATCATATTAGTAGCTGTAAGTATCATGACAGAGTCCTAGGAATTATGTTTATTGAGAAATTAACAATTGAAGATGATTTTTTTAGAGATCCGGATCCGACAAAAACTATAAGGTATATTTTTTTGTTTATCATCTTCTTTATTAGTTTGTTAATTGCAATATATTATAAAAATAAAGTTCAATGAAAATTTTTTATGAGGATTGTGAAGAATATTTTACTTTATCAATATATTAATTTTTTTTAACTCTATGCATCAAAGTATAACACTGCTAACTCATTTATTATTCTTGTGCTGATATTTTTGCATCAGGAGATGTTTCCATGCGCTAAACAAGCTGCAAGATTTAGGCAGGGTCACCGCTGATCAATTAATAAGTTGTCATTGAGTTCAACCAACAGGAAAATGGCAAGGACTTGGAGGCCGGCAGAACAAATTGACAGGTACAAGCGCTTGCAAAGAAAAAAAAATAACTTATAAGTATTTTTATTTTCCTATCATAGCAATTGAGAATTGTGATGTTGGTGAAATTTTCTCTTTGCACTTTTATTTTCATTTATTTGGTTCTTGATGGAATGTCTATTATTGTTTAAGTTATTATTACAACATACCATTTATTTTGCTGAATGTTGTAGTTTCCTATTGTCAAAGCTTCAATTTACTTATTTGGTATTGTAGTGAAATAAAAAAATTCAGTAGTAAATATTATGATATATATAGTTATGGTCAGGACAAAATCACATGCTTAAACACCTACAAGACAATGTACTGCTGAATTATTTTTCCATATTTTGGTGGATGGAAATCATGCTCTTAGGATTATTCATTTATTTTGTTTGATAATTTTTGTTAAAGCATTGCATTTTATCCCAATTTTTATGTGATTTGAGGAGAAAGTACTGAGCTGTTATGAGATTTAATGTACATTTAAATTATGTAACAATTATACTTAGAGGGTGAATCCTTCGGAGAAGACATGAAAAAAATTGGCACTACAAGATAAGGCGTCTACCGACACATTTTTAAAACTTTCCACGATGCTTTTTAAACGTGACCATAGATATTGCGACATTTTTTAAAAGACCCTAATACATCGTGAATGTGACCGTCAGCATTGCATCTAGCGGCACTTTTTATAAATCATCGACATAGACCTGTAGTCATTGGAGACGCTTAAACATTGCAATAGGAGTATAATATTTGGCAACGCTTTTTATATAAACGCTGCAATGAACATTTCATAAACAAGAATATTTTGCCACACTTTTGTGTTAAAGCGCCAAAAAAGGTATTTTTTTTTTTAAAAAAACTGGTGCAGCTTTATGTTTTGAATATCAAGCTATAACTTTCAGCCAACAGTGTATAAATAACTAAAAATTAAAAATAAAATTCAGAACTAGCAATATTTTAATCAAATATAAATTAATTAACCAAATAACTTAGAGCGCTCTATGAACGTCGAATTTAATAATAATAGAAAATTTTTCTTGCAATATTAAAACACAATGTCAAGTGTTAAAGTGTACCAACATTAATTGGTAACATATCAAGAGAGAGTAGCACTTAAAAAATTTATACCTTTACAAAATGACAAAACTTTTGATAATCTTATTTTTAAAACTCCACAAATAATTAAAGAAGATTTTCTTCCATCGTATGTTAGTCCCTTATTGTGAGTAATTGAGTCTAGCTCCAGCCATCAGCCATCGATGAACTAGCTTTTGTGATAGAGTTTTCTTTCTTAAATTAATGCTTCTTTGCCCTGGTGTTTATGTTCACCTCCATTATTATTTTTCTCCTACATCAAGATTAAAATAGTAATCTTTAATTTAAATTAAAAAAAAACAGAGCATATCAATTGAAAATCAAAATAGAATTTTTTCCCTTAATTTAAGCAAAACAAATTAGTTGAAGGAGATAGGAAGAGAGAAGAAACTCAAATGTCCCGACCTCCTTTCGGCAATAATTATAGTTGCATAGGCAGTCTGCGAAGCCTTTCACCATGCCATCTACAATGCCATTTAGATAGTAGAAAAAATTTGATCGTCATTTAATTTTAAAACAATAACTTGACATAAGTGTATGAAGTTATGAAATTGGGCAGAATTTTAATAGCAGCATAACAACAGTTAAGCAATACTTTGTTGAGTTGATGTCCAAATGACCTGTGATTGAAAGCCTACTATGCATGAGTTGTGTAAGAAATCTTAACTTAGGCAATGGTGTGATGACATTTCAAACACTCATATTTGACACATTAAAACTCAGCCAAGAGCATGTTCTCACTCAACAATATTCTTTGTCCGTGCATCTTCGATCAAAAATCACTAATCTATTTTCTCAATAGCTAAAAGAAAACATTTAATGAATTTTTTTATAATTACTTTACTTTAAAAGACTTATAAATAGGGATAATGTTTGTTCATGGTTGGTTAAGAATGACATCTATACCATTGAAGCTCCACATTTATTATAATACGAAGAACATCCCTGTACAAAATAAGATATGGCTTCAAGAAGGAAAGATAAGTGAAAAAACAGAAGTTGAGAAGACTTGGAAGAAAAAATTTATATATGATAAGGGAAACTCCTCAAATAGTTTATATGTTACTGCCACAGATCTGATTTGGAAAGAGAAGAAGGAATAGCAAAGAGCAAAATCAAGTTAAATAAATGAATAAAAAACAACCACATTATAAATAATGAAAGTTGGTAAAGATGGAGCCTAGATATTTGAGTGCATAGTGACACCATCAATTCCCGGTATTGTTCCTGGCACAAAAAATTTGATTTTGCGGCATAAGTGGTCGATAAGCATGAAAAGGGATGTGTTTAGGGGGTAGTGAAGAATGCTGAAAACTGCAGAATTTTGTAACACGTTTTTTGTTTGAGATTTATATGGTCTTGTAAATGTTTCAACGGATGTTTCTTTATTTGAAGTAGTATGGTCATGAAACAAATGCTCCATAAGCTTATTGTGTTGTTTGTTATCCTGAACTGGCGATTTCGCTATGGAACTTGCAGTTTTCTGGCTATCTGCAGCATGTGCCCATCAACAAAAAATAAAATTTGAAAAAAAAATTAGTATTAGATGCATACAACTATTCTATTGAAATTGTTCAGAGTTCAAGTTTCAAAGTAATTAGGTCCACCATTTGTGGTGTCGCCACCCAAGCATAATTCGTGCCTGCACACAAAAATACAAATTGACATTTCAGATGCCTGAGTTAAGGAAAAATCAAATGAATTTCATACACAAACAAAGCTTAAATCAAAAAATAAATGCATTATTTTGTTTGACTCTAACTATGAATCTATTTTTTCGACTATAACTCTAGAATTTTCAGTATTTCTACTATAAATCCGCTGAAACAATCAAGTCCAACAGAGTTGTCTTTTGAGAGAGAAAATAACATTTTTGTAACATTTGTTAAAATATATATTCAACATCTCTATTTTCAGCAGAGAGAAAATATAAAGCTCTTACCTATTCAAAATGTCAAAGGACTATGAGCCTAAAGTAAGATACCATAGGTCATATCACTTCCTTGTAGATTTAAAAATTTCATGTCCAAGAAAATATTAATCCATTTGGTTTCATCATCAAAGCAAGATGAGTCAAAATGCTGTGTAATTGAAGTGGATTATTTAGAGTAAATAGAAACCAAGAATCTTATGATTAGTTACAAGAAGCTATTTTTCCCCTAATCTCCAAATTTTGAGTAGCTGGACTCCATTTCTCATGGAATTGGAGGAGCAAAAGAAAGTATAAGAAGACCTGGCAGATTCCTGTCATGAGAGGAAGATGAGAGAAAGGAGGAGGGAGAGATGGGGAAGGGGAGGACCTTGCCGTGAGAGGTGAGATGAAGCTCTATCCTGCCTCAAAGACAATGGGTAGTCTGTGACTTGGAGGGAAGGTTTCACATACGGGATTGGTGTCGGTAGGGAACTTGGGTGAGGAAGATAAGTTGAAGCGAGAAGCAGGACGTCAATGAGGTCTTCAAGCGAGGGTTGGAAGTGTGATGCCCTAGAGGGCGTGGGGAGACAGGGGCTTGCTGGATTAAAATGCATGGTTGATGACGTTGATGTGGGAAGGAAGGAGCGTGAAGGATGTCGGAAAATATCATGATGGAGAAGCCTGCGAGGGTTTGAGCCGTGGAGAAGTCTGCGGTAACAAAAAATTTATATGCACGGAAAATGATATACACCAGAATCAAGGGAGAGTGTTGAAAATTAAAAATTACTGTACAGTCTTAGAAATTCAAATTTTGTTGAATTCACTACCATAAAATTTTGACATTAAATTTAAAAATAAGGGGTATAATTTTCAATATGAATGTTGCACCAAAAGATGTTTTTCCCTTATAGAATAGTATATATATATATATATATATACACATATGTATATATACTCACGAGTGGAATAGCACAACCCTCCAGCCCTACGTGAGCACATTGACACTGGCCTCTGCCCCTATCTATTTTATTTTTCTCTCTTGAATTACGTCCCACCCCCTCTCTCCCCCCTCTCTCCCCCCTCTCTCCTCTCTTTTTCTTTCTACCCTCTCCCACTATTCTCTAATTATTCTGCCACCCTCTCACCCTCTTTCTCCCCTCTCCCCCTCTCTCCTCTCCCCTCTCTCCTCTCTCTTTCTCTCTCTATTTTAGGTTATTGACTTTAAACGGACAGTTCATGTTTTGTGAAGTCATATCCGACAATCAGAATATTTGGGAATTTTTGTGTCCATGCTTGTTGCGGGTCGCCCAGTCTTTCCCAGGTCCGGAGAAATCAGACCGCCTTGACTCGGATTTAGGTTCCGTATGGCGCGGTGGTGGGTGGCGGACATCAACATTGTGGTCATGAATTGCGGTTTGTGAATGGAGTGATTGTGAACAGTGATTTGTGGAAGAAGTTCCATTTGGAAGAATTTTAACTTTTGTGGTCATTAATGCAAAAGCTATTTTGAACGTAGGGCGCACACGCTTTTCCTGGGGAGTGCTCCCGCTTGGGAGCGTGCGCAAGGGGGCGCGCGTGCCTGTGTGCTGGTTGCGGGCACCGCCGGTGGTGCGTGCATGTGGTGTAGGCCCTACGCGCCTATCCCTGACAACGGCTATGTGCACGCAGGGCGAGTTCCCTTTAGGGCGGCTTTATGGTTATCCGAGGGAGCAAGGCTCATGTGCGCGACTTCTTCAGTGGAGTCTACTTGTATATTATATATTAATCGTAATAATAATACAATATATAATAATATTAATCGTAATAATAATAATTTATAATAATTTAAATGAATTATAATTTCATTTATATATCTTATATATATATATATATATTGTATCTATACTATATATATATATATATATATATATATATATATATATATATATATATATATATATATATATATATATATAAAGTATCATCGGCCATTGTGATTGCACGGTGTAACACGGTGGACCATTAAATCAAACATGACTGTTCGTTTTTTATTAGGTTTGAAAAAAAAATTAAATGAAAGATATCAAGTTTTGATCTCAGGACCTTAAGGTGAAGAAGAAGAGGCAAATCCAATCAACCAAAGAAATATTTGGGTTTGAGGTCAAAGACATTTATTATATATATAACATATTGTGCAATAAATATTTATTATAAAATATATAATTCATTATTGCGAGTACATATATATTATAGATATTATAATAACTTTCTATATTATTCATTATATATAATAATTATTCATTATATATATTTATTTGATTTTTAAATAACTAATTAATTCGGCCGTTGGGGGAGGGCGAACACCGCTGTCACGAGCCATATACTGTCGTGCGTGACACGGGAGGCCCCGTACACTGTCACTCGTATTATATATATTATATTAAATTAAAATTCGTCATTGCTGAGTAAAGGGGTGTTAGATTTGGTATTCCAATTTTACCCCTCCCCCTATTTGTTGTGTCCGTTTGCCTTATATATATATATATAAACTTCGAGGCCACCTTCACCCGCGAAAAGCTCCAACCGCCCCTTGCCCATCCTTCCGACGGATCCTAGCGTCTCTCTCTCCGACGTTCTCTTTCACCGGCAACCTCCTCTCCCCCAAAGCTCTTCTGGCCGGCGATCTCTCTCTCTGAGGTCTCTCTCTCTCTAGCCACAACCATGGTCGAATCCACTTCTCTTCCTCACTGCAACAGCTTCCGGCAAGCGGGCCGAAGATCTCTTTCCTCCATGGCACTCCACCGCCACTGGCAGAGCAAGCGGTAGGCTAACCAGACCCTACCAACGGGGTCGCTGTATGCGGACGACACCGGTGTCGGTCGGTCGGAGGCGACACGTCAAGGCCACCGCTGGCGGTGGCCCGTCCAGTTCGCCGCGGGAAAACCCCCAATGAGTTTGCCCTGACCCGACGAACACGCCGGTGGGCTCCGATCAGGACGCCGACGACTCCGTCTCCGGTGGTGGAGATGAAATATTCCGGCAAATCTGTCTCCATTAGTCCCACATCGCGTAATCAAATCTTAAATTCGTGTATGTATCTTTTCACACTGGTTAGCAATTTGAATTAAAGTAATTATTGAGCTCATATCTGTGCTTACTTTACCTGTTGTGGTAGCCTATATATTGGGGTTCAGTTAGGCTCGGGAGTTTGCTTTGCCCCGGGCAGAATGGACCTGGTAGGCTCTATCTGTCATATCGCTCGAAGCCTACTGTTGACAGGCCGATTGGCTGGTTTAATTACCACTCATCGGCCCCGGGCAGAATGGACCTGGTAGGCTCTATCCACATCTCAGCGATCTCTTCCCTTGGGTGCTTAGTGCGCCATGCATGTTACACCTTGCGCACATCACATATGCAGCGTGCATCGCTCACGCATCACTCACTATCCATCATACACATTACATACCGTGCACATCGTACCTCGTGCAAACGTCACATACCTTGCGACCTGCGCACACAAAGCACAATTGTGCATATCGCGTCATGCGCGCGCAAAGTCCAAATGTACAGCTCACGTACGGCGCGCCTATCCACGCACAAGGTCAGACGCGCGCAGGGTCGCGTGCGCGCGCGCAGGTTCTTGCGTGCGCGCCCGCACCCTCGCGTGCGCCCGCACGCAGGGCCTCGCGCGTGCGCATCCGCGCTCCCCCATGCGCGGGCAGTTGCGTGCCCCTGTGCGCGGGAAGTCGCGTGCTGGCCACCGTGCGACCAGGTGAGCCGGCACCTGCACCTGCGGCCGGCCATGCACGCTGCCCGCCACCTTCCCTTTAAGCGCATGCGCGAGGCTAGTGTTGTAACCCCTGCCGCGCACCTCGGTACCGCGGAGGCGGACGCCGCTCTTGATGCCGCTCGACGCCGTCACCGGGCGTCTCTCCCTTCATGAAACTCATGTGCATTCCTTCGAAGCACCATTCTTCATCGTTTCCGTCTTCTCTCCGGAAGAAGTCATGGGGGCAAGGAGGAGGGAGATGAGAGAAAAAAAATCCTAAGTTGTTTTCTTCACTTTGTTCCTCAACAACAAGGATTTGGGTGGGCAATTGATGGGGATTAACCGATTTTTAAAGCATTTGGGGGGCGCTTAGCCATTCCAAATGAGGGGATCATGGGGTTGACTAATCAACCTGTTGGGTTTCTCTATGAGGATGACACAACTCTTGTGCACGCAGCGGAAGGAATAAAACATCAAGAACAACCCAAAAGAGATGGGATTGGGCCATGAAAGTTGAATCAAGAAGTTAACAAATAACTATGCAAAAATTACCTTAGCAGCGTTGAGTCACAACTCAACGGATATGCTCCAAGCTTCGAGTTCTTGTCGGTGGCGAGTTCTACGTGGAATAACGTCCACGTCTCTGCAGAAATCCACACGAGCGGGAGAACACCGATTTCTCGTCGCACGAAAGGTCGGGAAGGAGATCAACCGCACCTTGCACTTCCACGGACTGGTAGGTCCGTTCCAGGAGGAGCAATACCGGCGACAGTCGCCGGTGAGGAGGAGGTCGACGGAGCGAAGAGGCGGCGGAACACTTCCGTCCGTCGGGGTTCGGGAATCGGCGGAGCGAACGAGCGGCGGAACGTTTCCGTCGGGGTCGGTTCGGCTACAGGAGAAATCCCAATCTATCTCTTTTTTCCCAAAACCCTAAGTCCTTTATTTATACCAAAGGCATAAACAGTCCAAAAGTATCGCTATCCGCAGACCACCCAAGTTAGGGTTTCAGAATCATTCGGCGAGAATCACCTCCAGGTTCGGCGAGAATCAGTCGGCGAGAATCGGCGAAAATCAATCGCAGAATCGGCGAGAATCAGTCGCAGAATCGGCGAGAATCAAACAGTTCGATTCTCGACGATTATGCCTTAGTCGGCGAGTCATACTCGACGACTCTCGATGATTTTTCCTTAGTTGCTGAGTCATACTTGACGACTCGTGTCGACTCTTGACGAATTGGCCTTAGTCGCCGAGTCATACTCGACGACTCTCGTCGATTTTGCCTTAGTCGCCGAGTCATACTCGACGACTCTCGTCGAACCATTCTCGACAAATCTCCTTGGCAACATTTGTCTGACCTCATCCTGCGTGGTGATTGGTAACCTTTACCAACACAGTCAATCTTCCAATTTCTCCACATGCTCTTATGTGCGACCCTGCAGGTTCATATCGCGTTGGCAGTGAGATTACATGTTTGACCACTTCTAGATCACCATGGTAACTCCAACACAACCCACTCCCCATGATCCCCATCATGATTGGAGGAGAGTGGGAGGGACCACTTCCCCTTTTATCTCTCCACTAATTCCTCTCCATTCACAAAAAGAGGAAACCACCGTCACTCGACGCCAACCATCGTCGGTCGCCTCCTGCCGCCGGCCGCCTCCCGCCGCCGGTGGGTTTAGTCCCACATCTTGAGTCAAGTTGTGAGTGTCAATGTATTTCTATATATTATGCCATATATGGATGAATAAGATCACATAAATATTAACCCTCTTCCTTACTACTTAGTATCAGAGACAGGTTGGCTCTCGGTTAGGGTTTTGCTCGCTGCTTCCACTCACGGCCCGCTTTTTCGCCGCTTCGACCGCTCTCGCCTGCCTGCTGCGTTGAAGCCCTAATCCTGCGACGCTCATCCCGCGTTCTCCTCCAATGCCTCACCCACTCCTGTCGACGAAGTCGATCGCTGATTCCGTCGACAGGAGTGGCTCCGATCTCGCCTACTTCTGTCGTGTGCCGTCAAGATCCCGTTCATCTCAGCCGCTGGAGCTTCCTCCGGTAATATCTACTATCTTCTTCTCCGGCTCCGGGCCAGCCTTCCTGATCTCTCGCTGCAGCAACTGCTTCCTCTCTCGTGTGCTGCTACGCTCGTTCCCGTCTACGACGACGTCTACTCTTTCATCGACTCTGACGCTGACGCCTGCTTCTCCCATCCATGCTGATATATGTTGCTTCCATCGACACCGGAGACTGCGTCTCTGTTCCTGGACGCAGATCCCGCCGCTGGCCGTGATTCCTCTTCTCCGTCGACAGCGGCTGGTGCTGCTCCCTTAGGATCCCTGTTCCGGATGGATTCTTCCATGGATGCGTTGACTATTGCTTCATCCGTCGTCCCTGTCTGACCCTCTATCGCCGCTGATGTTTCTCTGTCGTTGCCGCTGTTGTGCCGCTGTTCTGCATAGTTTCTTACTCTGTTATCTTTGTGTAGCTTCTTACCGTTGCTCATCAACGATGCTCCAGCCACTGCAGCCGCTTCCGAGGGTGCTGGTATCTCGTCGATGATGAAGTTTTGTTGTTTATCGGTCGTTTTATGTGGCTTTTAATTTTTTGTTGTTAGTAGTTGCTTCCTATCATCGTGTTATGCCTATATGCACGTGAGTTTCGTGTGAGAGGGAGTGTTTGGGATGAGGGCGGCCCGGGTGATCTTTCCCGTTGTTCGCCTTAGCCTCACACGGCCTCTAGGCTTATGTCGTGTGTTGTTTGTCTCTCCCCAAGTTTTTTCTTGATGATTGGTAGGTGGTATGGCCTTTGGTGGCTGTTTTTCCCCTTTCTCTCTTGTCCACTTGGTCACGTAGATATGTGTGTGAGGTGTTATCCCTGCAGTCTTGTAGATTCGTGTGTGGTTTTATCCCCGCAGTCCCGTGGATCCGTGCGTGTGTGGTGTTATCACCGCGGCCTCGTGGATTCGTGTGTGGTTTCTTTCCTGTGGGTGTACCGTGTGTGGGAGTATCCCCGGTCGCCCGTTTGTCCCACCTTTGCCTACCACATTTACCATTTCTATTGATGTTGTCAAGCTTGAGGTTTCCCCTCTAGCTTGAGGGGGAGAGTTGAGATTATTAGTTTAGTATTAATATTGGTCTATTAGTATGTGAGTGGGTTTAGTCCCGCATCTTGAGTCAAGTTGTAAGTGTCAATGTATTTACTAATATTATGCCCTATATGGATGAATAAGATCACTTAAATAGTTTCCCTCTTCCTTTCTACTGAATTCACCACCCTCAAGTCAGAACTAAGTCGGCAATAAAATCATTTGAGTCCTAAATTTAGGATTATAACAAAATTACACATAATTAGGCCATATAATTTCTTTTTTGTAATTGAATTTTTGTCATTTACACCGGCCACTAAACTAGTTTGTTGAATATGCATCACTAAATTAGTTTGTTTTCATTTTTAGTTATTTGATGTATATTCTCATAAATACCTAATTACTCTCACATATAGGGCCATAAACACGACCATATCATTGTATTTTACGCCTGCTTTCCCGATTTTGTTGGTTCGTTTTTACCTTGAGACAATTATTTGGTTTTCGAATAATTTTTAATATGTATGTGAAATTCAAAACTTTATTTGGAGGAACCATAGATAAAGTGGAATGTTAAGATAGATAAAGTGAAATGTTAAGATGTACTAATAATTCACTTAGCTCTTTAATCTCATAGATAACTAACCAGGGAAAAAAAATTATGTTATTTGTTCTTGTTAGAAAAGCTCTCTACAGTTCTTTCCTGATATGACCCATATTTGATCTTCCCCGATATGATCCATATTTGATCTTCCCCGATATGATCCATATTTGATAAATTATTGTTTCAAGGAACCATTTTTAACTATGTAGTTTTGATCAACCCTAGAGTGCACCTTCAATCAATTATTCTTGCCTAAAATGTACATGTCTACAAATCTGACTTAGTTGGGATCCCCAACATTAACTATTTTTATCAAAAACTTTATGTAATTTTAGACTTTGAAGGGGCTTTCATCCACCTTTTGTATCCTTTTATTCTATAAAAATCATACTTTTCTTAAATAAAGAAGGGTAGGAGGTAGTTTTTTATTTTTGTTTTAATACAGTCACTTGATTTACCATAGATTTATATTAATGAAATGACAAATGTCTTTTTCAACAACAATGATAGCAGCAGAGAGCATTCAGTTGGGTATTATTATTGATATTGTGTATCTGGTAGCATGGAGAGTATGCCAAATTCCCCAAAGTATTTAGTAGATGCAATTGAAGATGTTGGTGATGAGCTTATTGCACCACATGTTTGTGCCTCAATCATAGTTATATTGCAAATTGTTTGTTCCAATATTGTGTTGTGTTCTATGGTTATAAATGTAATGTGATTATCTTGAAATTACCTGAATTGAGTTAAAATATTTTATTATAGTGTTGTCTTTAGATTTGGACATGACTGTATTTGAAGGAATAAATGTTTTCTTTTCACTAAATTTGTTGGGTTTGCGTATTTTGTAGACTTGATTGCTTTTGTAACATTTTTTTAAAGCGCAACAAACTTTTTTTTCATTGCTTAAATAGCGTCGTGGAAAGCTAAAAATAGCACCGTGAAAAGCTCAAAAAAGTGTCATGGTAGAATCATTTTATTGTAGTGCAATGCAAAAGATCGTCAACCATGACGTATTTTTAGAAAAAGTGTCACGGTAGAATAGTTATTTATCATGACATTTTTTTTTGGAAAAGTGTCACGATAAGCAACTGGCAGCCATGATGTTTTTTTAGAAAAGTGTCACGGTAAAACTACTGCCAATTATGACATATTTGAAAAAAAATGTTGCGGTAGAGTAACTTTCAATCATGAAGTTTTTTTTGAAAATGTCACAATGAGCTACGACATCATGTGTAATCACGATGATTTGATGACGTTTTTATAAAAATCACAAAACTATAGCGACACTTCGAAATCTTTACTAAAGACAAAAAAAATGTCACAGTATAGTGACTTTGTTGTGTCTTCAATTATGTTTATGATTTTTCTGCTTCACTGTATACATCCTTTAGAGTGTTGTCTTTTGGAGCCAATTTAAATACACCATTAGAGCATGGAGTTTCACTGGGGAGCACATTGTTGGTACCAACAAGTTCATTTAGTGCCCACTTTATCAACCTGTAGGACCTTGCCATCATGGCGAACTCTTTCAAACTCATCCAAAATGGGGTTGATGTATATGATAATAGTTTTTGTGATTTCGCTTAGTTTTTATTAGATTAATTATGCATTGTGATCTACCAGTGTTGTTTTTTTTCTTATCTCTCATTTTATAGTTACGAGCGACAAATATGGGGATTCACCCCTATGACCAATCGCGACTATATCTCGACTGCAATAGATTTGGGTTCCGCCCCTATCAATTATTTAATGCAACTTAAAATAAATACAATATTAATTAAACAACTGTAATAAAGTTGATTAGTTTAATGACAACTCAAAAATGCCGATGATATGCCTGATGATAACTTTTTTTGAATTGATCGTTGACCTGCCTAATGATAGCTTATCATAGTAGGTGTAAGAGCTCAACTCAAAACTTTTTAAAATTTAATAGATTTTCATTGTTACTTATAATTTTGAGATAATGTAATTACTTAAATGAACAGTATTTTTAAATTTTGTTTTTTGAAATGAATTATAATACATGTGATGACATTAAAAAGTTAAAAATGAGAATATTTCTCATTTTTTTTTGAATGTTTAATCAAATGCAACTTTCCCATTTAATATTGTAAAGATATGTGACATCTAGTAAGCGAGATTTCTATTTGGCATGGTAGTTGTTTACGTGCTACTCTTCGATGCTTAAAATTCCTTCAAGAATTATTTAATTATTTGTAGTGCATCGCCTCACGCAAATAACTCACTCCCCATGGTCCCAATAAATTAATTGGATCATGAATTTGACTGCCGCACGGGCGATCGCCTCACGCGATTCCCCGCGCGTCGATCCCGCTACGTTCAGCATCCAATCCACCACAACGACCGGCCGCCAGCGATGCAATCGCAGGTACCGGGTGGCCACGCCCGTCTCCCAACCGCCCCGGCCGCCCCTCCTCGCGGGCGCCGCCCGCAAGGGGCGGTCGTGGGGTGCCGCCCGCGAGGGGCGGCTGCACCCCGGCCGCCCCTCCCCACACCGCGGTCCTCTCTTGCCGATGGCCGTCCGCCGTCAAGGTGGCCGCCCATGCATGGCGGCCCTTCTCCGCCGTCCGATCGTTCCTCCACGACCATCATCATCTATTTCGTTGGTAACCACCCACTAACTATCATGAATAGTGGGAGAATTTTTTTTAATTAAATTATTGGCCTACGAATAGCAAACATAATGAGCAAAATACGCGCTCTAAACTATACTAAAAATAATATTATTGATGGTTACAGTGTACGGATAGTCTCATAACTACCATAACCCCATCCTAAAGGCTATAATAGGAGTCATAGGCCTTCCCATTTCTCAATTTTCTCCTCCTTGCTTTCTTTCTCTTCAGACCAGAGTTCTGCCGAATTTCTTCTATAAGTCGTCACCTCTCCACCAAAAATTCTACCAAGTCCACGGCAACGAACCAGTTTCATGAGCCGATCAAAGAAGCCTCCTTGCGCGCAACATCCCGCAAATCCTCACCAATATTACTTTGCACGCTCTGCGGTCGTGATCAGCAACCGCCCGTCGCCCGAAGCGCTCGTCATCGCCAAAGACGTACATCTAACTTTACACTTCGCGTGAGGCGGCTTATCGCCCACCAAGCTCGTAGTGGAGTTTGACTGGCACAGACCCGGTCACGTGGTTTTTTATCCGGTTGAGGGATTTTTCCACAGAAAAAACATCGTATGCTACATCTTTCTACTATGTGCGCAATTGACCGCTCCGCGGACTAAGACGATCAAATCTAACCCAATTTATCAGGAGAGTTAAGTAGACCACAACAGATCTCTTGATGACAACCTCTCAGTAAATTATTCGTCAAATGTATTGCCGATGAATATTACTTCAAGCAAACCGTTCCCGAATAAGGACATTATTTAGCTATTTTTGGTATGATTATATTTTTCTCTTTATTTAATAATTAATATTTTAACGTAATGTTAAAATTTCACTATCAGCAACAATATGTTGGCTTTTGTGGAGCTGGCAACATAATAGTAAAACAATAAGTAGGCCCAAAACAGTAAATCACACCTCAAAAAAGTATTAAAATTTCAAATTTTAATTCATTTAGACGGTTTTAGCTTCCGTAGAGCGCGGTGGTGGGTGGCGGTCATCAACATTGTGGCCATGAATCGTGGTTTGTGAATGGAGTGATTGTGAACAGTGAATTGTGAAAGAGCTTCCGTTTGAAAGAATTTTAATTTTTGTTGTCATTAATGCAAAAGCTATTTTGAACGTAAGGCGCACACGCTAGTCCTGGGGTGTGCGCCCGCTTGGGAGCGTGCGCACGGGGGCGCACGTGCCTGTGTGCTGGTTGCGGGCACCGCCGGTGGTGCGCGCATGTGGCGTAGGCACCACGCGCCTATCCCTGACAACGACTATGTGTGCGCAGGGCGAGTTCCCTTTGGGTCCGCTTTATGGTCATCTGAGGGAGTGAGGCTCATGCGTGCAGCTTCTTCAATGGAATCTACTTGTATATTATATACAAGCAGTCGTGCACGGGAGATCCCGTGCGGGCAACATTTGTCGTGTGAGCGACATTTGTTGAGGGAACGACATTTATCATGGGAGCGACATTTGTCGAGGGAGCGACATTTGTCGTGGGAGCGACATTTGTCGTGGGAGCGACATTTGTCGTGGGAGTGACATTTGTCATAGGGTATCATTTGACGTGAGGGTGGACATTTGTTGTGGGGGCGAAATTTGTCGTGGGGGAGTCATTTATCGTGGCGACGACATTTGTCGAGGGTGGCGACATTGGTCGAGGGAGACGATATTGGTCGGGGGCGGCGACATTGGTCGGGGACGGCGACATTGGTCGAGGACGGCGACATTTGTCGTGAGGGCGACATTTGTCGTGAGGTCGACATTGATCGTGAGCGGCGACATTGGTCCCGGGAAGCGACTTTAGTCCTGGATAACGACATTGGTCGTGTGCGCAACATTGGTTTTGAGCGGTGACATTGATCGGGGCGGTGACATTAGTCGGGTGTTACGACATTGGTCGTGAGTGTGTCATTTATCATGGGGGCGACATTTGTCGTTGGGGCGACATTGGTCGGGGCTGCGACATTGGTCGGGGCGGCGACATTGATTGAGGGCGGCGACATTGGTCGAGGGTGGCGATATTGGTCGTGTGGGGCGATATTGTTCGTGGGGGGCGACATTGGTCATGAGAGGGTGACATAGGTCGTCAACAGCGACTTCGATCATGGGGGTGACATTGATCGTGGGGGCGACATTAGTCGTGTGCAACAAAATTGATCGGGGGCGACAACTTAGGTCCGGGGCAGCGAAAAATCCTGAAAGATTGAATAAAATGGAATAACGAAAAATCAAATAGTGAGAGATCGTAAAAAAAACCGAAATCATAAACTAATTAATCCTAAGATCATAAACGAAGTTGAAAACCAAATGAAAGATCATAAACTCAATTGTCCTTTTAAATTATATTGGACTATATCAAGAAAAAGACGCATCATAAAGAATATGACAAACTTTTTTAAAAAATCTCTGCATTCCTAAAACCGCATGCCTAAGCTCACTAAGATATGGGAAAACTATAGCTGAGCAAAACCAACAAATTAATTTATGTGTCTTCCTAAACATACGATAATTTATAAAAGATTATCATGCCACCAACAATTAATGAAGACAATTTCTAATATTTCACATATCACATACAAACCTAACACTATTAATAGGTACCCAAAAATTTGACCTCGAGGAAGTATAAAGATAACTGATATAAGCAGGGGAGCATAGAATCAATGAAATTCTGATTGGCAAAAGCTGGGCCAATAACAGGATAGCAAAGATTGTTGTATTATGTGTGTTTGCTCTGTGGCATAACTAATGTGATCATGATACGATCCTGAGCTTCAGAAAGGCGCGAGGCAACGGGAGGGAAACAAAAGCGTAAATTCTGAGCTTTGGAAGGATAGTTTCGTCTTTTTTGTGTCTTTATATTATGTGTGTTCGCCCGAGTTGAGTTTTTATGTTTTTTGAAGTGTATGTGTGAGCGGCTAAGGGTTGTAGTTGATTATCAATTATCTAGTGAAGTGAAGGTATTTGGAGCCCTGTTTTCTTCCCTCTTCCTGATCTGCTCCCATTTGCTTGCAAATGGTCAGATTTCACATCTTTGATTTCCAAATAAGAAAATAAAAGCAAAAGTTGAGCACTGAAACAAAAATATGGCTGCTTTTGAAGATCTAAAGCTCAATTTCCACTAAGCTTCAATTAACTGGGGAGGGGGGATTATCACTTACCTCTACACCTTGCGTTGGATCGAGAAATCCAAAGAAGAGGGAGAAAGGCGCGGCGTCCACGAAGATTCCAGCAAAGTCCTTAAGCAAAATGACAAATACCTTGAGAGCATGAAGAAATTATGAACTGCGGCATGATAAATTCTTAAGCAAAAAACCTTAAAATCGCCATAAGCATAATGACAAACACCTTGAGAGCATGAAGAAATTATGAACAGTAAAGTCCATCTAAAGTCCTGCTCACCGTGAAAATTTTCGGTCTGCAGGAGGAGGAGAGCTATTGCGTGAGGCACTGCGGAGGAGATTCTGTGGCGATGGAGGAGCACTTTAGATGGAGGAGGAGCGTCGTGGAGGAGAGTTGAGGGCGTTGCCCGCACTGTCGATGGAGGAGCGCCGTGGAGAAGATGAAAATCGGGGCTCTGTGGAGAAGATGAGAGGCGAGGCTGCGTCGTGGTGAAGATGAAAAGCGGGGTGAAGATGAAAAGCGGGGCTCTGTGAAGAAGAGTTGCGGGTTGCGTCGTGGAGAAGATGAGAGGGTTTTCGGAGGAGGAAGAGTTGCGGGTATATTTTGATTTAGGGTTCCATCCTCCCGATTTTATTCCATCCTGCCGAAAATTTGAGCGGGATAATACGGCGGCAAGCTCCAAATGTCTCATAAACCCTTAATTTTTGAAATCAAAATAAGATGAAGGGGTATTTATGACAAGTAAATGTTACACCATGCCTAGAAATGAGTTTCCTTATAGTATAATGATTAATCGTAATAATAATACAATATATAATAATATTAATTGTAATAATAATAATTTATAATAATTTAAATGAATTATAATTTCGTTTATCTAATATATATATATATTATATCTATACTATATATACTAAAAAAAGTATCATCGGCCGTTGCGATTGCACGGCGTAACACAATGGACCTTTAAATCAATTCTGATCGTCCGTTTTTATTAGGTATGAAAAAAATTTAAATGAAAGGTATCAAATTTTGATCTCATGACATCGAGGGGAAGAAGACGCAAATCCAATCAACCATAGAAATATGTGTTTGAGATCAAAGACATTTATTATATATATAACATATTGTGTTATAATTATTTATTATAAAATATATAATTCATTATTGTGAGTACATATATATTGTATATATTATAATAAATTTCTATATTATTCATTATATATAATAATTATTCATTATATATATTGATTGTGTTTTAATTAAGTAATTAATTCGTCCGTCGGGGGCGGGCGAAGACCGCCGTTACGAGCCATATACTGTCGTGCATTGCACGGGAGGCCCCCGTGCACCGTCACTCGTATTATATATATTATATTATATGACAATTCTTCATTGCTGAGTGAAGGAGTGTCTGTTAGATTTGATATTCTCATTTTACCCCTCCCCCTACTTGTTGCGTCAGTTTGCCTTATATATATAAAAAAAAACTTAGAGGCCACCTTCACCCGTGAAAAGCTCCAGCCGCCCTGTGCCCATCCTTCCGACGGATCCTAGCGCCTTTCTCTCCGACGTTCTCTTTCACCGGCAACCTCATCTCCCCCAAAACTCTTTTGGTCGGCGATCACTCTCTCTCCGAGGTCTCTCTCTCTCTCTCTCTCTAGCCACAACCATGGCCGAATCCACTTCTCTTCCTTCCTGCAACTGCTTCCGGCAAGCAAGCTCAAGATCTCTTTCCTCCATGGCCCGCCACCGCGGCCGGCATAGCTAGAGGTGGTCTGACCAGACCCCACCAATGGGGTTAGCCGCCGGAAAACCCCCGACGAGTTTGCCCTGACCCGGCTAACATGCCAGTGGGCTCCGGT
The DNA here is from genome assembly GCA_039513925.1 of Platanthera zijinensis. Lineage (NCBI taxonomy): Eukaryota > Viridiplantae > Streptophyta > Magnoliopsida > Asparagales > Orchidaceae > Platanthera > Platanthera zijinensis. Next base: position 156,120,306 of record CM077088.1, read on the forward strand.
CAGGACGTCGACGGCTCCGTCTCCGGTGGTGGAGAGGTGGTGGAGATGAAATATTCCCGGTGAATCCGTCTCCATTAGTCCCACATCGCGTAATCAAATCTTAAATTCGTGTATATATCTTTTCACACTGGTTAGCAATTTGAAATAAAGTAATTATTGGGCTCATATCTGTACTTACTTTGACTGTTGTGGTAGCCTATACAATGGGGTTCAGTTGTGTCTGGGCTCGGGAGCTTGCTTTGCCCCGGGCAGAATGGCCCAGGTAGGTTCTATCTGTCATATCGCTCGAAGCCTACCGTTGACAGCCCGATTGGCTGGTTTAATTACCACTCATCGGCTTGCAATGACGCTTGGTCGGGTTTTTTTTGTTGCAATATTTTTTTTTCAATTTTTTATAAGAAAATAGCATTCGCATAATCAACTTAAATATATAATTCTTTTCCAAACCTATCAACTTAAATATCACCACAAAATCATACATACTGCCCCAATGTTTGTAAAATAATATCTTTTGTTTATGTCTTACTCTTGTGTGAGCCGAGTATCCTTACAATCTTACAAATATATATAATATAGCACTTCAAAGTTTTCAACTAAATAAACGAGCTTCTTCGCACGGACTACGCTCGTGCTCAAAGCTCTCGGGCGGACTTCGGCCGCATCTAGGCGGGGGATTCGCTCACATCCAGGCGGGCTTCGCCCGTGCTAGATGCTTTGGGCGGGCTTCGGCAGCATAGAAGCGGGCTTCGGCAGCATAGAAGCGGGCTTCGTCGAAGCCCGCTTCTACGCAATTAACCAACTCGGCGGCGTAACCGCCACTCGCATGTTCAAAATCAAACAACCATAAAGATCTAGGGTCTGCATCCAGTTGAAGCCCGCCTGAATGCGGCCGAAGGCCGCCCGAGAGCTTAATTATAGTATAATTGAATTAATCTGCAGTGGCGTATTTTACCGCTTGACTGGAGCACATAAGCCCCGCCAAACGAGGTCTTAATCTCACATTCTCACCCCATTTTCGAAAGGCCCACTCCATTTCCCCAACATGCTCGGTCACGCATCCACATCTCGTTCGCTCTGCAAAACTAGATCCCACCAGTGACTCCTAAACACAAAGTCCCAACCCCTGCTACCCCGTCACTCAAACTGTTGCATCCCCCTTACTCGACAATGCATTTTATCAAAGCTCCTTCGTCCAAAGTTGTCAAACACTAGAACAATGCCTACGCCGAACATCTTAAATACCCAAGCATTTTGTTACTATTTTTTTGTTAATTGATTAATTGCAACAGATGTTATAAAAATAAAAATTTATTACATATACAAAAATCTTGCTATAAAATATTCCTATTTATAACCATCTTGTATACACGATAAAATTTAAAATTTTACCTGAAGTTATAAAATGAAAATATAATAATAAAAAAATACCCGCCTAGCCTTTCATTTGCATGAAATTTTTCGTACAGTGCAGCCTCCCACTCCGCCGCAGTACTCTGGCTCCCCCGAGCTCCATTTTCTTTTCTGAAACAAAACGTAGAGGAGAGCAAGCAACCACTTCTACGGTTTCCTCTTCAATTCCTATTTTTCTGCATTTCATTTGGAACTCTCTAGCTGCCATTACCATTATCGATCTTCTTCCTCCCAGCCACTACAGCCCACGAAGAAGAGCAAAAGCAGAGCACTACCGAGGTCTATTTCTTCTTCACTCTGGTACAGAGCACGACCGAGCTTCATTTCATTTCGAACTCTCTTGCTGCCATCTCATCTTCTTCTTTCTCCAAGCAGCTAGTCCACTCCCCCAAGTGAAAGAACAGAGCCAATACTCCCTTCGCAGCTCCATTTCTTTCGAAGCAGAGCACTTGCATCATTCATCTTCTTCTAAAGAGCACCTACTCCATTCGCCTCAACTTCTTCATTTCTCTTCCGAAATGAGGATTAACAGAACTACATCTGATATTAATGTGCACTCTAGTCCCATTGACTGTAAGACTCCATTTTTTCCCTAAAAACCACAGGGGGTCTTATGCCCAGAACCGCCGCTTTGCGGTGACACCAACACACCCGGGAAGGTCGTCACTTCAAAACGCCGATCCTGCCGGCCATACTGATCGCAGAAGAGTAGAATAAGAGTACAATAGTAAAATGAAACTATTTTACCAGAATCACATATAAATATAATATAATTCTCCACGAAGGGAGAGTCCACAGAAATGATAAAGCAAAGTACTAAAGAGGACTTCTGCCCAATACATCAAAATTCTCAGTACAAATCACTCAATCGCAAAAGCAAATCTATAATATCTACTAGTGATCTGGACTCATTGTCCCTACTGCCTGAACTCTAGTGCTAGACTGTCCCGTCTCCAAGCGCACCGACCTCTTGGGCTGCATCTCCTAGTTCGGCTCCACGATCCCCTAAAATGATTTGATCAACGACCGTTAGTCTAAAAGACTAAGTCCTATCATCCCTCTCCCCCCTCATAGCTCCTAGGCACCGAGCGGGGAAAAGGAGAGGGAAGGTAATGAAGGTGGAGAGTAACAAATGTAAGCAGGTGGCAGCGGAACTAGTCTATCATGAGTTCATAAACATAGCAAGTATATGTAAGCAATAGTAGGTAAGCAGTATAAGTATACACAAGAACAAGTGAGCACGTATAGTATGAGAAGGTAAACTAAGAAAATAACCATGACCTATAGGAGTGCTAATACAAACCTATAGACCAAGAGGTCGTTTTGTAAGGCCTATTGTATAAAGTGTCTCATACTAATTTATACAATAGCTTTCAAGGGTTATATGTAATGATTATGCTATGTCATGCAAGTATGCTATGATGTGAACATGCAAGTGCAACACAAACACTCGACTCTGTGCACACAGACCTTTAGTTTCCCTTTTTTGGAGCCTAACCTCCTAAGATACCTCCGTAGTGATAAACGAAAGCGGTGAGTTGGGCCTCGCCCACCTCTAAACCGGTATCACACTACCAGTCATACCTAATGTACGCCTCAACGCAGGTGCACTAAACGGAGCTCCTGCATACTCTTGCCGGCTACGCACCAAAATTTATTTGGCCAAGTGCTAAACCACACTTGCCGAGTCAATGTATTAGTGTCGGTGTGACTACTCTCCAATACCGAAGACCAACCACCTTTTATCTTATGCACATGCAATATTACCATGTTTTTCCATCGAGCTAAAGCTCCTCGATCAGACTATCCCATCCGTCAAAATTATCTATCGAGCTGAAGCTCCCCGGACTAGCCTGACCGTCACAATTATCTACCGATATATCAGCTCGCCGGGCTAACCTACCCATCACCAAAACCACCAAGCCTATCGCTCGTGAGACCCAACTTAACTCCCACGACATCGGGGAGTGTGAGTGTAAGTGTAATCCTAGTGTATTTCTAATTACTCTTGTAATCCATTTAGTCCTACGGCTTACGTTAACCTTGGACTACCCAGGGCATTCCCTGTGAAGGGCTCTCGGGGGCACTAAGAACTATGATGGACTGAAGCCCAAAGCTCCCTTTCACAAGACACTTACTATTATTGGTTATTACCCAATTCCCAATCCCTTTTAACATTAATCTTGATCTAACTCTAGTGTATTTTGACTCTCTCTCTCCATAGGAAAGACGATTTTTCGTCGATCCCGAGCACCTCTTAACACTAGTCAACTCAACACTCTCCTCATCATAACTCCTAATGAAGCTCTCTTTTTCTTTTTCACTTTACCTAGACCAGTAAACCAATAATCCCCATCTCCCAACGTCCATTCCACATGTTATCACAATTTCCGCAATTTTACTAAATGCAAACAAACCTAAGCTATATGATGTAGATGATAGGAGGTACTCCAAATTTTCATTCAAATGCCCTAAGATAATTATTGTGGGTCTATCATGACACATTTAGTCTAAATCCAGAAACGTGTAATTTTACCAATTAATTTAGCATTTGTTAGATTTCCCCAAAAGTTAGGCCATGAGTAATTTGAACATGAAGTACTAGATTTTTTTAGGTTATGTTCATCCAAAAATTATGAACAATGTATGATAGCAAAATATCAGTGAATTCCAAATTTCACAGACTTTCATAAATGTAATAACCTCTAAATAATTAATTTAAGGTAATTAAAATAATTGGAGTTAAAGAAGGGAGTACCATAAATCAAATTCCAAAATTACATAAAAATTACCAGATCCTTATAATGATCATAAAATAGTACTGACTATGTTTCATGCAATTCCAATGCCAGTAGGCTATATAGAAAAATACTTCAAGTAAATCCATTAAAGCGCACTTTATGAAAAAACATTCTTATAAACTCATCTAAATAACATGTAATAATTATCTAGACTTTATTATGCCCTAAACGATTCTCTGGCCAAATAACACAATTTTCCAATAAGATATAACATTTATTTTTTATTTATCAAAATGTGGTGCCCTAGTTCACTTAACACATGAGGTACTAAGAAAAAATGTCCAAATGATCCAAATTATTTACTAGAGTCTCTAAATGATATTTAATTAACCTTGTCAGAGTTTCATATCATTCTAGGTTAATCTAACCATGGTTACTTCAAAATCATCACATGGGGCAAGATGAAGGTTGTAACTACAAGTATAGGCTATTGTTTTCTAAACATCCTATAATAAATTTCAGAGGTTAATAATACTATAAAATTACTCCTACCAAAATTTCATAAGGATCCAAGTTTATATGACCATTCAATATTTTCATAAAAGGTATAGGCTTAAACTATCCCTAATTGATTTATGTTGTGTACCTAAGTCTAAATGTCACCAAATTTTTTTCTAGGGCATTATACCACCCTAAGATCAAATGGACTAAACTTCAAGTCCATACAAGGACATATCACCTCATGTCCTTCACAAACCTCTAAGGTTCACCCTTAGGGTTTGGACTAGGGTTCTAGAGCAAATCAACCATAATCCACCCCAAACTCCATGTGAGGGTGTTTAATGTCATAACAAATCAGTGGCCCAAGTTTCAACCTCTATTGAGGTGATTTGGTCACTCTACACCACAAGGGACTATTTAACCTAATTTACCCTTTTTGGGCCTAGGCTAGGGTTTACCAAATCCCATACCAATGCTTCTCCAAATTGAATGAAATTTTATACAGTCTTATATTGACCCAAAGAACCACTCACCAAAATTTGGGAGGGTTTGAAGATCATTAGACCTTTTACATAATACATACATGGATTATTAAATTTCTACCAAAACTTTAGGAAAATATTTTCCAAAAATTTTCATTATTGGATATATTTTAGGTATAGGTAAGAGTGACCCCAATCCAAAATTTCATGTCATTTGGATGGCTTGATTGATGGGGGAACTCAAAACAATCTCTGATCTAGCCTAGATATAGACCTCACCAAAATGAGTGTTGTGGTCTGACCTAAAATCCAAATTTGTTCAAATAAATTTTAAAGTAAACTAGACTCACAGTGCTACAAGTTTCATGTTTACCATTTTTTAGGAAAGGACTCTTAAGTATTTTTAATTAAAATTTCAAAACAGGTGAAATTATGTGACAGAATGTACATAAATCAGATTTAATATATTAGATCTTGCACTGATCTTAAAGCAGGATCGATGGGCCCTGGATTTATTCTTCCTCCAACCAAAGGCCTAGATCTACCTGACCTGAAGCAAACTCCAAGCCCAATTGCCGGCCACCCGGCCTCCTCCCTGTCCGGGCACCACCGCCACCACCTCCGTTGAGGTGGGGGCTATCGCCGGGCAGGGGCATGGCCGCCGGAGGGGCGGTTTCCGGCGAACCCAAGAGGAAGCCCAAATCCAAAAATTCATGGAATTTGAAGCTTGGAATCGGCTCAACTTAGCTCGATTCTTATCTCTAAAGATTCCTAAGATCTAACCATGAAGAAGGAGTAGAGGAGGACCTGATTTGCGGCCTGAAGCTGTGTGCTCTACCTCCTCACCATTTCCAGCCACCGAACTTTGCTCCTCTGCAACTTCTACACCAACCTCAATGAAAAAGAGAAGTAATCGGGGGAAATGCTTGCCCTTGCTCTGGTTAAGGTCCTTAAAGAGGGAATTTGGGAGAAGAGACTTGTAACTCCCAAATGTCATTAATCTCCACTAATGACCATTAATTTCTTTCCTTCGGTTTCAACCAAATTAAGGGGCTGAACCAAATTAATGGCCGGCCTCCTCCAGAAAAACTTCTCCTCTCCCTCAATGGAATAAACCCCCCATAAAAGTGGGGGTTATGGAGCCTCCAAGGACATAATGGCCATTAATCACTAGCTTCTCTCTATCCTCTAAATCACCAACTCTAGAGGCTTACTTCGACGAATTTGTTCTATTCGTCGAACTTCGTTCGACGAATTTATTCCATTCGCCGAACACCACTCGACGAATTTGCTCTATTCGTCGAACCCCGTACGACGAATATGCCCCGTTCGATGATGGTTGAACCTTGTTCAGTAACCTTGCTCCGTCCGTCGAACTCCGTTCGACGAACTCTGGACCCAGTTCAACACTTACTCCGTTCGACGAATATTTGCTGAGCTCGACAAATTCTTTGCTGAGTTCGACGAATATGCTCCATTCGACGAACTCTTGCTGCGTTCGATGAATTCCCTCCGTTCGACGAACTCTTGCTGCGTTCGATGAATTCCCTCCGTTCGACGAACTCTTGCTAAGCTCGATGAATGCTTCTAAGGCAAAATTGTTGAGTGCAGTCAACACACTCACTGCCTAAATCAGTCTGAACTATTTCCAAGTAAAATGGCGTTGAGTGAGCTCAACTCACTCAACGCCAATCAGGCTATGACATTGAGTCAAGACACTACACTGAATGCCTAAATCGTCCAGAAATCTTTCCAAGTAAATGGCGTTGAGTGAGCTCAACTCACTCAACGTCAATCAGTCTATGGCGTTGAGTGCGCTTAACGCACTCAACTCCCTGAGCCAGAAAACTTTCAAGTATAATGGCATTGAGTGAGCTCAACTCACTCAACGCCAAGCAGTCTATGGCATTGAGTGCTCTTAACGCACTCAATGCCCCGAGCCAGAATCTTCCCAAGTAAAATAGCGTTGAGTGTACTCAACTCACTCAACGCCAATAAGTCCATAATGTTGAGTGCACTCAACACACTCAACGCCCCGAGCCCAAAAATCTTTCTAAGTAAATACTTAATCTAATCGTCAAGTCCTGTCAACTCACTCGATGCATCCCGAACTTGAGTTAACTTGACCTCTTTTTGATTGACCCCAATGGGTCCTTGGTGACCCATTGACCTCCCTTAGGGTATCTGAAGGTCTAGGTGGGTCCCTTTGGCTAAGGGGGTGTCAAGTGGGCATGGGTGAGCTTAGTTTGACCTAATTAGGGCTTGGGTTGACTTTGATCCACTTGACCTTTTTAGCTGACCCTAGTGGGTCCCTATGGCTCTACTGGACCCTCTAATAGGTTAGTGATGTTGTGGTGGGTCATGGAGTCATGGTGAAACCCTATGGTCATCCCTAAGCTAGTAATTGAAATTATACTATTTGTAGACCAAGGTGGTCTCACCTTCATGCCTAGGTTCACTTGCTCTTCTTGGGCTTCTTAGGGTTTTGTCATGACCTAATCATGACAAAACCACTCATAGGGGTCTAGTTGTCTGAGGAATGTTACATTGACAATGAGAGAAGCTCAGATCCTATGCAGTAATGTGGTCGTCTTGTACGCAGAAAGCCTGAAATAAACTATTTGTATACTACCAAAAAAGACGAAACAAGACCGGGAACTACCAAGCATTCCTCCACTTCAAAAGGTGACACAAGGGATGATATTTTTGAGCACTCCTTCACTTTGAATAGTGACAAAAGGGAGGATAATGCTAACCACTCCTCCAATTCAAGCAGAAGGGAGGAAACAAGCCTCAATCTCCCACTTTCCATTTGGACCAATTTGAGCAGAATAAGCCGCAATCTCTCACTCTCCATCCAGACCCTCCAGTGTCCCCTCCGAGTATTGACATTCATCTGGCAATGTGCCCTCCAAGTCCTGACATTCATCTCGCAATGTGCTAGGAGTACCCCTCCGAGTCTGCACCAACAATACCTAACAATGCTTGCTCCACGTTGCAGGCAAATTCATTCGAATTTTTGTAGGGATACATGCACGGTTTTCTATTTCCCGTCAACATTTACCTTATTGTTTTTGCTATTTTATGTCGTTTCATCATTGACATCCTTCTCGTTTCTACCCCTGCTCTTAAACATAATAAAATCTTAGGATCATATCCAGATAGGTGGATTAATGAATCCTACTTCCATGTTGTTATGTTCAGCACCGTTGGATACGGTGATATAACCCCACAAAATTCTAGCGACAAATTAAGATGTTGTTTCATAATCGTTTTTATGATATAGGCTTGTAACTTTGCGAGTTCCTAGTTCGTCTCCTGGACTATTGAATTATTGAGGTATCATCAAAAACTTAAGTATGTCATCATATTAGTAGCTGTAAGTATCATGACAGAGTCCTAGGAATTATGTTTATTGAGAAATTAACAATTGAAGATGATTTTTTTAGAGATCCGGATCCGACAAAAACTATAAGGTATATTTTTTGTTTATCATCTTCTTTATTAGTTTGTTAATTGCAATATATTATAAAAATAAAGTTCAATGAAAATTTTTTATGAGGATTGTGAAGAATATTTTACTTTATCAATATATTAAATTTTTTTTAGCTCTATGCATCAAAGTACAACACTGCTAACTCATTTATTATTCTTGTGCTGATATTTTTGCATCAGGAGATGTTTCCATGCGCTAAACAAGCTGCAAGATTTAGGCAGGGTCACCGCTGATTAATTAATAAGTTTTGTCATTGAGTTCAACCAACAGGAAAATGGCAAGGACTTGGAGGTCGGTAGAACAAATTGACAGGTACAAGCGCTTGCAAAGAAAAAAAAAATAACTTATAAGTATTTTTATTTTCCTATCATAGCAATTGAGAATTGTGATGTTGGTGAAATTTTCTCTTTGCTCTTTTATTTTCATTTATTTGGTTCTTGATAGAATGTCTATTATTGTTTAAGTTATTATTACAACATACCATTTGTTTTGCTGAATGTTGTAGTTTCCTATTGTCAAAGCTTCAATTTACTTATTTAGTATTGTAGTGAAATAAAAAAATTCAGTAGTAAATATTATGATATATATAGTTATGGTCAGGACAAAATCACATGCTTAAACACCTACAAGACAATGTACTGCTGAATTATTTTTCCATATTTTGGTGGATGGAAATCATGCTCTTAGGATTATTCATTTATTTTGTTTGATAATTTTTGTTAATGCATTGCATTTTATCCCAATTTTTATGTGATTTGAGGAGAAAGTACTGAGCTGGATGGAAATCATGCTCTTAGCATTTTATCCCAATTGCAATATTAAAACACAATGTCAAGTGTTAAAGTGTACCAACATTAATTGGTAACATATCAAGAGAGAGTACCACTTAAAAAATTTATACCTTTACAAAATGACAAAACTTTTGATAATCTTATTTTTAAAACTTCACAAATAATTAAAGAAGATTTTCTTCCATCGTATGTTAGTCCCTTATTGTGAGTAATTGAGTCTAGCTCCAGCCATCAGTCATCGATGAACTAGCTTTTGTGATAGAGTTTCCCTCCTTAAATTAATGCTTCTTTGCCCTGGTGTTTATGTTCACCTCTATTATTATTTTTCTCCTACATCAAGATTAAAATAGTAATCTTTAATTTAAATTAAAAAAAAACAGAGCATATCAATTGAAAATCAAAATAGAATTTTTTCCCTTAATTTAAGCAAAACAAATTAGTTAAAGGAGATAGGAAGAGAGAAGAAACTCAAATGTCCCGACCTCCTTTCGGCAATAATTATAGTTGCATAGGCAGTCTGCGAAGCCTTTCACCATGCCATCTACAATGCCATTTAGATAGTAGAAAAAATTTGATCGTCATTTAATTTCAAAACAATAACTTGACATAAGTGTATGAAGTTATGAAATTGGGCAGAATTTTAATAGCAGCGTAACAACAGTTAAGCAATACTTTGTTGAGTTGATGTCCAAATGACCTGTGATTGAAAGCCTACTATGCATGAGTTGTGTAAGAAATCTTAGCTTAGGCAATGGTGTGATGACATTTCAAACACTCATATTTGACACATTAAAACTCAGCCAAGAGCATGTTCTCACTCAACAATATTCTTTGTCCGTGCATCTTCGATCAAAAATCACTAATCTATTTTCTCAATAGCTAAAAGAAAACATTTAATGAATTTTTTTATAATTACTTTACTTTAAAAGACTTATAAATAAGGATAATGTTTGTTCATGGTTGGTTAAGAATGACATCTATACCATTGAAGCTCCACATTTATTATAATACGAAGAACATCCCTGTACAAAATGAGATATGGCTTCAAGAAGGAAAGATAAGTGAAAAAACAGAAGTTGAGAAGACTTGGAAGAAAAAATTTATATATGATAAGGGAAACTCCTCAAATAGTTTATGTGTTACTGCCACAGATCTGATTTGGGAAGAGAAAAAGGGATAGCAAAGAGCAAAATCAAGTTAAATAAATGAATAAAAAGCAACCACATTATAAATAATGAAAGTTGGTAAAGATGGAGCCTAGATATTTGAGTGCATAGTGACACCATCAATTCCCGGTATTGTTCCTGGCACAAAAAATTTGATTTTGCGGCATAAGTGGTTGATAAGCATGAAAAGGGATGTGTTTAGGGGGTAGTGAAGAATGCTGAAAAACTGCAGAATTTTGTAACATGTTTTTTGTCTTGAGATTTATATGGTCTTGTAAATGTTTCAACGGATGTTTCTTTATTTGAAGTAGTATGGTCATGAAACAAATGCTCCATAAGCTTATTGTGTTGTTTGTTATCCTGAACTGGCAATTTCGCTATGGAACTTGCAGTTTTCTGGCTATCTGCAGCATGTGCCCATCAACAAAAAATAAAATTTGAAAAAAAAAATAGTATTAGATGCATACAACTATTCTATTGAAATTGTTCAGAGTTCAAGTTTCAAAGTAATTAGGTCCACCATTTGTGGTGTCGCCACCCAAGCATAATTCGTGCCTGCACACAAAAATACAAATTGACATTTCAGATGCCTGAGTTAAGGAAAAATCAAATGAATTTCATACACAAACAAAGCTTAAATCAAAAAATAAATGCATTATTTTGTTTGACTCTAACTATGAATCTATTTTTTCGACTATAACTCTAGAATTTTCAGTATTTCTACTATAAATCCGCTGAAACAATCAAGTCCAACAGAGTTGTCTTTTGAGAGAGAAAATAACATTTTTGTAACATTTGTTAAAATATATATTCAACATCTCTATTTTCAGCAGAGAGAAAATATAAAGCTCTTACCTATTCAAAATGTCAAAGGACTATGAGCCTAAAGTAAGATACCATAGGTCATATCACTTCCTTGTAGATTTAAAAATTTCATGTCCAAGAAAATATTAATCCATTCGGTTTCATCATCAAAGCAAGAGGAGTCAAAATGCTGTGTAATTGAAGTGGATTATTTAGAGTAAATAGAAACCAAGAATCTTATGATTAGTTACAAGAAGCTATTTTTCCCCTAATCTCCAAATTTTGAGTAGCTAGACTCCATTTCTCATGGAATTGGAGGAGCAAAAGAAAGTATAAGAAGACGTGGCAGATTCCTGTCATGAGAGGAAGATGAGAGAAAGGAGGAGGGAGAGATGGGGAAGGGGAGGACCTTGCCGTGAGAGGTGAGATGAAGCTCAATCCTGCCTCAAAGACAATGGGTAGTCTGTGACTTGGAGGGAAGGTTTCACATACGGGATTGGTGTCGGTAGGGACCTTGGGTGAGGATGATAAGTTGAAGCGAGAAGCAGGACGTCAATGAGGTCTTCAAGCGAGGGTTGGAAGTGTGATGCCCTAGAGGGCGTGGGGAGACAGGGGCTTGCTGGATTAAAATGCATGGTTGATGACGTTGATGTGGGAAGGAAGGAGCGTGAAGGATGTCGGAAAATATCATGATGGAGAAGCCTGCGAGGGTTTGAGCCGTGGAGAAGTCTGCGGTAACAAAAAGTTTATATGCACGGAAAATGATATACACCAGAATCAAGGGAGAGTGTTGAAAATTAAAAATTACTGTATAGTCTTAGAAATTCAAATTTTGTTGAATTCACTACCATAAAATTTTGACATTAAATTTAAAAATAAGGGGTATAATTTTCAATATGAATGTTGCACCAAAAGATGTTTTTCCCTTATAGAATAGTATATATATATATACACATATGTATATATACTCACGAGTGGAATAGCACAGCCCTCCAGCCCTACGTGAGCACATTGACACTGGCCTCTGCCCCTATCTATTTATATTTTTCTCTCTTGAATTACGTCCCACCCCCTCTCTCCCCCCTCTCTCCTCTCTTTTTCTTTCTACCCTCTCCCAGTATTCTCCAATTATTCTGCCACCCTCTCACCCTCTTTCTCCCCTCTCCCCCTCTCTCCTCTCCCCTCTCTCCTCTCTCTTTCTCTCTCTATTTTAGGTTATTGACTTTAAACGGACAGTTCATGTTTTGTGAAGTCATATCCGACAATCAGAATATTTGGGAATTTTTGTGTCCATGCTTGTTGCGGGTCGCCCAGTCTTTCCCAGGTCCGGAGAAATCAGACCGCCTTAGCTCGAATTTAGGTTCCGTATGGCGCGGTGGTGGGTGGCGGACATCAACATTGTGGTCATGAATTGCGGTTTGTGAATGGAGTGATTGTGAACAGTGATTTGTGGAAGAAGTTCCATTTGGAAGAATTTTAACTTTTGTGGTCATTAATGCAAAAGCTATTTTGAACGTAGGGCACACACGCTTTTCCTGGGGAGTGCTCCCGCTTGGGAGCGTGCGCAAGGGGGCGCGCGTGCCTGTGTGCTGGTTGCGGGCACCGCCGGTGGTGCGTGCATGTGGTGTAGGCCCTACGCGCCTATCCCTGACAACGGCTATGTGCACGCAGGGCGAGTTCCCTTTAGGGCGGCTTTATGGTTATCCAAGGGAGCAAGGCTCATGTGCGCGACTTCTTCAGTGGAGTCTACTTGTATATTATATATTAATCGTAATAATAATAATTTATAATAATTTAAATGAATTATAATTTCATTTATCTTATATATATATATATATTGTATCTATACTATATATATATATATATATATATATATATATATATATATATATATATATATATAAAGTATCATCGGCCATTGTGATTGCACGGTGTAACACGGTGGACCATTAAATCAAACATGACTGTTCGTTTTTTATTAGGTTTGAAAAAAAAATTAAATGAAAGATGTCAAGTTTTGATCTCAGAACCTTAAGGTGAAGAAGAAGAGGCAAATCCAATCAACCAAAGAAATATTTGTGTTTGAGGTCAAAGACATTTATTATATATATAACATATTGTGCAATAAATATTTATTATAAAATATATAATTCATTATTGCGAGTACATATATATTATAGATATTATAATAACTTTCTATATTATTCATTATATATAATAATTATTCATTATATATATTTATTTGATTTTTAAATAACTAATTAATTCGTCCGTTGGGGGAGGGCGAACACCGCCGTCACGAGCCATATACTGTCATGCGTGACACGGGAGGCCCCGTACACTGTCACTCGTATTATATATATTATATTAAATTAAAATTCGTCATTGCTGAGTAAAGGGGTGTTAGATTTGGTATTCCAATTTTACCCCTCCCCCTATTTGTTGTGTCCGTTTGCCTTATATATATATATATATAAACTTCGAGGCCACCTTCACCCGCGAAAAGCTCCAACCGCCCCTTGCCCATCCTTCCGACGGATCCTAGCGCCTCTCTCTCCGACCTTCTCTTTCACCGGCAACCTCCTCTCCCCCAAAGCTCTTCTGGCCGGCGATCTCTCTCTCTGAGGTCTCTCTCTCTCTCTAGCCACAACCATGGTCGAATCCACTTCTCTTCCTCACTGCAACAGCTTCCGGCAAGCGGGCCGAAGATCTCTTTCCTCCATGGCACTCCACCGCCACTGGCAGAGCAAGCGGTAGCCTAACCAGACCCTACCAACGGGGTCGCCGTATGCGGACGACACCGGTGTCGGTCGGTCGGAGGCGACACGTCAAGGCCACCGCTGGCGGTGGCCCGTCCAGTTCGCCGCGGGAAAACCCCCAATGAGTTTGCCCTGACCCAACGAACACGCCGGTGGGCTCCGATCAGGACGCCGACGACTCCGTCTCCGGTGGTGGAGATGAAATATTCCGGCAAATCTGTCTCCATTAGTCCCACATCGCGTAATCAAATCTTAAATTCGTGTATGTATCTTTTCACACTGGTTAGCAATTTGAATTAAAGTAATTATTGAGCTCATATCTGTGCTTACTTTACCTGTTGTGGTAGCCTATATATTGGGGTTCAGTTAGGCTCGGGAGTTTGCTTTGCCCCGGGCAGAATGGACCTGGTAGGCTCTATCTGTCATATCGCTCGAAGCCTACTGTTGACAGGCCGATTGGCTGGTTTAATTACCACTCATCGGCTTGCAATGGTGCTCGATCGGGCTTTTTTGCAAAAAAATTTCGATTTTTTATAAGAAAATAGCACCAGCATAATCAACTTAAATATATAATTCTTTCCCAAACCTATCAACTTAAATATCACCACAAAATCATACATACTACCCTCAATGTTTGTAAAATAATATCTTTTGTTTATGCGTTACTCTTGTGTGAGTCGAGTATCCTTGCAATCTTACAAATTTATATAATATAGCACTTCAATGTTTTCAACTAAATAAACGAGCTTCTTCGCACAAACTACGCTCGTGCCCGAAGCTCTCGGGCAAACTTCGGCCGCATCTAGGTGGGGGATTCGCTCTCATCCAGGCGGGCTTCGCCCGTACTAGATGCTTTGGGCGGGCTTCAGCCGCATAGAAGCGGGCTTCGTCGAAGCCCGCTTCTACGCAATTAACCAACTCGGCACCGCAACTGCCACTCACATTTTCAAAATCAAACGACCATAAAGATCCAGGGTCCGCATCCAGGCAAAGCCCGTCCGGATGCGACCGAGGCCGCCCGAGAGCTTAATTATAATATAATTGAATTAATCTATGGTGGTGTATTTTACCGCTCGACTGGAGCAGATAAGTCCCGCCAAACGAGGTCTTAATATCACATTCTCACCCCATTTTCGAAAGGCCCATTCCATTCCCCCAACATGCTCGATCACGCATCCGCATCCCGTTGATAGCCCGATTGCTTGTTTAATTACCACTCATCGGCTTGCAATGACGCTCGATCGGGTTTTTTTTGTTGCAATTTTTTTCGATTTTTTATAAGAAAATAGCACCTGTATAATTAACTTAAATATATAATTCTTTTCCAAACCTATCAACTTAAATATCACCATAAAATCATACATACTGCCTCAATGTTTGTAAAATAATATTTTTTATTTATGTCTTACTCTTGTGTGAGCCGAGTATCCTTGCAATCTTACAAATATATATAATATAGCACTTCAAAGTTTTCAACTAAATAAACGAGCTTCTTCGCACAGACTACGCTCGTGCTCGAAGCTCTCGGGCGGACTTCGACCGCATCGCTAGGCGGGGGATTCGCTCGCATCTAGGCGGGCTTCGCCCGTGCTGGATGCTTCGGCCGGGCTTCGGCCGCATAAAAGCGGGTTTCGTCTAAGCCCGCTTCTACGCAATTAACCAACTCGGTGCCGCAACCGCCACTCGTATGCTCAAAATCAAACAATCATAAAGATCCAGGGTCCGCATCCAGGAGAAGCCAGCCTGGATGCGGCCGAAGGCCGCCCGAGAGCTTAATTATAATATAATTGAATTAATCTGCGATGGCGTATTTTACCTCTCGACTGGAGCGGATAAGTCCCTCCAAACGAGGTCTTAATCTAACATTCTCACCCCATTTTCGAAAGGCCCACTCCATTCCCCCGACATGCTCGGTCACGTATCCGCATCCCATTCGCTCTGCAGACCTAGATCCCACCGGTGACTCCTAAACACAAAGTCTCAACCCATGCTACTCCGTCACTCAAACTATTGCATCTCCTTGACTCGACAATGCATTTTCTCAAAGCTCCTTCGTCCAAAGTTGCCAAACACTAGAACAATGTCTATGCCAAACATCTTAAATACCCGAGCATTTTGTTATTATTTTTTTGTTAGTTGATTAATTGCACCAAATGTT
The DNA here is from genome assembly GCA_039513925.1 of Platanthera zijinensis. Taxonomy (NCBI): domain Eukaryota; kingdom Viridiplantae; phylum Streptophyta; class Magnoliopsida; order Asparagales; family Orchidaceae; genus Platanthera; species Platanthera zijinensis. The sequence goes on from CM077088.1 coordinate 156,136,614, forward strand.
ATAAAAATAAAAATTTATTACATATACAAAAATCTTTCTATTTATAACCATCTTGTATACACGTTAAAATTTTGAAATTTCACCTGAAGTTATAAAATGAAAATATAATAATAAAAAAAACACCCGCCAAGCCTTTCATTTTCATGAAATTTTTCGTACAGTGCAGCCTCCCACTCCGTCGCAGTACTCTGGCTCCCCCGAGCTCCATTTTCTTTTCTGAAACAAAACGTAAAGGAGAGCAAGCAACCACTTCTACAGTTTCCTCTTCCATTCCTATTCTTCTGCATTTCATTTTGAACCCTCTAGCTACCATTACCATTATCGATCTTCTTCCTCCCAGCCACTACAGTCCACAAAGAGGAGCAAGAGCAGAGCACTACCGAGCTCTATTTCTTCTTCACTCTGACACATAGCACGACCGAGCTTCATTTCATTTCGAACTCTCTTACTGTCATCTCATCTTCTTCTTTCTCCAAGCAGCTAGTCCACTCCCCTAAGAGAAAGAACAAAGCCAATACTCCCATCGCAGCTCCATTTCTTCCGAAGCAGAGCACTCATATCATTCATCTTCTTCAAAAGAGCACCTACTCCATTCACCTCAACTTCTTCATTTCTCTTCTGAAATGAGGATTAACAGGACTGCATCCAATATCAATGTGCGCTCTAATCCCATTGACAATGAGGGAAGCTCGGATCCTACGCAGTTACATGGTTGTCTTGTGCGCAGAAGGCCTGAAATAAACTGTTTGTATATTACCAGAAAGGACAAAACAAGATCGGGAACTACCAAACATTCCTCCACTTCGAAAGGTGACACAAGGGATGACACTGTCGAGCACTCCTCCACTTCGAATAGTGACATAAGGGAGGATAATGCCGAGCACTAATCCACTTCGAGCAGAAGGGACGAAACAAGCCACAATCTTCCACTTTCCATCTGGACCAATTTGAGCTGAATAACCTGCAATCTCTCACTCTCCATCTTGACCCTCCAACGTGCCCTTCGAGTATTGACATTCATCTGGCAATGTGCCCTCCAAGTCTTGACATTCATCTCGCAATGTGCTAGGAGTACCCCTCCGAGTTTGCACCAGCAATACCTGGCAACGCTTGCTCCACGTTGCAGGAAAAATTCATTCGAATTTTTGCAGGGATACAAGCTCGGTTTTCTATTTCCCATCATCATTTACCTTATTGTTTTGCTATTTTATGTCTTTTCATCATTGTCATCCTTCTGGTTTCTACCCCCACTCTTAAACAAAATAAAATCTTAGGATCATATCCAGATAGGCAGATTAATGAAACCTACTTCCATGTTGTTACGTTCAGCACCGTTGGATACGGTGATATAACCCCAAAAAATTCTAGCACCAAATTAAGATATTGTTTTATAATCATTTTTATGGTATGTGCTTGTAACTTTGCGAGTTCCTACTTCGTCTCCCGGGCTATTGAATTATTGAGGTATCATCAAAAACTTAAGTATGTCATCATATTAGTACTTGTAAGTATCGTGACAAGAGTCCTAGGAATAATGTTATTGAGAAATTAAGTTTAAGGATGAACTTTACCTAACTGTTGTGTCTATGACCACAGTTTGGTATGGTGATTTATCGTTTAAATCTTGGAATGAAAGATTTTTTGCATGTGGGTGGTTGATAGTGTCGATTTTATCATGGAATATATTTTCATATGCGGTGCCGGTCATATTAAAAGAATGCAAGCGACAAAGGAATTTAACAATTGAAGATGATTTTTTTAGAGAATCGGATCCGACAAAAACTATAAGGTATATTTTTTGTTTATCATCTTCTTTATTAGTATATTATTTTTTTTGAACTCTATGGATCAAAGTACAACACTGCTTACTCATTTATTATTCTTGAGCTAATATTTTTGCATCAAGAGATGTTTCCATGCGCTAAACTTGCTGCAAGATTTAGGCAGGGTCACCACTGATCAATTAAGAAATTTAGCCATTGAGTTCAACCAACAGGAAAATGACTGGGACTTGGAGGCTGGCAGAACAAATTGACAGGTACTTGCGCTTGTAAAGAAAAAAAAAACTTAATAAGTATTTTTATTTTCCTATCATAGCAATTGAGAATTGTGATGTTGGTGAAATTTCTCTTTTGCTCTTTTATTTTCATTTATTTGGTTCTTGATGGAATGTCTATTATTGTTTAAATTATTACTACAACATACAATTTGTTTTGTTGAACGTTGTAGTTTCCTATTGTCAAAACTTCAATTTACTTATTTGTTATTGTAGTGAAATAAAAAAATTTAGTAGTAAATATTATGATATATATAGTTATGGTCAAGACAAAATCACCTGCTCAAATACCTACAAGACAATGTACTGCTAAATTATTTTTCCATATTTTGGTGTATGGAAACTATGCTCTTAGGATTATTCATTTATTTTGTTTGATAATTTTTGTTAATGCATTACATTTTATCCTAATTTTTACGTGATTTGAAGAGAAAGTACTGAGTTGTTATGATATTTAATGTGCATTTCAACTATGTAACAATTATACTTAAAGGGTGAATCCTTCGAGAAGACATGAAAAAAATTGGCACTACAAGATATGTCGTCTACTGCCTCATTTTTTAAGACTTTCCACGACGCTTTTTAAATGTGATCATAAATATTTTGACTTTTTTTAAAAGGCCGCTAATACACCGTGAATGCGACCGTCAGCATTGCATCAAGCGGCGCATTTTTTTAAATCATCGACATAGACCTGTAGTAATTGGAGGTGCTTAAACAATGCAATAAGAGTATAATATTTGGCAGTGCTTTTTATATAAACGTTGCAATGAACATTTCATTAAAAAAAAACTTTTGCCAAACTTTTGTGTAAAAGCGCCAGAAAAAGGTATTTAAAAAAACTGGTGCAGCTTTAGGTTTTGATTATCAAGCTATAATTTTCAGCCAACAATGTATAAATAACTAAAAAGCAAAAATAGAATCCAAAACTAACAACCTTTTAATCAAATATAAATTAATTAACCAAATAACTTAGAGCACTCTATGAACGTCGAGTTTAATAATAATAGAAAAATTTTCTTGCAATATTAAAACACAATGTCAAGTGTTAAAGTGTACCAACATTAATTTATAGCATATCAAGAGAGAGTATCACTCAAAAAATTTACACCTTTACAAAATGACAAAACTTGTGAATAATCTTATTTCTAAAACTCCACAAATAATTAAAGAAGATCTTCTTCCATCGTATGTTAGTCCCTAATTGTGAGTAATTGAGCCTAGCTCCAGCCATCAGCCATCGATGAACTTGCTTTTGTGATAGTGTTTCCTTCCTTAAATTAATGTTTCTTTGCCCTAGTGTTTATGTTCACCTCCATTGTAATTTTTCTCCTGCATCAAGATTAAAATAGTAATCTTTAATTTAAATTTTTAAAATAACAGAGCATAATTATAATAGCAGCGTAACAACAATTAAGCAAAAAAAATTAGTTGAAGGAGATAGGAAGAGAGAGAAACTCAAATGTCCCGACTTCCTTTCAGCAATAATTATAGTTGCATAGGCAGCCTGCGAAGCCTTTCACCACGCAATCTACAATACCATTTAGATTGTAGAAAATTAGATCGTCATCTAATTTTAAAATAATAACTTGACATAAGTGTATGAAGTTATGAAATTGGGCAGAATTTTAATAGCAGCGTAACAACAGTTAAGCAATACTTTGTTGAGTTGATGTCCAAATGACCTGTGATTGAAAGCCTACTATGCATGAGTTGTGTAAGAAATCTTAGCTTAGGCAATGGTGTGATGACATTTCAAATACTAATATTTGGCACACTAAAACTCAGCCAAGAGCATGTTCTTACTCAACAATATTCTTTGTCCGTGCATCTTCGATCAAAAACCACTAATCAATTTTCTCAATAGCTAAAAGAAAACATTTAATGAACTTTTTTATAATTACGTTACTTTAAAAGACTTACAAATAGGGATATTGTTTGTTCATGGTTGGTTAAGAATGACATCTATAATATTGAAGCTTCACATTTATTATAATAAGAAGAACATCCCTGAACAAAATGAGATATGACTTCAAGAAGGGAAGATAAGTGAAAAAATAGATGTTAAGAAGATTTGGAAGAAAAAAATTTATATGATAAGTGAAACTCCTCAAATAGTTTATGTGCTACTGACACAGATCTGATTTGGGAAGAGAAGAAGGGATAGCAAAGAGCAAAATCAAGTTAAATAAATGAATAAAAAAACAACCACATTATAAATAATGAAAGTTGGTAAAGATGGAGACTAAATATTTGAGTGCATAGTGATACCATCTATTCCCGGTGTTGTTCCTAACACAAAAAAATTGATTTTGTGGCATAAGTGGACGATAAGCATGAAAAGGGATGTGTTTTGGGGGTAGTGAAGAATGCTGAAAAAATGCAGAATTTCGTAATACGTTTTTGTCCTGAGATTCAGATGGTCTTGTAAATGTTTCAACGGATGTTTCTTTATTTGAAGTAGTATGACAGCACCATAGGCTTATTGTGTTGTTTGTTATCCTGAACTTATGATTTCTCTATGGAACTTGTAGTTTTCTGGTTACCTGCAGCTTGCATCTGCATGCCCATCAATAAAAAATAGAATTTGAAAAAAAATCAGTATTAGATGTATAAAACTATTCTATTGAAATTGTTTAAAATTCCAGTTTCAAAGTAATTAGGTCCACTATTTGTGGTTTCGCCATACCAAGCATAATCTGTGCCTGCACACAAAAAATACTGACATTTCAGATGTCTGAGTTAAAGAAAAATCAAATGAATTCCATACACAAACAAAGCTTAAATCAAAAAAATAAATGCAATATTTTGTTTGATTCTAACCATGAATCTATTTTTCGACTGTAACTCCAGAATTTTCAGTGTTTCTACTATAAATCCGCTGAAACAATCAAGTCCAACAAAGTAGTCTTTTGAGAGAGAAAATAACATTTTTGTAACATTTGATAAAATGTATATTCAACATCTCTAACTACCTCTATTTTTCAACACAGAGAAGATATAAAGCTCTTACCTATTCAAAATGTCAAAGGACTATGAGCTTATAAATGTGAGATACCATAGGCCATATCACTTCCTTGCAAATATTAAAATTTCATGTCAAAAAAAATATTAATCCATTCAGTTTCAAAATGTTGTGTAACTGAAATGGATTATTTAGAGTAAATAGAAACCAAGAATCTTATGATTAGTTAACGCAGAGCTATTTTTTCCCATAGTCTCCAAAGTTGGAGTAGCTGGACTCCATTTCTCATGGAATTGGAGGAGCGGAAGAAAGTAGAAGAAGATGTGGCATATTCCTGCCATGAGAGGAAGATGAGAAAAAGGAGGGAGAGATGGGGAAGGGGGGAGGACCTTGTCGTGAGAGGTGAGATGAAGCTCTGTCCTTCCTCAAAGAAAGTGTGTAGTCTGTGACTTGGAGGGAGGGATCACATACGGGATTGGCGTCGGCAGGGACCTTGGGTGAGGAAGATAAGTTGAAGCGAGAAGCAGGACGTTAGTGAGGTCTTCAAGCGAGGGTTGAAAGTGTGATGCCCTAGAGGGCGAGGGGAGACAGGGGTTTGCTGGATTAAAATGTGTGGTTGATGTCGTTGATATGGCAAGGAGGGAGCGTGAAGGATGTCGGAGAATATCGCGATGGAGAAGCCGGCGAGGGTTTGAGCCGCGGAGAAGTTTGCGGTAAAGAAAAGTTTATATGCACGGAAAATGATATACACCATAATCAAGGGAGACTGCTGGAAATTAAAAATTACTGTACAGTCTTAGAAATTCAAATTTTATTGAATTCACTGCCACAAAATTTTGACATTAAATTTAAAAATTAGGGGTATAATTGACAATATGAATGTTGCACCAAAGGATGTTTTTCCCTTATAGAATAGTATATATACATATATGTATGCATACTCACAAGTGCAACAGCATAGTCCTCCAGCTCTACGTGAGCACAATGACACTGGTCTCTGCCCCTATCTATTTATATTTTTCTCTCTTGAAGTACGTCTCACCCCCTCTCCCCCCTCTCTCCTCTCTCTTTCTCTCTACTCTCCCCCAATTATTCTGCCACCCTCTCACCCTCTCTCCCCCCTCTCACCCTCGCTCCTCTCTCCTCTCTCTGTTTTAGGTTATTGCCTTTAGATGGACAGTTCATGTTTTATGAAGTCATATCCGACAATCAGAATATTTTGGGAATTTTTGTGGCCATGCTTGTTGCGGGTCACCCAGTCTTTCCCTATTCCGGAGAAATCAGACCAATTTAGCTCGGATTTTAATTCATTTAAACGGTTTTAGGTTCTGTATGGCGCGGTGGTGGGTGTCGGTCATCAACATTGTGGCCATGAATTGTGGTTCGTGAATCGAGTGATTGTGAATAGTGAATTGTGGAAGAAGTTCCGTTTGGAAGAATTTTAATTTTTGTGGTAATTAATGCAAAAGCTATTTTGAACGTAGGGCGCACACGCTTGTCCTGGGGTGTGCGCCCACTTGGGAGCATGCGCATGGGGTCGCACGTGCCTGTGTGCTGGTTTTGGGCACCGTCGGTGGTGCGCGCATGTAGCGTAGGCCCCACGCGCCTATCCCTGACGACAGCTATGTGCACGCAGGGCGAGTTCCCTTTGGGGCGGCTTTATGGTCATCCGAGGGAGCGAGGCTCGTGCGCGCGGCTTCTTCAGTGGAGTCACTTGTATATTATATATTAATTGTAATAATAATACAATATATAATAATATTAATCGTAATAATAATAATTTAAATGAATTATAATTTCATTTATCTTATATATCTATACTATGTATACAAAAAAAAAGCATCATCGGCCGTTGCGATTGCACGGTGTAACACGGTGGACCTTTAAATCAATCATGATTGTCCGTTTTTTATTTGGTTTGAAAAGAAATTTAAATAAAAGGTGTCAAGTTTTGATCCCAGGACCTGAAGGGGAAGAAAAAGAGGCAAATCCAATCAACCAAATAAATATTTGTGCTTAAGGTCAAAGACATTTATTATATTTATAATATACTATAATTATTTATTATAAAATATATAATAACTTTCTATATTATATATATAACATATTGTGGTATAGTACATATAGATTATATATATTATAATAACTTTCTATATTATTCATTATATATAAAGTGTTTTTAATTAAGTAATTAATTCGTCCATCGGGGGCGGGCGAAGACCGCCGTCACGAGCCATATACTGTCGCGCGTGGCACGGGAGGCCCCCGTGCACTATCACTCGTATTATATATATTATATTAAATGACAATTCTTCATTGCTGAGTAAAGGAGAGTCTGTTAGATTTGGTATTCCCATTTTACCCCTCCCCCTATTTGCTGCGTCAGTTTGCCTTATATATATAAAGAAAACTTTGAGGCCACCTTCACCCATGAAAAGCTCCAGCCAACCCTTGCCCATCCTTCCGACGGATCCTAGCGCCTCTCTCTCTGACGTTCTCTTTCACCGGCCACCTCCTCTCCCCCAAAGCTCTGCTGGACGGCGATCTCTCTCTCCGAGGTCTCTCTCTAGCCCAGGGGCGGATCTAAGGGGGGGTCGACGGGGGCCCGCCCCCCCCCCCCCCTCCCACCCAAGAATTTTTCAAAATTATTAGTAGATTTTGATTTCTCTCGTCGAGCCAATGAATTTTGACTACTTACACGTCAAAAACGGTGACCAGATGAGGGAGAAATGACTCTGATAAGATGAAGACCTTCAAATTTATTTTTTACGAGCGAAGGACGATGTTTGACTCCCCCCCCCCCATGTACGAAGCCGATGTCATTTTGACCCGTTCCGCCTCTTTGATTTGTCAAGTGTGCAACGACCCTACGCCAATAGACGAACACAACAACACTTGCATCATCTCCAGTCATGTACAGACATACTCTAGCATGAAGCTGGGTATGAATTTCGGAAATGGAAAGAAGAGCCTGCGATTTCATCTTTCTTTCTCCAAAACAAAGTGCGTGCATGCCCTAACTCCTTTCCCTTTCCGGCTTCCTCCACTACAACGAAGATAAGCCATTTCGAGCCTACAAGAGCCGTAGTTTGATTGTTTTGACGTGTCCTAGCTTCCTCGATGAGAAGACAATGAGTGGGCACCAGACAGTGGAAATACAGGATGACGACTCGATTCGTCATTTCTAGTCCTTTCCATTTCCATCGTCGGTGCCCTAGACTACATCGCCTCCCGAACTGCTCTACATCTCCATCAACACCTTCCCCCCATTACAACTCCTCCCTGGCTCCATCCTACACAGATAAATTACACTCCTTGGTTTTAAGATTTAATTCATTTTGGTTTTGTTAATCTGTTATTTTTTTATTATCATCCTGAGATATGTTACGTCACAATATGTTCCCTACATTTGTTGTCTCCAACGCCTCAGTACGAGGAAGAGCGACCTTTTCCGAGCCCCGAGACATCTGCCCACGGTACGACTGTCGTTTCTTGTCGAGCTACCTGCTTCATGTTCCATCGAGCCCAGCCGTTTGGGAAACCGTGTGAACCCATCCGTTTTCCCGTGGTTTTCTCCCCCGGCCACACCACCGCCATGATCCCTCCACCGACCCTTGTTTTACTGGCCTTTCCGGTCATCTCTCCGCCACTTTTTCCTGCCCCCCCCCCCTTGATTAAATTCCTGGATCCGCCCCTGCTCTAGCCACAACCATGGCTGGATCCACTTCTCTTCTTCCCTGCAACAGCTTCCGGCAAGCAGGCTGAAGATCTCTTTCCTCCATGGCCCGCCACCACCGCTGGCAGAGCCAGCGGTGGGCATACCAGACCCCAATAATGGGGTCGCCGTACGCGGCCAACACCGGCGGCGGTAGGTCGAAAGCGGTGGCCCTGTCCATTCGCCGCCGGAAAACCCCTCACGAGTTTGCCATGACCGAACACGCCGGTGGGCTCCGGTCAGGACGTCGACGGCTCCGTCTCCGGTGGTGGAGAGGCGGTGGAGATGAAATATTCTCGGCGAATCCGTCTCCATTAGTCTCACATCACGTAATCAAATCTTAAATTCATGTATATATCTTTTCAAACTGGTTAGCAATTTGAATTAAAGTAATTATTGGGCTCATATCTTTGCTTACTTTGCCTGCTGTGATAGCCTATATATTGGGATTCAGTTATGTCTGGGCTTGGGAGCTTGCTTTGCCCCAGGCAGAATGGCCCAGGTAGGCTCTATCTGTCATATCGCTCAAAGCCTACCGTTGAAAGCCCGATTGGCTGGTTTAATTACCACTCATCGGCTTGCAATGGCGCTCGGTCGGGTTTTTTTGTTGCAATATTTTTTTCTCAAATTTTTATAAGAAAATAGCACCCGCATAATCAACTTAATATCACCACAAAATCATACATACTGCCCCAATGTTTGTAAAATAATATCTTTTGTTTATGTCTTACTCTTGTGTGAACCGAGTATCCTTGCAATCTTACAAATATATATAATATAGCACTTCAAAGTTTTCAACTAAATAAACGAGCTTTTTCGCACAGACTACGCTCGTGCTCGAAGCTCTCGGGCGGACTTTGGCCGCATCTAGGTGGGGGATTCGCTCGCATCCAGGCGGGCTTCGCCCGTGCTAGATGCTTCGGGTGGGCTTCGGCAGCATAGAAGCGGGCTTCGACGAAGCCCGCTTCTACGCAATTAACCAACTCAGCACCGTAACCGCCACTCGCATGCTCAAAATCAAACAACCATAAAGATCTAGGGTCTGCATCCAGGTGAAGCCCGCCTGAATGCGGCTGAAGGCCGCCCGAGAGCTTAATTATAGTATAATTGAATTAATCTGCGGTGGTGTATTTTACCGCTCGACTGGAGCGGATAAGCCCCGCCAAACGAGGTCTTAATCTCACATTCTCACCCCATTTTCGAAAGACCCACTCCATTTCTCCAACATGCTCGGTCACGCATCCGCATCCCGTTCGCTCTGCAAAACTAGATCCCACCAGTGACTCTTAAACACAAAGTCCCAACCTCTGCTACTCCGTCACTCAAACTGTTGCATCTCCTTGACTCGGCGATGCATTTTCTCAAAGCTCCTTCGTCAAAAGTTGTCAAACAGTAAAACAATGCCTACGCCAAACATCTTAAATACCCGAGCATTTTGTTACTATTTTTTTTGTTAGTTGATTAATTGCAACAGATCTTATTAAAATAAAAATTTCATTATATATACAAAAATCTTCCTATAAAATATTCTTATTTATAACCATCTTGTATATACGTTAAAATTTTAAAATTTTACCTGAAATTATAAAATGAAAATATAATAATAATTAAACACCCGCCTAGCCTTTCATTTGCATGAAATTTTTCGTGCAGTGCAGCCTCCCACTCCGCCGCAGTACTCTGGCTCCCTCGAGCTCCATTTTCTTTTCTGAAACAAAACGTACAGGAGAGCAAGCAACCACTTCTGTGGTTTCCTCTTCAATTCATATTCTTCTGCATTTCATTTTGAACCCTCTAGCTGTCATTAGCATTATCGATCTTCTTCCTCCCAGCCACTACAGTCCACGAAGAAGAGCAAGAGCAGAGCACTACAGAGGTCTATTTCTTCTTCACTCTGGTACAGAGCACGACCGAGCTTCATTTCATTTCGAACTCTCTTGCTGCCATCTCATCTTCTTCTTTCTCCAAGTAGCTAGTCCACTCCCCCAAGAGAAAGAACAAAGTCAATACTCCCTTCGCAGCTCCATTTCTTCCGAAGCATAGCACTCGCATCATTCATCTTCTTCTAAAGAGCACCTACTCCATTCGCCTCAACTTCTTCAGTTCTCTTCCAAAATGAGGATTAACAGGACTGCATCAGATATCAATGTGCGCTCTAGTCCCATTGATAATGAGAGAAGCTCGTATCCGATGCAGTTACGTGGTCGTCTTGTACGCAGAAGGCCTAAAATAAACTATTTGTATACTACCAGAAAGGGCGAAACAAGACCGGGAACTACCAAGCATTCCTCCACTTCGGAAGATGACACAAGGGATGATAATGCCGAGCACTCCTCCACATCGAATATTGACATAAGGGAGGATAATGCGAAGCACTCCTCCACTTCGACCAGAAGGGAGGAAACAAGCCCCAATCTCCCACTTTCCATCTGGACCAATTTGAGCAGAATAAGCCGCAATCTCTCACTCTCCATCCGGACCCTCCAACGTGTAAGACCCCCCCCCCCTTTTTTTTTAAACCACTGGGGTTTTTTGCCCAGAACCGCCGCTTTGTAGTGACACCAACACACCCGGGAAGGTCGTCACTACAAAACGCCGATCCTGCCTGCCATACCAATCACAGAAAAGTAGAATAAGTATAAAGAGTAAAGTAAAACTGAAATTCAGGTCCACCAGAAATCACATGAATATAATAAGTCTCCACGAAGGGAGTATCCACAGAAAAGAATAAGCAAAGTACTAAAAATGGCTCATACACGATACATCAAGATCCTCACTACAAGTCAATCAACGCAGAAGCAAATCTATAATAACTACTAATGATCGGGACTCACAGTCCCGGCTGGCTGGACTCCAGTGCAAGACTGCCCCGTCTCCATGCGCACCGACCTCTGGGGCTGCGTCTCCTGGTTCGACTCCACGATCCCCTAAAATGATTTGGTCAACGACTGTTAGTCTAAAAAGACTAAGTCCTATCATCCCTCACCCCTCCTCCAATGGCTCCTAGGCATCGAGCGGGGAGGAGTAAAGGGAAGGTAATGAAGGTGGAGAATATATAATCACAGCAAGTATAAGTAAGCAGTAGAAGGAAGCAGTATAAATATACACAAAAACAAGTGAGCAAATATTATATGAAAAGGTAAACTAAGTAACCATGACCTATAGGAATGCCCAAACAAATCTATAGACCAAGAGGTCGTTTTGCAAGCTAGGCTTATGGTATAAAACGTCCATGCAGCCCCTCATAAAAAAGATTTTTATTAAAATTTTACTTTTTTTATAAATTAAATTACAAAATGTTAATTAAGAGTTTTTTGCATTTATTTAATTATCATATTTATCTATAAAAAATATTTTTTAAAAAGAATCTCCCGGCTATTGCGCCTTTTAAAATCCGAGTGGGTATCTTTTTTGTTTTTTTTTCCATCCCGAATTTCGCTTGCGGTCCGAATTCAGAATGGACGGACCAGATCTCCCCTACAAGATGAGCATGATACATGGACCGTCATGAATCTCACAATTTTTATAATTAAATATTTGATTGACATATTCAAAATTTAGTGGTTGAAGCCCACTGGGGAGCACGTGAGATAACACTTATGAAGGCCTACTAAATGTCGGTTTGGCGCCGTGTTTTAGCCCTTATAAGTTTGTATAAAAACGTCACCGTCATAAAATGTCTTTGACATGAGAACGATTATGATCGTCATCAACAAAAAAAACAATTTTGAACATACAAGAGGAGGGAGTTCCTTGGGCATCTGACAGTCATAAAATGTGTTTGACACCAGTTCCTTGGGCTCCTTTTGGAATGGCGGCGACGGCCAAGAATGCCGTGGTTATGATTTATGAACCGTTGTTGGTGAACACCGTACCCATCTAAGGCTCCGTTTGTGGGGACTTATTTTCACCGGTCCAGCAGTTACGAAGGTCCGATTCATGCGGTCGTAACCGCTTGACAGGTGAAAATAACTCCCCCAAACATTGCCTAAGAGACTTTATCCACTTTTATGTTCAAAACTTGTTTTTTTCTTAGGTATCATGCCAAACATATATTCTAGGAAGGTGGTGTTTTTGTCCAAACTCACACGACGAAAAATACAGTGCAAACAGAGCATATTTTTAAACGTAAAAGTGGAGGGAGTTCCTCAGGCGAGGCAGGGTGTTCATGAAAGTCGGTTGATAAACGCGATGTTCGCGACTGCCACCACTGTGCTAAACAGACCATTAGATCCGTTCACCAAATATTAGACATGATGACTGGCTACCAACGAAAGAAAACCCGAGAAGACGATGTCGAGTAAAAGATACATACATCAAACATTTACTTGGTCGTACATGAAAGAATTCAACGAAGTTTAAACACATTGCTAGGTTGATATGTGATGGGGTTCACCTGAACCTTCCTAGTTAAACCGGAGCACAATCAAAGACACACAGGGGAGTCAACAGGACCAAGCAATCCCGCACGACAGCGCCAAGCGCAAGCGCGCATGTAAGGACCATGTGTGCCTCGTGCACGCACAAGCCCTAGATGCGGCCACTCGCGCGCAGCGGCGCTGCAGCAGCGCCATGCGCGCGACGGCCTGCGCACGGCAGCCCGCGCGCAGCAGCGCTGCCGCAGCACTGCGCGTGCAGCTGCCTACGCGCGGCAGTGCTGTTGCGGCACCACGCAGCGGCCTACTTGCGACAGCCCGCGCGCGACAGCACTGCTACAGCACCGCGCGCGGGAGCCGACGCGTGGCCAGCACGCTGCCACGGCACCTTGCGTAGCACGCTGCCTCGGCACCGCGCGCAGTAGCCCGCACGCGGCAGCACTACCGCGCACACAACAGCCCCGCGCACGGCCACACTGCCCACGCGCAGCGGCCTGCGCCCGGCAGTCCACGCGCAGCGGCCTACGCGCGGCAGCCCACGCGCAGCAGCGCTGATGCGACACCGCGCACACAACACGTCAGCCCGCGCGACCGTCGGGTCGCGTTGCATGGCCGCTCCACGGCCGCCACCTCCACTGGAGGCTCTCGCCGTCCCCGACCGCCTCCTTCACCGCTAGCCACCTCCGTTTGTCGTTGCCTCCTCCGGGCACCTTGCCCGGGCCGCTTGAACTGCCCAGAGGGAAGGGGGCTCTCTCGTCATTTTGATAAAAATGGTGATCCAGGTGATCAAAATTGAGCAACGTCATTCGCCAACACAAATTCCTACCCGACACAATTACAACTATAACCCTCCAGAAAACTATTAATAGACCTCAGACCTTCATTTGAAGACAAACAACTCCAGAGGAAAGAGAGAGCTTTGAGGTTTTCGGTGAGATCGTAGACTTAGGCCGATTCTCCGCTCAAAAATTCTCTTCATTCTCCTTCTTACGCTAAGGATTTAACACTCTCAACACGCTCCAAGTCACGTCAACTGCCTCCGCAAGTGTTATCTCATCAAGGCTTCGCATCAACGAGAGCACTTTCTCCAAAAGCTCCGCGGGCTTAGAGAACTTTCCTGCTGTGATACTCCCACCTAGGTTCTGCGAGTCAAATAATTCCCGTGACGGGAGCGCTTCCATTGAGGCTCCGAGAACTTAGTCATTTTCCTCATTTTCTATAAATGTAACAGAGTTGCGGCTTGTCGACCTCCGAGATCAAATCATTTTTTGTAAAACTCCGAGAAGCTAGTGGATTTTGGCTCGGCAGAGTTCCACCCACGTGATTTTTCACCATTTCCGAGTTTTCCACGTAAAAAACGTCTCTTGTCATTTGTTACGGTTCATTTTGACTGTTTGTGTGTCCGGTCCGATTCCAAGATAAAGACAATCTGATTTCTCCTGACCGGGAAAAGACTATTTCTTTTGAAATCTCATGAAAGCCATTACATTTGACTTTGATTTTTATTTTGGGGGAGTTTGGATGCCCGCGTACTTCGTAGCGGTCATGAATTTAACGGACACAAACTGTCATTCGCGAACGTCTGATCTCACCCATGAAACCGCACCCACATTTAGGTTCAAAATAGTATTCATTTTTTTCTTGGGCAACAATCACAGCCGTTCTCGTGAGCAAAAAAATCGAGTCGAACGGACCCAAGTTAGACGGAAGTTTTGGTGATGAAAGAAATTGGGGAGTAGAGAGATGAAACTGATAGGAATTTAAATAAAAGTGAAATAAAACATTAATAAGTCAAGCAAATCCTCTTATTCAAACTAATTAAATTATAAAAATAAGAGATCATGAAAAATAATGCAAGAAAAAAAACTTGAATTTTTATTTGATTTAACTTATGAAATTAAATTATAATTGGTTGTTTAAACCAAGCAATCCATTTTGTGCTAAGTCAAATTTAAAATAATAATAAAAAAATCTTCTTAGAAAATATATTTTATTTAATATTAAACTCGCCCAAAGTATACATCAAGGAATAAGACTCTCTTTGTGGGAGACTTATTCACCGGTCAAACGATTACGATCGCATGAGTCAGATCTTACTTGATCGGTGAAAATAAGTCCCCTCAAATATCAGTCCTGAATATGGTGGCTATAAATCGTCATATGTGAATCCCAACCTCATCTTAGGAACTCAATCTCTTTTATGTTTAATACTAATTTTATTTTCTTGGCGGCCATCATAACCGTTGCCATGTCAAACATACATTCTATAGTGATGGTGTTTTTGCCCAAATTAACTTGAGCAAAAAAGCTATGTCAAACACATCGGTCGCGGTCGTGAACATGGAGCTTCATCCACTTTTATGTTCAAAACTAGTTATCTTTTCTTGATGGTGCGGTCACAACTACCATCATGCCAAACTCATCAAGGGAAAAAAAATCACGCGAAACGGAGCCTTAGGCTCCATTTGGTACGGTAGTGGCGGTCATGAACATGGGGGTTAAACTGTCATTCGTTAACGCCCATCTTAGAAACTTCATCAACTTTTATGTTCAAACGGATGATGTTTGTTAGATGATCCTTAACGAATGACGGTTTAACTCATGCGTTTATGACCGCCATCACCGTGCCAAACGGATCCTTAGGCTGGCACGTGGTGGCGGCCATAAAAGCATGGGTTAAAACATCATACGTTAAGAATCACCTAACAAACATCACCCGTTTAACGAATGACAATTTAACCTCCGAGTTCATGACCGCCACCACCGCGCCAAACGGAACCTAGGCTTCGTTTGGTTTGGTGTTTTGCTCAGGCGGCGGGAGGAGGGCTTTTGGAACCGGAGAGGGGAGGCCGCGGTTGGAATCCCTCCGTTTTCCTTCATTTCCCATGATGCGGCGGGTACAAACAGAGCAAACGCCGTCGTTGGCCATTTAGTTACCCGCCGTGCGACAGCGTTTGCCCCAAACGGAGAGCTCCAAATGCTGCGCTAAACGAAGTCTTAATCTACTATTAATTATCTAATAATCTACAATTATTGACCGACTGGAGTAAATGTACTTGAGAGGGTCAGCCAGCTCATCCCCAGCTTAATTATGTAATTAATTTAATCCAATAATAAAATATTATAATAAAAATTGACAGAGTCATGTAATTAACAAGAATATAAACACCAAATACAACATTGGAATGCCTATAAATTTGAATAAAATAAATTGTACTTTTTTTAAAAAAAAATTTGTCATGCATTAATTCCAATTTAAGAATAAATAGAACATGTCATAACTTATGCAAAGCTAGTGGTGTGCAAAAAGAACAGGAAAATCAAGAGCCGATCAGAATCAAACCAATCAATTTTGGTCGCTATTTAGTTGTTCGGTTTGGATATGGTTCTAGAAAAATCAAGAACTAATATTTTGGGTCAACTTTTAGTTGTTAGGGTCAGGTACCCAAAATCAAATGTCTAATAGCTATCGCTACGTTAGAATATGATAATCTAATATATATTCGCTATGTAATCCAAAAAAAAAAATTGTAACGAGCTTAGCATATAGAAAAATATGATTATGCAAAGAATTGCGTAAAAAAGAGCACGGTTTCTAATATTGTTTGAAGGGGAGCCTTGGCGCACCGGTTAAGGTGTCGTCATATGACCTTGAGGTCACAGGTTCGAATTCTGAAAGTAGCCTTTTTTACAAAAATGTAGAGTGAGATTTACCTACATTTCACCCTAGTTATGTGAGCCTTCCCCAACCCTCGTTGCGCGGGGATGCCTTTGTGCATCGGGCTGCCCTTTTTAATGTTATGGGCAACTCATGGACCCATTCTTAATTTTGATAAAACCAATACGAACAGACCCAAGTTGCACCCTAGATCCATATTAAGGGTTAGTTCAGAGCGACATTTGTTCTATCAGTGACATAAGTCGTAGTGATTGTGATCTACGTATTTAATCGAATAACGTCAAAGCAGGCTGTCATATACAATGTTATAACATATGCATCTAACCTCAAACCAATCGGCTAATCACACAAGCCTACATGATTTCATAATGTGAGACTATATTTTCAGCTTGCTTCCTCAGCTGCAGGATCCTAGGTCGTGATTAGTTGGGCAACATGAGAGCAGACTATTGTGTCCAAGCTGCGTTGCTCCGATATTATGCTAAAACATATACGTCGAACAAAAAAAATCAATTGGTTATAGGTGGAGAGCCCCTGAATTTATGTTGCTAGCACAAGTCTACATGAGATTTCTAATACAAGCCAAGGGTTATTTTCGGGGACCTCTCTTCAAAGTTTGCATAATTACAGTTTGCACCCCTCTAACTTCCAAAATTACCCCTTTATTTTCCGGGACCTCTCTTCAAAGTTTGCGTAATTACATGGATGTAATGAAATGTAAACATTCAGGGCCATCTTTATGTTCATGGATGTAAAGAAATGTAAACATTGAAGAGGATAATTATACTTTGAAAAGTTAGAGAGGTGCAAGCTGTAATTACACAAATTTCAAGAGGAGGTCCAGGTAATAGTGGTTAAATAAAAGAACAGTAGAAAAAATGTGGTTACATAGAGTGTTAAAATTGGAATTTTTTTGATACAACTATTAACTACTAGCACATTCCAACCAATTTTTTTAACAAATAAAATAAAATTTAAAACAAAAAACATTATTATCCAGGTAATAGTGAGGCTGCCAAATCTCCTGGGGATGTTGGGCTGGTAGATTCTTGCATTGCCTGCCCTCAAGTCAGTTGAGAATAGCATAATAAAATCATCTTTTGAGGGGCTCTCAGCATTTGAGTTCGCCCAGATTGATCCCCGCGTCCCTCAAAGAAGCAACCATCGCCGGGATATCGCTTTGTAAGAACTCCGCCAGTTCCTGATCAGAGTGATGAGAACCCGTAAATAAACTGTTGGAAAAGCCTAAACAGAATCACTGGGTTCTGGGGGGCTGCCCGGCAAATGAAGGAATAATTGTTCGCACCGATGCATTCTTTCCATCGACAAACAAGAAACTCATAGAATGATCGGTTTCCAATTTTACGATCAGAAGAAACAATTTTACAACCGCAGGCGGTAAATTTGAGATGGTAAGTTTTTAAAATGAGCATTTTGGGGCGAAAGTGTGGGTAAATGATTGTTTTTTCTTCCACAGGTTCGTATTTCTCCGTCTATCAGTATACCTTGCTCGAGCCTTTATCCCAACTATAGTTGTGTCGCCTATTTCTCTGTCTACTATTTTAAAAAAATATGATCGTTTTGTCATTAGAAATCAAGCAAAGGGCACACAAAAAATAGGCCCGACATAATTTATCTAAAGCTATGAGAGTATCATTAAGTCGTTTACTTGAGGCTATGCAAGTGTGAACAAAAAAAAAATCTCATTGGTGCTTAGGTGGATGTGTGGACACACGAGACTGGAAAAATTAGGAATGAATGTATCATGGATAAGACAGAAGTGTCACAAATTGTAGAGAAGATGCGAGAAGCCGACTAAGATGATTTGGACACGTACAAAGGAGACCATTAGAGGCGCCTGTTAGGCATTGTGAGAGTTTAGTCATTAGGCATGTTAAACTGGGGAGGGGTAGACTAAAAAAACTTGTAATGAAACTATAAGGAAATATATGATGTACATAGGCATTAGTGAGATTATGATAGGGCACAGTGGTGACAAAGGATTCATATAGGCGACCCCACTGTAGTGGGATAAAGGCTTTGATTGCTGTGTAGTGATAGAATCTAAGCATTCAATTGGTTATAGTTTGAACAAAGGAACTAAACCAAGTGCAGCAACCCCTCAAGTGTGGGGTCTTTGACAATCAACATGTGAACTTACTTTCAGTTGGGTGGTGCGATCACACTTTTCACAGCTCAAAATAAGCTAAGTTTCTTTCTCCTAACATAATTGAGTGGCTTCGCGTGTTTCAGATATGTTTGACCCCGGCGTGGGCCCATAACATTTCCTTCTCCGTTGGGATCAAGCTTGTCCACGAGCTGTGCTAGTAAGGGCAGTAAGTCAACCAATGGATCTGGCAGGGGTTTCCCGCGAAGGGCTTCAACTGAGAAACGTGGAAGACATTGTGAATCCTAGCCTCCGGTGGTAGTTGCAGTTGATAGGACACTGCCCCAATCCATTGTCACCTAGACGAGCCCATAGTATTTAGGACTCAATTTGTTGTAGAGGCACTTGATTGTCGGCATCTGGTGGTAAGGACAACATTTCATATAAAGTCGTGTATTGCAAAGGTGATCTCAAAGAAAACACCATCAATGCCTTCTGTCTTGAGGGAAGGGCAAATGGAAAGAAATGCATAGACACGTCGACCCAAATTTGGATCGGAATGGATAGCAAAAGTAAGAGACCTGTCGGGAGGCGGTGATTAGTCTTCTTCATTGGTAGACAGATCATCCTGCGATGAAGTCCTAAACACGCCTTTGAAACACTTCTAAAATTACTCTGCACGCATCGGTCTTGAGGAGCGCCTTGTGTCCCCTGTCATGGGTGCTCTCCAGTATGACGACAATGAAGGAAGAGGCCAATTTCAAATATAGACAGACCCTGTAGAGAATAAGGGCCTCCCGTGTGGCCCAACGTGAAGAGAGACGCCCTTCTCCTATGTGGTTGTGAAACTCGGACAACACAGGAGATGTTTGGATCTCTTGGTGACAATAAGAGAGCAACGCAGTCATGGGTTGAGAAATAGTGAAAAGACTCGCATCATTTATGTGATCTAGACGAGACAAGGCATTCTCCGCATGATTCAAGACTCCCACTTTATATTGTACGGGAAAGTCAACCACAAGAAGTTTGTCGACCCATCATTGTTGTTGTACTGTGCTAAGGTATTATTCGAGAAGATATTTCGAATTGAAATGGTTTGTCCAGATCAAAAAATTATGGCCCCAGAGATATGGTCATTAGAGTTGCACACCCTTGGCTAGGTTGATCAACTCCTGCTCGTAAGAGTTCAATTTTTGTTGTTGGTGGGCCATCTTCCAGCTAAAATATGCAATCAGATGTTCTCTTGCTGCAACAACGCACCACTACCCTGGCTCGAGGCATCACACTCCATCTGAAACTTGTTGGAAAAATCAAGGAGGCATACAATTGGTGCTGAGATCAAGGCATGTTAGAGCTCTTGGAAGGCTCCTATAGCAGTTCTCCCTGCATGAAATCATTTTTTTCAATAAGGCCACTAGTGGTTCGACAAAGGCGTTGTGCTCGCTGATGAAGCGACGGTAGTAACCAGTGAAGCCAAAAAACTGCAGAGATCGCACGGTAATAATGGTAATGGTCAGGCGATCACACCTTGGATCTTCCCTGGGTCCACCGAGACCCCCTCGCTATGCACCATATGGCCTAGGTAGGTCACCCTGTCCATGCCGAACGAGCATTTCATAGTTTTCAGGAACAACAGACGCTGACCGACTAGCTGAAAAATTGTGCGAAGGTGGTCGATAAGGTATGCCCAAGTCTTATTGTAGACCAATATATCATCAAAAGTCACATGCACATATCGTTGTAGGAGAGACTGGAATACCTCATTCACCAATACTTGGAAGGTGGAGGGGAATTGTTGAGCCCAAATGATATTAGTAGGAACTCGAAATGTCCATGATGGGTCTGAAACGTGCTCTTCTCCATGTCAGCAGGGCCTATGTGCACTTGATGGTACCATGAGCAAAGATACAACTTAGAGAAAAACAAGCCCCATGCAACTCATCCAGGATTTCCATCACGACTGGCACAGGAAACTTGTCCTTAATTGTCTTATTGTTAAGCTCACACTAGTCCACACAAAAATGCCAAAGTATCGTCGTTCTTGTGCAGCAAGAGGCCCCGAGATGAAAAGGGTGGAACATTACGGCGATGATCCCCTATTGGAACATAGCACTTTATTAGTGTTTGATCAAATTCTTCTGGAGAAATAGGCATCGTTAGAGGTGGGCAACCACGGGAACTGTACCCGGAATGAGACATGTGGTGCTCCTGACAACGAGGTAGGGAAGCCACAGCGGTGGGGTAAGAGTATTGTTAAACTCCTATAGCAAGTGGTTTAGCATACATGGCCACCCAAGGTGTAGCAAGTGGTTCTGCGCCCACTGTGGTTAATACGTGAAAAATAGTTTTCATCATCTCTTGGGGGCACTTGCCATTCCACCATCTGGGAGCTCTGTTACTAACGCATGGTGAGGCGATCAAAATCCCGTGTTATTGGCCTAAGAAGCGTAGCCATCAAACACCACCTAGAACCCCTAGAGGCATACTACATGGAGTTCAACCTAGGAGTGGTGTCCCTCCACCATGATGGGAACCCGACGACAAATTCCTGGGAACTCCATCGTATTCCTGTTGTCCACAGAAACATTGATGCGGGTGCGGCATGATGACGGGCTATAGACACTGTGTGGCAAGCTCGCGGATAAAGTTGTGTGCTCCCCGAATCAATAAGTACAATCAAGGGATGAGTTGCCTGTTTGACAAGCATTTGAATAGTGTGACCCAGTTTCAACCCAACAATGGTGCTCGGGGAGATCTCTGGGCCGTCCTCTTCCTCTTCCTCATCAGAGAGGTCATCCATCTCTAACAAAAAAGTGTTTCCAAAGGTTCCCCGGCCCATACTGGTCATCGTAGCTGAACATAGCTCCTTAACACAGCAGTCGGTCATTTCGGCCGATGAAAGCCAGCGTGGAAATAAGGGGCATGTCTCGTCTCCTTGGTGGAGGTGTGGTTGGGATGAGGGGCGGGGTTCCTAACTCCTAAATCCCTGGACGGGTCAAGGCCCATCTTGCAGCCAGTATACGGCCGGTTCATCAGCAATCTCTTCTTGCAAATCCGTGCAAGGCTCATGGCAGTAGTGAGCATTGTTTAGGTCTGGAATTTCACATCCAGGCGAAGATGCTCATGAATTCCTGCAATGAAGATAGGTACCTGCTCGGGAGTCGCAGAGAGCACGAGCTAAAAGGATTTGGAACCTATCCAATATTCATCGATGGAGCCTGTTTGGTTCAGAGAGATGAGGTCACCGATACAGTTGTTGCAAAGTGTTGGGCCGAATTGCATATTGCAAGTGTCCTTGAACTCGTCCATGTCAGATGGGGTCGCTCCCATTATAATTGTGTGAACCAATGTTGGGCGGAGCCCATGAGGTGATATGAGGCTACATTGATCCAGTCCTCCCATGTTATATCTTGGTTCGTGAAGAAGTGTATACAACGTGTGAGCCATGCGAAAGAGTCTTCGCAACCGTTAAAAATGACGAAGACCATTTTGACTTAGCAAGAAACGTCGCTCCTACTCCTGGCAGTGGTCCAGAGTTCGAAACAGGGTTGAATCAACAGATCATTGTGGGAGGAGCCCGAAGTGGGCCGTTGTGAGGGTTGTATACTGTCGAAGTGAGCGGAGAGAACATCTATCTTCACTGTGATGATCGATGTTAACCTCATGCTTACACCGGAACGACTACTCCTCGTCGGGACAACCGGAGCGCGCATATGGAAACCACGTTAATTATTTCGTGTAATTAATTGGCATTAATTAATTAATTGAAATTAATTAATATTAATAAGTATTATTTTTGTGCATTGTTTTCCCTCCCTCATCTATATAAGGGGAGTGTAGGTTTCTGAGATATCTCGGATGTATTAGGATTTTGGGCTCTCTTTGGAGAGAAGGATTATAGGAGGACCCAGCCTCCTTAATCTTGGTCGGAGCTTGCTCCGGATGTGTATCTGTGTGTTTCAATTAATGCAATCTTGTTTTTGTTTGTTTTCTGATCGTGCAATATTCTTGTTCGTAACAATGGTCCGACATGTCGCCCTCGTCCGCTCGTTTGACGTCGCCAAAGACCGTGTCACGATGGCCACCCGACTCGACCCCATCGCCATCTCCGTCTGTGCGCGCCTTGATCGGCAAACCGAGATGCTTGCCCACCTCCGCGCCTTGCTCCACGGTCTCAAAGCTAAAGTCGACGAGCTCCTCGAGTTTGACGAACTGGCTGGCGCGACCCAACCTCATGGTCGTCCGTCCTCAGCCGACGACCATTGTTGGTCTGATACGATAGATCTCGGCTCCCTGCCGCTTCTTGCTCAGTGTGGCATGTTCGACCATGCTCTGACAGCACCGACCTCCGCAGCAACTCAGATCCGGATCGACGCCATCACTTCCAGCTCTCGATTCTCACTCAGCTCAGCTTCGTCACTTCGCCCAGCTTCGTCACTCACTGTGCCCATGCGGCGTGCTCTAGCTCAGCTGCTTCTTCCGTTGATTGCGACATCCCACTTTTTCACCGCTTCACATGCCCTTCGACGAAGCGTCGTCGTCCACCAGCTTCCCTGCAGGCCCATCCGCCTAGTGTCTTTGAGCCCCGCACCTGTCCGTCCTCCATATTTGCACGCCTCCTCTAATTATTTTTTTCCCTTTCTTTTTTTGTCATCTGTCGCTGCCCCCACAAAACGCCAACCCACGCTTTATCACAGACTTTTTTTTACTTTTCTCTCATTGGGCCCCATCTCTCTCCCTCTCATTAGTGGTCACCCTCACTCATCTCCTCCAATTTAATTTCAGAAAACCAGCTTTCACCCCCATCTCCCCACCTTTTTTCCCTCTCTATCTGGTCCCAGGTTTCACTAACCTCCGCCACAAATTATATGTTCCTCCCATTCTTAAAGATCCCGACAAAAATTTAATACTTGACCTTGCGGGCAAGGTCGATTTTAAAGGGCGGGGGAATGTTACCTTAATGCTTACACCGGAACGACTACTCCTCGTCGGGACCACCAGAGTGCGTATAGGGAAAATGCCTTAATTATTTTGTGTAATTAATTGGTATTAATTCATAAATTGATATTAATTAATGAATATTAATTAGTATTATTTCCTTGTATCGTTTCCCTCCCTCATCTATATAAAGGGGGAGGAGTTTAGGTTTTTGAGATATCTTGGATGTATTAGGGTTTTGGGCTCTCTTTGGAGAGAAAGATTATAGGAGGACCCAACCTCCTTAATCTTGGTCGGAGCTTGCTCCAGATTTGTATCTGTGTGTTTCAATTAATGCAATCTTGTTCTTGTTCATTTTCTGATCGTGCAATATTCTTGTTCGTAATAATCGATATCATCCTTTAAAACATTTCCACAATTTGAGAGAGCGTGAAACTGCCTTCCTCCAAGGAAGCGGGTTGTGGACAGAGGAACAGAGGGATCGGAAGGCGGACCATGCGCACAACAGCCGTGAAGGACTAGAAGTAAAAGAGTCCTAGTATCTGAGCGGAAGAAAAGGCAGAGCAATGGGCTCACGTTAGTTGTCGGGGTCGGTTGCGGAAGAGTGTCGCAGGGAGTTGGAGCGTCGATTGTTGGGTAGGTGCAAAACCATGAGGATGTTAGTGACGACGATATGGAATTGTGTGGAAGCATTTAGTGCTAGGCATTGCAATGTCGATGCCGAAGTGTTGAGGGGAGGGGGAGGGAAGGGACGAAGGAGTCTGCATCATCATTTGGCTCTGATACCAAGTTGATATATGCTCCCGGTTGTGATGTGTTAGAGCGAGCGAGGGAGAAGCCCAAAAGAGGGTTTGAATTCCCTTTCCTTGATCTGAGGCATGCTATGGTGGTAGACAGAGTGCGGGAGGTGGAACGACCGAAGGTGTGCTCCTTCAGCGGGTGGTTCCAGTATTGTCAGGCACATAGGATAGGAGGAAGTAGAGGGAGGGAGAGAGATTGAGGGATTAATTGCTTGCTTCACCAACTTGGATTGCCTACCCATACGTAGAAGGAAACCCATTCACATCAGAAGTCCAAAATGCCTCCTCATTTAGGTCACCATACAAGTGAATTAAGATACGAAAAATTAAAGACATTGATTAGCAAGAAAAAGATAAAATAAAGATAACAAGCTGTGCTCAATCCTTGAGTGGCTTTGCGCTTCTCTGATATGTTAGACCCCAAAATGGACCCATAACACTATGGTCTATATTAAGTGCAAAGGTTATACGAGTTTCACGATGTGCGCTAAATTCTCAATACAAATGAAATAATGGGTTTACTTGACTAATAAATCGAGTTGCTTTGTATTTAGGGCTCATTCAGGGTATGTTTGAAAACCGGCAGGAGGCCATTCCGGCGGGGCCGATCCGGAGGCGCGGCGTTTGGGAAGAAAATGTGATATCCCTTTCACAATGGCCGGCAGGGCCAAGCCAGAGGCGCGGCGTTTGGGAAAAAAATGCGAGCTCCGGTTCACAACGGCCGGAGGCGCTACGTTTGGGACACCAGCGCGCCTTCCCTTTAGCGATGGCGGGCGTGAACAAGAGGACGGGAGCCATTTTCCCGCTAGAACTGCAGCACCAGCCACCGTTGCAACCGGCCGGTTGGGACACCCGGGTGCCGTTTTCTCGCTCTTCCCCGGAGTGCCACCGGGCCGATTCTCAGCCGACGGCGCCACGAGCACCGGTTCACAGTTCACACCGGCCGATTTCTCTTCTCCGGCTCGGCCCCGCCAGATTCTCAAACAAAGCCTCGGTTGCTTGTAGATTGTAGATAGACCATACGTTATGTTAATTAGGGTGAATATAATCTTATTCAATAGAGGAGTCCCTTATATATAGGGGAAAATACATCGTAAATAATTATAAGGCGAAATACGGTCTAACACTCCCCCTCAAGTTGGGCATGTTATATTTTTCATACCCAACTTGTCAATACAAGCACAAAAAAGATTTCCCCCAAGACTCTTAGTTAGAATATCAGTTAATTGCCCTCTGAGGAAACAAACGGTATGCAGATAATCTTCTTTTCAATTTCCTCCTTAATGAAGTGTCTGTCCACTTCGATATGCTTGGTGCAGTCATGCCGGACGGGGTTGTTGGCAATACTGATTGCAGTCTTGTTGTCACAATACAACCGGATAGGATTAGACTCATTCAAACCCAAGTCACACATGAAAAAGCATATCCATAATCCTTCACATGTCATGTGTCATTGCTCTAAACTCAGCTTCAGCGCTGGACCTTGAGATGACATATTGTTTTTTACTTCTCCAAGTGACTAAGTTTCCACCAACAAATGAACAATACCCTGATGTAGATCGTCTGTCTCCAGCCCAGTTTGCATCGGTAAAAAATTCAATCTTCAAGTCTGTATTGGGAGTGAACAAGATCCCTCTTCCTAGTGAAGTCTTCAAATACCTCAAGATTTGATGAACATTCAGATGTCTCGTCTTTGGGGCATGCATATATTGACTAACGACTCCAACTGCATATGCTATGTTGGGACGGGTGTGGGATAGGTAGATTAATCTTCCAACAAGGCGTTGATAGTCAGTCATTTTTTCAATAGGATCACCATCATCTCTTCCAAAATTATTATTCACCTCCATAGATGTATCAGCAGGTCAACAGCCACTCATACCAGATTGTTCCATCAAATCAAGGATGTATTTTCTCTGACATGAAGATACCCCATTTAGATCGTGCCACCTCAATTCAGAAGAAATATTTCAGTTTCCCCAGATCTTTTACATCAAACTTTCTTGCCAAATTCATATTTAAAACTTTTACTTCTTCAATATCATCTCATATTATGACGATATCATCAATATAGACAATGAGAGCAGTTATTAGATTTGTGCTTTGTTTAATAAACAAAGTATGATCAACATGACTTTGTTTGTATCCAAGTGAAATCATGACTTCATGGAATCGACCAAACCAAACCCTCGGAGATTGCTTCAAACTATAAATTGCCTTTTTTAAACGGCACACTTTCCCTTCAGATCCGGAAGGGGAAAACCTGGAAGTATAAACATATATACCTCTTCATCTAAATTTTCATGAATGAAAGCATTCTTCACGGCCAATTGGTTAAGTTCTCAAATCTTGCACGCATCACATGATAACAAAACTCGTATGGAGTTCATTTTTGCGACAGGGGCAAACGTGTCTTGATAATCAATTCCAAAAGTTTGAGTATACCCCCTTGCAACCAACCTTGTTTTGAATCGTTCAACCAAACCTTCAGAGTTCTGTTTTACGATAAACATCCACTTACAACCGACGACCTTCTTTCCAGGTGGAAGATGCGTTAGGTCCCAGGTACAATTTTTTCCAAAGCATTCATTTCCTCAATCATAGCCTCTTTCCACTGTTGATGCCCAAGAGCCTCCTGTCATGTGGATGGGATGGAGACAGAAGCGACCGAGAAGACAAAAACATTGTAGGAAGAAGTTGGAGTCTCATAAGAAACATAATGAGATAGTGGATGTTGGGTGCAAGATCTAGTACCTTTTTGAAGGGCGATGAGGAGTTCAGAACGATCCGTTGACAGAGCTGGCATAGTGCAGGTGGCGTAGGATGAGACTGTGTTATCTCTACTCCGTCTGGTGTACACATGTAACTCCTTTTCTTTATAGGGAGGCTCCCCCTTATTTGGAGTCCCAGCAACATGGAAAGAATGTGAAGGAGGAATCGGCAAGGGTAAAACAGGTGAGCTCACTTCACCCGTATATGTGTGCTCCCCCTTAAGTGAGGGCACGTAATAAGGTTCAGATTCACGAAATGAAAAGTTCATCGTGACAAAAGACCTTTTGTCAGGGGATGATAACATTTATACCCCTTCTGAGTGAGAGAATAGCCAATGAACAGACATTTAAGAGCCCGAGGGTCTAGCTTGGACTTACTTGGAGAGTGTATATGAGAGAAGAAGGCACAACCAAAAATTTTAGGTGATAAAGAGGTCAGAGTCACCCCTGAGGTAGTAAGAGGGGATTGATGTCCCAGTACTGAAGAGGACATGCGATTTATGAGATAGACAGTCATGAGAACAGCATCCCCCCAGTAATATTTTGGAAGGTTCATAGTGAAGAGTAAGCAGCAAGCCACCTCTACGAGGTGACAATTCTTGCGTTTCACAACTCCATTTTGAGATGGAGAGTGGACACATGAGGTTTGATGCAGAATGTCATGAGCAACAAGATAGTCTTGCAATGGAGCGTTGGCATACTCTCGACCATTATCACTACAGAGGATTTTAATTTTCGTAGAAAATTGAGTAAAAACCATGACATGAAAATTTTGAAAGATAGAAACCACCTCATTTTTAGTTTTCATCAGATAAACTCATGTTGTGTGGGAGAAACAATAGATAAATGTAACAAACCAAAAACATCCAGAAATAGAGGCAACAGAGCATGACCCCCACACATTCGAATGAAGAATATGAAAAGAAGTTGTACTAGGTAAAGACACATGATTAACATGAGTACGATGATTTTTGACAACACATGTCGCAAATAAAAATTTTAAAACATGAAGACGAAAAAACAGGAAATAAAAGTTGAATTGACGCAACGAAAGGATGGCCAAGACAACGATGCCAAGTAAGCAAGGTGGAGGACTGCGAAGAGTGGAGAGCTTGCGGTGGCATAGCCTCGAAAGTGGAGTCAAACATGTATAGGCCCTCCTTCATGCTGCCATAACCAATCACCTGTCCCGTCTTTAAATCCTGAAAGACACAATGAGATGGAAAAAAGTAACGGAGCAGTGAAGAGAATTAGTCAAATGACTAAGAAAGTAGACTACGGGTGAACTTTGGAAATGAACAGAGGATAAAGTGAGAGAAGAACAAGGAATGGAGCCCTTCCCAGCAATGGAAGAGAAGGACTCATCAGCAATGCTCACTTTATCCCTGCCTGAAAGAGGGGAATAGGAAACAAAATCTGAAGCAGAACCAGTCATGTGATCGATGGCGCTTGAATCGATAATCCATTGAGTAGGACAAGTAGAAGCGGAGTTGGCACTCGAGGCACAAGTGTGGGCAAGGGCAGATGACGGCATATGGGCATTGATAGGCTCAGTAGTAAGGTCGTGCATCAAACGACGAAGGGCTTGTATCTCTTCAGCAGAGAAGGATGACGACTAAGAGGAACCACCATCAAAAGTCTCGATCAGGTGAGCAGAGTGAGGAGATCGGCCTGGAATCCGACCACGACCGCGACAACCACGAGAAGTCGATCCACCTCAAGGAGGAAATCCATGGAGGCTATAACAAGTATCCTGAGTAAGACGAGACTTGCCACAATAGTCACATGTGAGGTGATCTCGATCTGTCGGCTAGGGCTTGAAATCACGAGGAGCGCAGCTGCCAAAATGGGGTTGATAAGCCACTAGCGCAGATCCCTCTGGAAGGTTGGAGATGGTCCAGGACTGTCATCGATCAAACTCTTGTTGAACAATATTGTAAACCTCAGGAAATGAGGGAATAGGAACACGCCCCAAGATTTGGATCGTAATCTGATCGAAATCTTTGTGCAAGACATGTAGGAACTCAAATACCTGATTTCTATCTTCGCGATTCTTCAGCAAGAGTGCATGCGTAGTGCATACCATGACGAGAGATTCAAAATGATCGTACTCTTGATAGAGCTGGGTAAACTCAAGGTAATAGCCTGAAGGTGGACGATCCCCCTGACGAAGATTTCCGATCTTGCGGCGAAGCTAGAAGATTTGGGCCACATTCCCCTTGCGGGAATAGGTAAACTCGGCGCGCTTCCATATGTCTGCAGCAGTATCCAGGAAGAGATAATTTTGTGTAATCGATTCCTGCAAGGAGTTGATAAACTATGACATGACAAGCGAGTTTTTGACTCCCACTTAGGCCAAGCAATAGAAGTAAGAGTCAGAGCAGTGGTGGTACCATTGACGTAGCCAAAGAGATGTCGACTCTTCAAGGCAAGGGTAATAGAGCGGGACCAAGCCAAATAGTTGGTGTCATCAAGGCGGATTGTGGTAAGCTGTGAATAGAGGTGATCTTGACGAGCCCGGGTAGATCCAGAGGGGGTCATGAGAGTACAGAAATCACTAATCTCCAACATGTAACAAAAGTAACCAAACCGCCAAGAAAATTGAATAGGGAAGAGAAGAACACCGTATCAAAGAGAAGAAGAGCGAACAAGCATCAATGTAGGATTAAAAGTCACGATCCACGACCACAATGGAAACCCTAGATTGAAGATTTGGAGACATCAAACTGTTAGAATGTCACAAAACTTGAGAGGGAGGACAAGGAAGGTAAAGCGAAACTTATACCAAAGTTTGAGGTCAATCGGACAGTCGGAGACCCGTCCGGGGAGGCATCAACGCCGATCGGCTAACATATTGTCGTGCACCGATCGCCGTTGTAGAAGGGTTGTGGGTCGCAGAAAGAGAGAGAGAGAGAGAGAGAGAGAGAGAGAGAGAGAGAGAAAGGAGGGAGAGATGAGCGACGGGAGCGGGGCAGTGCGGAAGCCCGACGACGGGAAGCGGAAGCGAGGAAGAGCGTCGATTGGGAGTCGGTTTGTGGAAGACTGTTTGCGGAAGACTTAGCCGATCGTGAGAGGCTTTGATACCATGTTAATTAGGGCGAAGATAATCTTATTCAATAGAGGGGTCCTATATATAAGGGAAAATACATCGTAATTAATTATACGGCGAAATACGGTCTAACATGTTCTTTTTATAAATAAATAAAAATTAAGTAGATGTTGATTTGTAGATGCATCCAATATATCTTGGTCAACACTTACAATTATATGAATGATATATTCAGTACATAAAGATTTATATGCATATTTAGAGCCTACACATTCCTTGAAAAAAATATAATAATTGCTTAACATTATATAGGGTACGAGAAGTGGGCAATTTTGATCCATTAACAGGTGTTTGCTCGCATAAAGAAATTTCATTATCAAATGAGAATGATGTAAATATCAAATTCTCTAAGAAAATGCAGGAAGAAATAAGTAATAACTTTACCTCCTTGTCTTTTCCCTTCTTTATCTTTAAGAGCTCAGATGGCCATTCATTGACCAACTTTTGAACTTCATCTGCAACAAATGGCTTCTTAGAATCTGGAAGTTCCTGTGGAATGTATCACAATAATCCACATCAAAATTAACTGATGGTAAGAAAGAAAAGCATACATAATATTTCAGCAGAGTCTGGGAGGGGAAAGGGATAGCAATAAGACAAATTTAGAAAATAGATGATTTTATAGTTTTATTAATAACATCGTTGTTGAACCCGGAAATCACGGTTCAACGAGGAATTCAGACCGGAGTGGTGGCTTGCCCTTAATTCTCCCGAGCCAGAACACTAGGCTGAAGTTTTGGAGTTTGAAACCTCTCTCACCAAAACTACAAACAGACCCCCGAGCAGCAGCGAAGAGGTCCCTCCACACACACGGAAGATCAAAGAGCACTTCCCCTCTTAAGTCAATGTTGAGTTGGGCACCCTGTAGGGCCTTGAGAACTCCCGACTGACCACCAAAAAACCACGGTGAACAGTGAGTTGAAGCTCTTGCCAACCAAAAGGAGAGAGAAGCCAGTGAGAGGTCCTCTCCAAAGGTGTCATTGAGGGTCTATTTATAGTTTTCTAAAGTTGGTCTGTGAATAACGAAATCCCGTTGTTTAGTTTTACTAAGTGCAGCCCAAATTGGTTTGCAAACAGCGAAATCTCGTTGTTTGGAGTGGCTAGTGGCAGGCCAAAATGGGGCTTCCACGAAATATAGAATTCACATCACAAGTGCACCCCTCAATGGGAGTTGTTTATTGTACTAAAACTTAAAATAAACTCGGAGGGAAGGTTTTGGTAATTTCAACAATAGATGGGTCTTTGTAATTATGCAGTCACAAGAGAGATTCGGTAATCAGAGGACTCTCGCAGATGGACTACTCCTCACACCAATAAGGTACTGATGCATCCAGCGCCGCATACGAAGACGCGTGACATCAACATGCGTCAGTTATATTTTGTAATTTTTTTCTATCAATTTTTCTATGCACCGATGTTAATTTGAGTTCCGGCTCATCGGTTTGAACACACGGTGAGACCTTAAATAAATGGTCCGACAATTTGAGTACTTAGGACGAAAGAGGCAAGTTTACATTAATTATAAAAGTAAAAGGTCAAATGGGAAATAAAATCAAATTAAAACATATAAGAATATTCTCCATTAAAAACATTCCTTGGGAGACTAGTTTTATGAAGTAAAAATCTGAAAGTATTTGATAACCCCCCTCATTAGGAAGATTCAATGGGCGGGTGAGTTAGAAAATAACTATTCACGAAACATTTCAAAGGCCAAAATTTTAATCCCACCTTTAAAATGGCCCCAGGATGACAAAAAGCGGCAGCCAGGGAATACAAAAAACGACGAACTCATTGTTCCCCTATTATCCCGATAACCTAGCCTTTAGTTCATTGCTTAAGTCAGATCCATCTCCTCTGCCGACACAAAACCATGCAGCTCCAGCGAACGCTCAGTGGGCACCATTTGTCCGTCAACCTCGGCGATGCCAGGGCGCGACTCCGTCGTCTTCATCATCGCCGCTCAGTCTGCCGAGGATATCCTTCTCCTTAGGTTCGTTATCGACCTCGGCGTTCTACTCCAGTGACAAGAGGGATTTCCGGTTGACTCATTCCAGCAGGCTCCAACGGCACCCACGTCCATCTCCACCAGCATCGTACACTCGGCGCCCGAGTCGACGGGCTATTTTTGAAAGGAGACTCTGTTTCATTTCAAACCCAGTGTAGACTAATTTGATGTGGATGAACCTCGCCGTAGTTCGTGAATATGTCTGGGGTAATTCAGCCATATCTCTTGCTTCACTTATTAGCGTAGATTTTATGCAACTCAAATAATTAATTTAAGCGTTCCTCGGACGTTCCTACTATTTTGTATTGTTGTTTATCCATAACTTATTGTCTGTGATTTGTTTGTGAACGGAATAATCTTGCGACGAATTTACTCGTAAACACTTAAAGAATGTGTCTTCAAATAAAGAGTAACAACTTTAGTGAAATTCATCGTTGAGAGAGTTGTTACGCGCAAGAATTCAATTTTTGGGCACTCTCAACCTACATCAGGTACTCATCCCTAGTATACAGAGTACTCGCATGATCTTTGTTGATCCTCACCCCTCGATTGAAGCCGGTTGACCACCTTTTTATAAGCACTTTGGACTCCTGTTTCTCGCAGCTACTCTGCTTACGGTCTCGTTGGTCGTGATACTCGGCCTCCTTTGCTTGAGCACGATCTCGCAACTCCTCTGCAGTCGGTCTCGTCAGTCGCGATCTCGCAGCATCTCTGCTTGAGAACTGGAGTGATCTCTCAGCTCCTCTACTCCTCAGTCCCTCGAGACTGATCTCGTTGCGCAATACTCAACCCCCTTTGCTTGAGCACGGTCTCGCAACCCTTCGGCAACTGATCTCGCCGGTAGTGATCTCGCAGCTCCTCTGCTTGAGAACTGAAGAGATCTCAAAGCACCTCTACTTTTGTCCCAAGAGAATAATCTCGCCACACAATCTTGCCGCATGATCTCGCCGTTCGTGGTATCGTCGTTTTGCCTTGGATCTCGTTGCCCGTCGTGGTCGCGAGCTCGCCGCTCCTCTGCTTGAGAACTGGAGCGTTCTTGCAGCTCCTTTGCTCCTTAGTCCCTCTTGGTTGACCTGTTACTCATGTGTGGGACCATGTGGGTTTACTCCAAGAGCTCGTTGCAGCACTTTCTCGGCATTTACCTCCTGAGCTTGTTGTTTTTTCACTTGAGCTCGTCGAACCCCTATTCTCTCCCGAGCTCACCACATCTCTTTCTCGACTATTTCCACTGATGCTAGTGGGACCTCTATTTCTTCTCCTTCTCTCCCAACAATGTCTCATCACACGAGAATGAATGTTATGTCCGCTACCACCACCCTCCAAACACTTGCTCCAGACCTCCTTCCTGACGTCCGGGATGAACTCCGTACTACCATCTCCCTCATCGGGAAGAAAAACTTTGTTGAGTGGGTACACTCTGTGCGTCGCACCCTCCAGACAAAAGGTCTCCTTCACCATATCACTCGTGATACCCCAGCTGAGCCTACCAAATAGTAGCTCCGGGATGATGAAAGTGTACAGTCATGAATCCTTAACCCTATGGACAGTGAGCCATATCCTATGACTATGCACCACGAGACCGCTAAAGTTATGTGGGATGAATTGAAGGTCATGTACTCTGGGCAAGACAACCTTTGTCATCTATTTGATATCTTTCGAGATCTCCAGGTGGTTGAACCTGATTCTGACGGTGATCTGACATCCTTTGTGGCTCAATACAGGACACTAATTGAGGTCAGGGTTCAGCACCAGCCTCGAACATTGGATCTTGCTACCCAACGTGCTCATAAGGAAGTTGTCAGCATTGCTCTCATGATGGGCGTGATAACTACCTCATCTACACAGTGTCTATGTGAGCATGATCTTGAAGGTGACTCTACTTATTGATATCCCCAAACATTTCTCTCCTACCCTCCTCCAACACTCTTCTGACACTCGTCCTTCACCACCTGGGTACCGTAGAGGTCGTCATGGATCTCGAGGTAGTGGGCGCGGTGGACGCAATTGCTCCAAGGGGCAGAACACTCTCCTATGTACCTATTGTGGGCAGGCAAATCATATTGAGGCCACCTGTTACTACAAACATGAGTTCCCGCCACATCCCTCCACCTCTCAGCACCCCGCTTCTCCTGCGGTGGATAGTTGTACCAACTATCGCTCTGACATTGACACCTTGACGAAGAACTATAACATCCTCGGAGACTAGTTACACGGACGTCTGGCTCTGTTGTCTCTATCTCCAATGAAGGTATATCATGATTCTGTCATAGTCATTTTTGGACAGTGAACTCAAGGGGAGACAAATCATATCACTCGCAGAAGCCTTCTCAGTATTCGGATTCTTCGTATCTGAAGTTTATCATGGTGGCCAATGGTGATACCACCCCAGTCTGTAGCTCTAGTGATGTGCTCCTCACTCTGTCCCTATCTCTCTGCTCTGCTTCATGTTCCTGGCACTAAATCTATTTTTCTCTATGTTAGTCATCTTACTAATGATCATGAGTGTTCCATCACCTTTTTCTTTTCTTTCTTTGTGGTGCAAGATCGACGGACGCTGAATATTACTGGTAGAGAATGACCGTCAAATGGGCCCTACACTCTAGATTTCCCCACCTAAATTCCCTCCTCTATTAGCTCTGTGGATTGGCATCAGCGTCGAAATCATGCTCCTCTTTCTATTCTACCGAAATCTCTTCCTGATTTTCCTTTTTTTGGATTTTACATGTAACTCCTATATCTATAGACAATAACATCGCTCTACCCTCTCCACCATTATACTCGGAGCTCTGCACTTTTTGATTTAGCGCACTCAGATTTCTAGGGCCCGTATAAAACTGCTATTATCTATGGATTTTGTTATTTTCTAAAATTTATTAATGATCATTCTCGCATGACATGATTGTATTTGGGCTATCGTTTTGAACTACTGCATGTTTTCGCTCTTTTATTGCTGAACCCATACTCAATTCTCGCGCTCAATAAAATTCCTTAGAACTAACAATGCACACAAATACACGAGTCACGATTTCCAGAACACTTGTGTTAAGTTTGGTATTATCCTCCAAACCTCATGTGTCTATACAACGCAATAAAATGGTGAGGCCGAATGGAAGAACCACCGCCTCCTCGAGGTGCCTCACACCCTAATGTTTCAAATGTAGGTCCCCAATATTTATTAGCACTTTTCCATTTCCATTGCGTGTTATCTAATTAATCGCATGTTCATGCCCTCTTCCATTCTTAACTTGGACACGTCGTTCTCCATCCTCTTTCCTTCGCAACACCTCTTCCCTTTGACTTGTGTGTTCGATAGTATTTGCTTTGTCCATCATCTTGATCCTGCCATGGACAAATTAGCACCATGCACAGCCAAGTATATGTTTGTTGGCTACTCTCGCACATAGAAGGATTATGTGTTATTATCCCACTACTTCAACATTCGTTACATTTGTGGATGTTACCTTCCATGAGGATCAACCTTTCAACTCCTTGACTTCTAATGATATCTTCTTACCTGATATCCCATGACCTAATGCCCCTATCAAAAACAATGCCCCTCCTTTGCTTCCAACACCACCAATCATACTCCCACAATCACCTCCTCCTCCTCATGTCTGCACCCACCGTCGTACCTCATCTAATGCCCTAAAACAGCTACATCATACCGATGAGACTCCACGTCCAACTAAACCGCCCTCGACGTCTACTGCTCACCCTCTCTCTCACCATGTCTCCTTAATCCGCTTGTCTCCTGAACTTCACAGGTTTATGACTTCTCTGTCTACGCAAGAGGATCTTTAGTATCCGGGGTAGAGGTCTAAGATGGATGAATAAATGGCAACCCTCTGGGCAAATCAGACCTGGAACCTTGTCTCACTTCCTCCTGGACACTCGTGTCGAGTGCAAATGGGTCTTCACTGTGAAGCATCGTCCAGATGGGATGCTTGAGCGCCTCAAAGCTCATCTTGTGGCTTGCAGGTTTACTCAACAACTACGAAGACACATTCCCCCGGTTGCTAAGTTGAATACCATTTGGGTCTTAGTCTCCTTGGTCCTCCATCGTCATTGGTCGTTGCATTAACTCGATATCAAAAATGTCTTCCTTCGTGGTGATCTCATTGAGACTGTCTACATGCAGTAGCCTCCTGGTTATGGAACCACAGAGGAGTCCCTTATCTGCAACCTCAAGAAATCTCTTCATGGCCTCAAGCAGTCTTCTCGAGCTTGGTTTGATAAATTCAGTAAAGTCATTTGAGATTTTGGCTTTACTCAGAGCTCGGCGGACTTCTCCCTGTTTACTAGTCACCGTCCGGCCGGCACAATGATACTTCTAGCATATGTTGATGATACTTCTAGCCCCCTCTCGTTATACGATACTTCTAGCAGAATGTAGACGTTTCTCTTCATAGGACATCATCTCGAGAATATCTTATTTTTTCAAGGATGATTTTTAAACCAGAGATTTAGACAACCTCTAATATTTCTTGGGCATCGAGGTAGCTCATCGACAAGATGGACTAATCTTGTCTCAACGGAAGTACTGCCTAGACTTTCTTCACAATGTAAGCTATTCAGCAAGCAAACTTGCAGACACGCAAATGAATGCCAACCAAAAGCTCTGTGCTCATATGTCCAACTCAGATTTGCTTCTCCCTAATTTGGAGTACTATTATCGCCTAGTTGACAAGCTTATCTATTTAACTGTCACACGACCCGATATATCCTTTATCGTTTGGGCGGTCATCCGTTTCATACATGCTGCTCGGATGTCCCACCCCAGGTTGTCGAGCGAATTCATTGATATTTGAAGACTACCCCAGACAAAGGCTTGTGTATAAGCGCTCATCTTCTTTATCCTTGTTTGCCTACTCTGATGCAAACTATGTCGATTCTCTTGGTGATCATAAGTCTACAAGCGGTTATTGCATAAACTTTGGAGGACACCTAATCACCTTGCGAAGCAAGAAGCAAACGGTGGCGACGCACTCGTCTACAGAGGTTGAGTATCGTTCAATGCATCTCTTGTTTCTGAACTCACGTGGTTGGAAAGTCTTCTTACTGATTTTGGTGTGAAACTCTCATTTCTGGCAGTTCGTCGTTGTCATAGTAAGGTTGTTATCCATATCGCCAAAAATTCCATTTTTCATGAACGTACCAAACATATTGAAGTTGATTGTCATTTCATCAGGGAAAGGTTTCAGCTCCGCAAACTTGATTTACGACGTGTGCCCGTTGCTGAGCCGATTTCTGATGTTCTCACCAAGGCCTTACCATACCCATTATACTGGCAGTTCATTTCTAAGTTTGACACTTACAATTTGTATGCTCCAAGCTTGCGAAAGAGTGTAGAAATATTGACTTAGCCCATGTACAAAGACCAAGTAAAGGCCCGTTGTTAGCATATTTAGTTTAGTCCCACATCTTGGTTTGGAATTGACGTTTCACTCCTCTTTCCTATATATGTATGTACAAAGCCTTGTATTGATTGATGAAGTAGAAAAGAAATAAATCATTTTCTTTTTGAACTCTGAATTTCACACACACACACACACATATATATATATATATATATATATATATAGAAATATATATATATATTAGTGACTTATATTAAATACATAATTTCATTTATTAAAAAATATTGCATTGATATGGACACATGAATATGAACTTAACTTCTAATGTAGGTTATAGTGCTAGTAATTATAGCTATCTATAATATATATATATATATTAAAAGACTAGGTAACCAATGAACTTCTTGAGAATATGGGACACTCTATCTAAAATCAATTGGTTATAGGCTGTTGCTTAGGTTCTAACATGGTACAAGAGTAAGCTAGGCACAATAGTAATCCCTGCATTTCCCAATTAAAAAAAAACGTGTTAGAAGCCAAAGATCATGCACATGTGAGAGTGTGTTGAGAATATAGCCCTACTCTTATGCATTTAATATAGATTTTGAGTCTCTCCGCCTACAACCAATTAGTTTTAGGTTGGACGCATAAGTTCTAATAATTATTATTATATGAAATAGCATATTGCATAGTAATAATATTAGAGCAACCCATCTTATCAACACCAAGTAAAATGGAATATCCCATCTTATCAACATTATCCAGTCATGGCATGGCACTTACAGATGCTGTTTAAAAGGTCAAGTTCTAATATCAAAATGCTGCATGAAACTTCCCCTTCACAAAACTCTTTAATTCGCCACTTTTGGTAAGCACAAGTCAGATATTACTATCAAGCATATTGGTAGAGTAAAAAGTTCAAAAATCAAGTAATGTGGTGTCAGTTTCGAAAAGACAATCTAATTCTTATTAATTTACTGCCAGAAATGTTAGTAGGCCAACCTGAAAAAGAAGACGAATGATAGCAGCAGCAGCATCTGGCTTCCGTTCAATAAGATAAGCCTGCAAATGAAAGTTATTCAAGGATACAATATATCAAATTTTGATATCCATCACAACAAAGCATAATGTATTACAAGAACCTAGGCATGTTTCTCTAAACCCAAGAAGTTCATAGTTTGTCATTAAGATCATTAAGCACGAGTTTTTACAAGATAGTAAAAAATGAGGAAAGCTAAAATTAAAATTAAACTGCAAATCTCGAACTATTTTACAGAACTAATCAACCATTAAGTTATGTAAATGCATCATTCTAATAGCATAAACACAACATTCTATTACATATGAAGAACCAACAAAAGAGTAATTGATACCCTGATATAGGCTACAAGAAGATAGAAAACTTCCATGGATGGGCAAGCACATGAGCACGATGACATAAACAGATTCAAAATTCAATATTTTACTACGGTATTACTTACAGAAACAATTCTAAAGTAAGCTGTCCTCCATAAATTTCTCGTATAAGATGAATATAGAAAGATGAACATAGTAATATGTATCATCGGGAAAAAAACATATGTATGCTTCAATATTGAGGTACGGTGGGTATAAGCAAATCAAAGTTCACGAGCCGAAAGCATATACCTGACATAAATGTTACAAATGGGTTTGAGATCGCACCCCACGCATCTATCTATGCCATTTATAAAGAAAAAATCTCTTTGCAATGCATTATACCATCAAGTTAATCATAGCCATCTATTTTTTAATTTAATAATTCTTATTTTAGTGATTCATGATTTAGTAATTCTAATACATATTGTGGAAATAAATATTACATCATATAAATAAAATTAATGCATATTGCGGCCATGCTTGTAGCCTGTCTATTTGTAGCTGAAAAGTGCCTATGCATTTATAAAGGGAAAAACCAACTACAAACAGAGCATGCCATCTAAGTCATCCGGGATTAGTTCCAGAAACTCGGACCTAGCAAAGGAAAGACCATGCCAAATAAAATTACAAGTCTGCCCTAAATTTCGCACAAAAATCGGCCAATGGATTAGCCTCCCACTGGACATGGTGGAATAACACCTGATTGAACTCAGTAAGAATGGATAAGTCGACCTCCTGAAAGATTCCGTCCAACCAAAAAGAACGTCTTAACGTATTGCTACAATAGTTGAGAACGTTCATGCAGTCACCTTCAATTATAGCACCTTTGGCCTCGATAAGAGAAGGATGAAGGAGTAGCTTGATAGCTAGGATCGCCTCCGTCACGACCCTGCCCGGGTCCCCGTGAAGAAAAACCTGATCCGGCAGCCAGCAAAACCTCACCTTTATCATTCCGCACCACAATGCCGACACCCGCACGGGTGTTCGGAGAGATAGCTCCATCCGTATTATTTTTTATCCATCCAGGCGGCGGAGGGCACCAAAAAACTGCAGGAGATAGCCCTGAGGGCTAGTTGATCCTCCAGTACCGCCAGAAAGAATAATTGGATGGGCAGCTAATATTTTCCATAATAGTGGCTGCAATGACCGTAGGTGTGTTGAAGTCCCGACCATGAAAATTAGCGTCTCTAGCCTGCCAATTTTGATAGATAGCATAACAAAAAAATCCGAAACAGGCCAATCTTCATCTTGCCGGCGTTGTTAACCATGGCAGGGAGTGCTGCCCAGGAAGAGATTGCAGGTAGGCAAATCCCCCACGCCAAAGGGCGGTGCCAACAGCGTTTAGATTGGAGCAGCGGGTAAGGAGGTGATCCCTGTTTTCAAGAGTAGCGCAGCCCCAAGGACAAGACGACGAATCGGCAAGACCGTGTCGGGAAAGCCAACATTTCGTCGGGATGGCATCTTTCTGCCATTCGCCACCAAAACAACTTTTGCGGGGCCGGAGGCCTAAAGCTTTAAACCAATTGTACTCATTGGTGGACAACGGAAATAAAGCAGAGTAGGCGAGAGAAGCAAGCGCTTTACCAGTAAATTGATGGGTCAATTCCAGTACATCCCTCGCAGGTTCATGGTATAGCAGCAACAAAGTCCGGCCCAAAATGTGTAGTGTGAGACCCCGATCGTGTGAGACCCCTTGTGTGAGACAACGATCACAACTAACATCACCCAGTACCCCTCATAAAGTGTGCATTGAAAAATGATTTTGCACTAAGGACATCGAATTGCATCCATGTACTAACGCCGTCACATTGTGCATGGCAGACACTATGCAGAGTATCCAACTGATGACGACACTACTTCAATTACGGAGTCATTTAGCGTGTCCAGTGCACCTATAGTTGTCACTCATTTCTATTATTAAAAAAAAATTATATAGTTTTATTTTTCTCTCAGATTTTATATTTAGTTTTATTTCTTTCAATATTTGTTTACTTTATTTTTTTCACAATTTATATTATATTATTTTATTTTAATCAAATTTATCTTGTTTTAATTTAAGAATTTTAAATTAAAAAAATTAATATTTAATCCATCTGGTCGGACTTGATTCCTTTGATCCTTTAATGCTAAAACACTCTTAAAACCATAATAGACAGTGTAGATGTAAATTAATATAACGTGTTGATATAATAAAAGTGTTTATAACAAATAAATAATATAATTAGTATACCTAAAAAAATTGATATGCTAGCAGCCGCGCAGGCCCCTAAATGTGCAGTGTTCATCATCAATAGTGCCTGAGAGCGACATTGAAAGCGGAGAGTATTGTGGATAAACACTGTGCACAGCAGGACCTCGGGTACAACCTCCAGTACTAGCATGAAATAATTCTTTGGAACAAGATCACAATCTGCACAATGGATGCTATATAGTGGAGCTTCAGCTATCAATAGACTTTCGGTGAATGAAACACTAATAAAAGATGATTAAGAAGGGATTTTACTCAAAAAAAAAATCAAGATGATGTTCAGCTGCTGCAAGCAATTTGATAAAACTTTTGAGAAAAAACATTACTTTAGCGCATGCAAACGCAGTTCCAAGGGTGTGCGATTTCAGATGTTTTGATCTGTGTTGCTCGCTTTTCCAGATAGACTCAGCATCTCCTGTGCAAACAAATAAATAAATGGGTAAAATATAAAGGTGAGTACAAGAAATATACCTAAGCAATCATAAAATAATACATTTCACCCTCGTGGTGGGACCCTTCCCGGACGCTCGCTGCGCGGAGATGTTTTGTGCACCGGACTGCCCTTTTTTAATCATAAAATAATACAACATACTAACATGATAGCACTTTGACATTCATTTCTAAAAGATAAAGCAGGTGGTGGCGTCTCCAACCTTATAGGTGAGTCCGGAGAGTCCCTCCTTTTCCGTTATGGTCACATAGAACCTTATATTTAAGGGATAAAGAAAAATTGTTGCAGTTAACTTTGGAAGCTAAAATATGTTTTCCATGGTTCCCATTTGTGGCTACGGCTAACATCCAGTTATAAACCTTTTGATTTTTTAAGTTCCCTTAAATATATTTTGAAGCATATTTTGACCTATGATCGAGAATTCCTACTAAAGATTTCATCTTGTATCATTGCTAGTTTGGTGATGTTGTTGCATAAGAATTGTGTTTTTATCATACAATTACTAACATTTATAGCTTTACTTTTGTTGGTTGACATGATTCCAACGGATCCGCGTCGT
Source organism: Platanthera zijinensis (assembly GCA_039513925.1). Classification (NCBI taxonomy): domain Eukaryota; kingdom Viridiplantae; phylum Streptophyta; class Magnoliopsida; order Asparagales; family Orchidaceae; genus Platanthera; species Platanthera zijinensis. Next base: position 156,179,148 of record CM077088.1, read on the forward strand.
GTGGGACCGCTCCATATGCGGATTATCCCCAGTGCAGGTTTCCTAGAACCTTGATAACTTCATGTTGTTGCACTTAGACGTGAATCATATTAACTTGCTTTTTTATTCAACATGTTGTAGACCTTTGTTACATTATAAAAACATTTTGATATTTCACCATTGAATTCAATACAATTTTCTAATTATAATTTTAAACTAAAGTAAAATAGAAAAATATAAAGAAAATAATGTTTTAGAATGAGAGGCGGCCATGCTGCCAAACTGCGCGACAATCAAAGTTGTGATTCCTATTTGGGTACCTATGATGTCAGACAATGCGTGAGAAGATTGTCGACGATGCACACGGGACAGCATTCCACTAGTGCCTGTATACCCACAATATGAAGATACAAGATGCCATGAGGATAGAAGACTTGAACAGGTAGGATCACTCAAAGGTAGGTGCTCATTTATAGCATGTCACAACTTGTAATACACTAATACATGATGATGCCCTAATCACAAGTCAAATTTGCTAGCCCCACAAGCTTCGGCATATCATTCTATCTCTCCCTTTCTTCAGCGCTTGTCCCCTTTGTAGTCTTTAACACCATGCTTTATAGCTATCTAGGTGTTCCAATTTTGTGTTAATGTTTGGGAAAAGTGAACAGGCATTTTTTTTAATGGCGGGAGATGATACTATGATGGCATCAAGATACGACACCGAGGGAAAGATGATTAGTTAGTTTAATGAGGCAAAGAGGATACATGATATTCATTTTAGTCAATCTTGTTGGATTAAAAGAACAACTGTGATGATACAAAAGCTCAAGCTTCAACTCATCAAACATTCTTTTTTGGGATTCCTAAAACCGTCAACTTCACACACCAAGGTTCTTTGGACATGCATTTTGACATAGGTCTATCCGTAAGGCGTTGGAATCTCGTCGGACGTGATGATGGGGGTGGAGATACAATGGACTGACGAAGTCAAGCTCAACTTACGGAGAATGTGAGAAAAAGAAGGGGGGAGCGATGCTCAACCCTAACCCTAATCCGAGAAGGGGGAGAATGAAAGAACATTACATAATGGCATGAGTGCAAATAATCTCAACATAAAGAAAAACACAAGAAACAATAAAAGTCACAAAGAACTCTTACATCGACTAGATTAAAAAAAAATATTTAACATGAACACATGAGACGATAATTAACAACATAGATAATTGATAGTGCGGGACCATAAGATTTCACTCATACTTCAAATCAAGCTTACCCTAAAGCTCAAACGAGGCTCGAACAATTTGATCATATGGCTCCTTAATTTACTGTCAGAACAACATGTAACGTCTCGGTGTAAGGGAGGCTGCATCGAGCGGCAAGCCATTCTTGTTCTCACGGATGTCAGGAAAGACTACAGGGATCTAGCGCGGAAGAGACGTTTGCTGAGGGGAGACTGCTAGGTATAATATCTGGAGTCAAGGCAAAGTATGTTATTATGGGTCCCATGTCGTCAGTTATGTGTCGGTCGAGTCGTATCGAGTCGCGTCGTGGTTACGGGTTATTAGTGTCTTAGTGTTTTAATTGTCTCACGCATTTTTCTTTATATGGAGTATTTACGCTCATGTCATCGGGGTCTTATATATAAGCCCCCTTAGGTCTTGTATCAACATCAAAGAATGAAATCAACTTCCCTCTCTCTCAAGTTTTTCACTCTGTCTAGTCACTCTTATTCCCCCATTTCAAGGGTTAAGGCTGAGCACATCTCCCCTTCTTCCACTCCCCTCACATTCTCCGCGGGTTGAGCTCGGCTCCCCTTGTATCTCCGCCTCTACCAACACCTCCGACAAAATCCCGAAATAGGCACATATCATATTCCTACAGAGAACATTGATGAATGTGAGCTATGGAGATCGGAAGCGGCAACGTTGGCTAGGGGAGATTGCTGGAAGGAATGGATCTAAAGGGGCTAGTAAGAACAGGTGGTTGTAGTGAAGGGCATTAGATGGAATCGGCAGTGACTGATGTGATGGTGTTTGTTGTGTGAACTTCACGGGAGAAGAACAACCGTAGGCAATGGTGGGTAGATGAGAACTATGGAGATTGTTGGGGCTCATTCGAGCTCTGGTAGGATCGATGGATGCTTTGACATAATCGGGCCCCCGACGTGTCCAGACACTACGAGTATGTCCATGTTTGCGGTGAGTCATGAATCGCAACTTGGAGCGATGATATCTCTAATAACTTCTGGAACTGTGTAAAAATAGAGAAGAACGACTAGAAAAACAGGCCGGAAGCTTGAATAACTGAAATTTTTATTATCCAAAAAGATATCATTTACAAAGGTATGGGCCTCCCTTTTATAGAATGGAGGAGATAGAGGAGAGTACAAACTAACAATGTGGGACTAAATAAAAGTACAAAGACTGGGCGGTTTGACATGTACAGACCGCACAGTCGCGCGGTTAGAATAACAGGCTAAACCGCCCGGACAGACCAGAAGAAGATGCCGTAGGAGACCGCAAGACTGCCAGACCGCCAGACCGCCAGACCGCCAGATGTACAAGTCGCTGGCGACAACCGCAAGACCGCCGAACCATAGCCGCCACCAACTGGATATTCAGCCTGTCAGCCCCAGACCGCTAGACCGCGCGGTCTCCAGACCGCCATATTCAGACCGCCAGACCGCCTACTTAACACTCCCCCTCAAGCTGGAGCATAGATGTCGATCATGCCCAGCTTGTCACAAATGTGGAAGAATGAAGTAGACACAGGCTGGTAAAGATATCTGCCAACTCTTTGTCGGAGGTGACGAACGGAGTGCAAATCTGTTTCTTCAAGATTTCTTCCCGGATGAAATGGCAGTCGACTTCAATATGTTTGGTTCTCTCATGGAAGACCGGATTTTTGGATATATATAGCGGCCTTGTTGTCACAGAACATAGGAAGAGGATAGTCGTAGACCTCTCCTAGATCAAGCATGAGAGCCCGCAACCATTTTAGTTCGCAAGTGGTGGAAGCCATGCTCCGATATTCAGCTTCAGCACTAGACCTTGAAACTACAGACTGCTTCTTGCTCTTCCAGCTCACAAGATTACTCCAACAAATGTGCAGAAACCAGATGTAGATTTGCGGTCATCTTTATCATCAGCAGAATAGCTAGAATCTGAGTAGGCCTCAACTCTCAAATGACCATCTTCTGAAAGAGTTAGTCCTTTGCCCGTGTGCTTTAACATATCTAATATCTCAAGGCAGACTAATATGAGCACTCCCTGGGAGCTTGCATGAACTGACTTACCTTGCCAACAGCATAGGCAATGTCAGGTCTGGTCACCGTGAGATCAATGAGTTTTAACCCACCGACTTCTAATACTTTGTGCTTATCAGATATAAGAGGAGAATCGTCATTCCCGTTTGTCTTCTCCAGTAGCCATGGGATGACCGTGCCGATTTGGCACAGGTCAATCCTGCAATCCCTAAGAAGATCAAGTGCATACAATCGTTGGGAGAGAGACCCAGAGAGTACGGCGCTTCCGACAGATCTCTATCCCCAAAAAGTATTCGGGGAGCCCATAATCCTTTGTGACAAGAAGTTGATCGGGAGGTGCTTCTTTGTCAAGTCACCCAGCTTGATATCAAGGTAAGGAGAATGTCGTCAACATAAACCGCCAAAACTACAAGGCCCGATTCGGTATTGCGAATAAACAGGAGAATGATCAACCGTACTTCTTGTAAAAGCCAACCAGCAGCCACGATGCTGTGAACTTGTCGAACATGCCAGGGCTCTGCTTGAGGCCCATAGATAGCCGTTCTTAGGCTTGCTTACACGGTCACCCCCTGAAGCAACAAACCCCGGAGGTTGCGCCCTGTAAACTTCCTCAATGAAGATCCCCATAAAGAAAGGCAATCATGACATCAAGCTGGGGAGAATAGACCCAATTGCGGTTGACACCACAAGAGAAAAACCCGGATGAGCTGAGACGAGCAAACCGGGAGGAAAAGTATCAAGTAGTCAACCCATAAGTCTGAATGAAGCCTTTGCACCCAGTCGGCTTTATAGCGTCCAACAGTCCCGTCTGGGCCGAAACATCACAACACCACCCATCGACAGCCAACCACATCAGTACCCACAGGAGGAGAAACACGGGTCCAGGTGCCGGCTACGATCAGTAAGAGAGCGATTTCCTCATCCATGGCAGACTTACCAATAGGAATCACAAGTGCTGTCCTGGTACAGGTACGGGCTAGTAAGTAGATAGCTGAAATAGCTAAAAGCAAAATGCGGCGAGAAGGAAGAAGTAAGCCGATCATAGGACACAACTGCCGCAAGCGGGTGTTGAGTGCATGCCCGCACCCCTTTGCGAAGAGCAATGGGGAGTCCAGGTCGTCGGGGGCTTCAGGGACCGGAGCGTCCGTAGCGGAGAAAGGGCCCGGGACTAGAGAGAGACGGCTCCGGAGACAGGGGGGAAGAGAGGGGAGAGGAACAGACGGAGGAGGGGATGAGGAGGAGGGAGGAGAAACGTGGATAGGCGGAGAGGGAACAGACAGGGAGGGTGAGGAGTCAGGAATAGGAGGAAGAAGGGGTGGAGAGGAGAAGTAGGCTGCATTTTCGAAGAAGGTGACATCTGCAGAAACAAACTGTTTTCGCAGAACGGGGGTCAAAGCAACAGTAGCCTTTCTGAGTGACCGAGTAGCCCAAAAGACACATTTGGTGGCACGGGGAGAAAGTTTGTCACGGGTAGCAGACGGGGCATGCACAAGGCTGTACAGCAAAGATTCGAAGAGGGAGGGGAAAAGGTTCCTTGCCGGGGTAGAGAATGGAGAAGGGAGTCTTACCCTGAAGAACAGTAGAAGGAATACGATTGATGAGATAACAGGCGAGGAGAACAGCATAGCCCCAATAAGAGCGAGGCACATGCATCTGCGTTAGGAGAGTGCGAGTGACATCGAGGAGATGACGGTTTTTACGTTCCGCCACCCCATTCTGCTGGGAGGTGTAAACGCAGGTGGTCTGATGAATAAGACCATGTTGCATACAGAAAGATGAAAAATCACGACTAAGATATTCTTTAGCATTATCAGAGCGAAGACATTTAATAGAGACATGAAACTGAGTTTTAATCATATTATAAAAGCATTCCCAAACAGAGAAGAGTTCAGAGCGATCTCGTAACAGATACACCCAGGTACAACGAGAAAAGTCATCAATAAAAGTTACAAAATACAAACTACCCCGACCAATGGTTGGAGTAGGAGCCGGACCCCATACATCAGAATGGATGAGATCAAACGGGCTAGAGAACTGCGAGCATGCTTGGCGGCGGAAGGAGGAGCGGTGATGTTTGCCAAGTTGGCAGGCATCACAGTTGAGCGGAGGACTGGTTGGCGGTAAGTGGGGCAGAAGCTGTCGAAGAATGCGAGCAGGAGGTTGTCCAAGGCGAAGATGCCATTGAAGCAGATCAGTAGAGGAGGAAGTGAAAGCGGACAGAGCGGAAACGTTGTCGAGGAAGTAGAGGCCGCCGCTCTCAGTCCCAGTAGCAATCGTCCGTTGGGTTCTCGGGTCTTGAAAGCAACAAGAAGTAGGAGTGAATACAACAGAGCACTGAAGATTGCGTTGCATAAAGTAGTAACAGATAGAAGTTGCAAGGAAACTTCGGGACATAGAGAGTGTCCACCAAGCGCAGCGATGGGTGACTTGAACCATGCCTGTCCCACGAACCGGGAAGGAGAACCATCCGCAACAAGGACAGGAGGCAACCGATCATGCGTTTCGAGAAGCGAAAAAACATTGAGGATTGCCTGTGTCATATGATTTGTAGCACCAGAATCAATCAACCATTTACCTTGGATAGCGACATGAGCACTACCTGAGGTCGTTGCCACCGAAGCAGACGACCGAGAGGAGGGGTTCGGGGAGGTCGAAGTATCACCAGATGGGCGCAGATGAGGATGTTTCTGCCAACAGCGGTCAATGGTATGACCGTACGACCACAGTGAGAACAGAGGAACCTGGACGGACCGCGCGCCCCAGAGTGGCTGCGGCCACTGTTGCTGCCGCGCTGAGTGTACTGAGCATAAGAGTCCTGCGGAGGAGGGGAGGATAACAGAGGGCGCTGGAGCAGAGAAGTAACGGCGGCTACGCGAGCGGCAGTGGCATCCAAGGTGGGAGACTCAGCTTCACCCAAGATCTGCTGGCGGATGAGATCAAAAGACTCGGGAAGTCGCAGAAGATAACAAAAAACCAGGAGTTCCTGGAAGTGTTTGTGTTGCTGAGCCAAGTCCGCAGAGAAGGGGCGATTCTGGAGGATCTCAGCGCCAAGAGCCTGAACTTGCTGATAGGCTGCAGCGGGAGTCATGGACGAACGGGCGAAGAGATCCGCATAAAGAGTATAATCCGGGAGGTCTGCGTCCCCTTGGAGTAAAGAGCAGCCAGATGAAGCCACGCGGCTTTACCGTCTCATCATGACGGATGACGGGAAGGCACTCATCAGAGAGGCTATTAGCCAGCCATGTGCGGACAAGCGCATCACTCGCATCCCATTCGTCAAAGAGAGGAGAATTAGGAGAGGCGGGATCATCGGTAAGATGATGACGTTGCGCTGAGAAACGAAGGAGAGGAAAGTGAAAGAGACGCTCCAATCCGGATAGTTGGAGCCAACGAGCTTGGAAACAGTGCCCAGATTTCGGAAGGAGTAGGGATGATAGAGTCGGAGCCGGAGTGGCTGCAGGAGTGGTGGCAGTGGAATTGTCAGAGATATCCATAGAAGAAGACCGAAACCGCGCGGTTAGGAATCAAGCCGAAATCAACCGGGCGGTTAAGAGAGAAGGGAAAAACTGCAGCGGTCACGATGTCAGACACCCAGCGGCTAGAGAAGCCACGACCAAGCCGCAGAGCCAAACAGAGGGTAAGAGGTCGGGCGGTTGGAAGACAGACCGCACGAACGGGAGAGAAAGAGGAATCCGGCAAACAGGCCGGGGCGATAAGAAAGAGAAGAAGGAAGGCTGCGACAAGAACAGATCGCAAGCAGACAAAGAGAAGCAGGCCGCGCAGACAGGGCGCAGGCAAACAAGACAGGCCCGCGGGGAAGAAGAAGCAGGTCGCACGGCTAGAAAGGAGCACAGAATCAGAAGGCAGAGATCGAGTCCTCTGATACCATGTAAAAATAGAGAAGAACGACTAGAAAAACAGGCGGAAGCTTGAATAACTGAAATTTTTATTATCCAAAAAGATATCATTTACAAAGGTATGGCCTCCCTTTTATAGAATGGAGGAGATAGAGGAGAGTACAAACTAACAATGTGGGACTAAATAAAAGTACAAAGACTGGGCGGTTTGACATGTACAACCGCACAGTCCGCGCGGTTAGATAACAGGCTAACCGCCGGACAGACCAGAAGAAGATGCCGTAGGAGACCGCAAGACTGCCAGACCGCCAGACCGCCAGACCGCCAGATGTGCAAGTCGCTGGCGACAACCCAAAGACCGCCGAACCATAGCCGCACCAACTGGATATTCAGCCTGTCAGCCCCAGACCGCTAGACCGCGCGGTCTCCAGACCGCCATATTCAGACCGCCAGACCGCCTACTTTAACAAACTGGAACATTGAACCAAGGGTAGCTTGTTCTGCAACGCTCATCAACATGTTGAAATAATTAATCAATCAATTAATCTGATAAGACTTACTCAATTTAATGAATAATGAAGGGTGTTGGACTCTATGGAAGAGGCGTGCAACTCGGCGAGAAGATTTGTGCTTCTGCGAGGATTTTCTACATTGTGGTGGGGTCTTGAAATGACTAGACCGATTGTTGGAGGCAGATACGGGGTCGATGGATAAGGAAATTAAATAGGGATCAACATCAGTGGGACGATGAACAAGAAGTGCTGACACAGGCACAAAGGTTGCAGGAAGTATGTTGTTGTTGTTGTGCGTTGGCGAGGAGCGGGAGTCGGTCAAACGAAGGGAAGGTGGCCTGGAAGGCTACTGGGATCGATGTCGTGCATTGTTGATCATTCGAAAGGAAGAATATCGACGACGGTTGCGCCCCCTTATGCTTCTATGGAAGCGGAAGAGGGGTGTATCCCTTTTGTTGGACGTCAATTAGGACACAAAAGTGTTGGACGATGACTGTCAATGAAGGCTGACATGTGTGTGCGGTAGTCGCAGTCGACGCAAAGTTGTTTGCTAGCTAACTTGTAGATGTATTGTGCGCTCGAAAAATGAACGTGGGTGCTCCCGGAAACTAAGTCAGTGGGGCTGGAGTGAAGAGTCGGCAGGATCATCAGTGTCATTTAGCTCTAGTACCAAGTTGATATGGGCAGATCCCGTAAGTTTTCGGAATCTCCTCTGAGGTGGTGGTGGAGGCAAAGATACAAGAGATTCAAGTTCAACCTACGGAGATACAAGGAGAAAGTAGGGGGAGCGGTGTCTAACCCTAATCCTAACCCTAGAAGGGAGAGAGATATGAAAGGAACTAAGGGAGAGGAAGAAACTTTCATAATTTCTTTCATGATGATCTCATGACCCAACATGGGTGTAAACAATCACAATATAAAGAGAAATGCAAGAAACAATAAAAGACACTAAGGACTTGCACATCACGGCTCAACGCGATAATAAAAGACACTTGAACTACATGTTGCTTGTGATTCCTCCAATGATTTGGTGTGTGCTTTCTTAGAATTTACTTAATCATGTCATCATATTAGATGTCATGAAGTAGTAAAACATCAATTATCTATACTTCCTTACGAGCAATTGGGCGTGAACAGTGATTGTGTCACTGGCTAGTTTTTGAATTTTGAAACTGGCATTCGGTATTTCATTTATTTGTGAGCCGCTTGCATGAGCTCATGCGGCTCTGCTTCGCTGCAGCATGGGAGAGGAGAAGATATTAATTTTGAGGGCTCTTCCAGGGGAGGGTGAGAGATAGAGGGAGATTGAATTCATCTCTTTCCAAATTTCACCAAATCCATCACGTCGCATCCACTATGCTACACCATGCTGTTGGCATCTGTCTCTCCCAGAATCTCTTTCGGCTGTCGCCTTTTTAAATTTTCCCGGAGAGAGGAAGGCAGTGGGCTTCATACAAACAAAAAATAAACAATTTTTATCTAACTTTCTTTATGACTTCGAGAAAAAAGAGTGAGAGAGGGAAAGGGGTCCATTTCCACTCTCGAATGGACTCAATCCATCACGAGCAATGAAGGAAAGAGAAGAAGATGAACAGTTATCATTAAGCTTCTTATGAGAGGAGGAAGGGCGAGGCAAAGAGGGGAGGGAGCGAGGTAAAGGGAGGTACATTGCCAACTCGCATGGATTCGATCCGTCACAGAGCAGGGAAAAAGTGGAGAAGATGAACAATTCATTCTTTATAATCTAAGTTAACAAATAATACATTTATTCTCTTTATAAAATAATAATAATTTCAAATGGCCATAATTTTGAAGCGTGCAGTGAATGGTTTAAAGATATACTTGAAATTTTACAAGTATTTATTATGACATTTTAAGTAATTGAATATGCACGACAGAATTGCCACGCGGGAATCTGGGATATGCACAATCGCGGCCCCCACCAAAAAATAACACTAATACGAGTGACGACACACGGAGGACACTCGTGCAGCCATGACAGTACTCCGAACAAGACAGTACTCTAGCGACAGCAATAAATTCATTGTAGTCCCTTCACCCATGCACACTTCCTCTAGGACGGGCACCGCTCGCACGTGCACGACCGTCAACGAAGTGCGAGCGGCTGGACCATTGAGCACGTGTGAGTCGCGGATCCTAGAGGAGGTTTGCACAAGTGAAGGGACTGCAGTGGATGTGACAGATGTCGCCAGAGTACTGCCACATCTGGAGTACCATCGCGGCCGCATAGATCCCCCACATGCGTTGTCACTAGTAGATTTTAAAAAGTGCTTTTTTGCTTCAATGGATTGCTTTTCCATGTTGATCCAATTTTATCAACAACTTGCATGTTAAAAATATGTTTGATTGTATTCCTAAACTAAATGCTAGTAGACTAATTTTTATGCAAAATAAAAGCTTAGCAAAATAGTAGCAGTTGTGCATGTCCGAGTACATAGTTTGAAGCAACAATGGTATTCAGCAATTGTCGATGCCCCCATACAAAATTATTTTTCATCAATATTGCAGTAAATATGGAGGAAGCAGCCTCTTGCAAAAATGCAGGATAAGGTTTTGACTGCATTTAACCTTGTGGTGGGACCCTTCCCCGGACCCTCGCCACACGGGGATGCTTTGTGTGACGGCTGCCCTATTGCAGTGGATATCAAGCAGCAATCGAGTGTTATTATATTCATAGTACACCGCCCATAAGGAACCCATGAAAGACAGCTAGTTAATAATACAATATATCAATTATATTAAATTTATTATTATTTGCTAAATATATTTAAATATACTTTAATATTTCAATTTACATTGCCCATGGGAAACGTGAACTTGGATTTGGTTTGACAATTTGAGCTTCAAACTACTTGATTTGTATTTTTAGAAGCATGTGTGACCATTCTATTTTGATTATTTATGTTGATGTTATTACCATCATAGCCCCTAATGAATAAAATATCGTTATGTTAAAAGGGATAGACTTTGCTTTATCGAATCAAAGATCTGGGATTATTTAAATATTTTCTTAGAATTAAGATAGTAGACAGATCTTCATTTTTCCAAGAATCTGAATTTGGGATCTTCTTGCAAAAATAGGGTACCTTGGAGTTAAGCATGTGCATACACATCTTGATCCAATTATAATGTTCATAAAGATCACTCTTCTAATTTAAAGAAATGGAATTTCAACGGCTTCTGCATGCAAAATTGATTTACTCACCATCACTCGGCATGATATATCATTTGTTGTCAGGCTAATGAGTTGATTCATGCACAATCCTAAAGTCCATCACTATAAAGTTGCCCGTAAAATCTTAACCTAGGAAGGAAATTGATTGGATCACTCGATATCCTTATCAGAGCCCGCACGAGTCTACATAAGCGGAGGTGAGATAGGATTCATCATATAGACGATCGAGCAAGTAGTCACGTTCAGAGCGACAACAATATAATTTTATGTAATTTTTATATTTTTATTTCATGTATAATTAGGGATTTATATTTTTGATGATGTTGGCCGTCCATAGTGGGTTCTAAGTCTATAAATAAAAGGGTCTAGATGATTTTCAAGCATCGCAGATTTTGAAAAGAATTCTGGGTTCTCGCGGTCATCCCACGATATCGATTCCAAGGATCATTGGTGTCGAAGTCAAGGTAACTACCTTCTCACTACTCATAACTACCTTTCCGCGCATAACCATCAATAACTACTCCACCACCAAATTAACCATAAAATTTCATAAAATTCATATAACTACCCTCAAATCCAGCGATAACTTATCATTCCCTTGAAAACCGCCCACTTGTACCACTAAGAAATCCATATTGCTTCTTCCTTGCCTATCTTGTCTCTATCCTCACACCTCTCATGAAACTTTTAACATTGTACGCCTAATGTCATTCCAATCACAAAACATTATCACAATCCTCCCCCATTGTGTCTTGGATCTTTATTGAATTGATGTACGTCAACTTCACCCTTCCACAATCATCAAGAAATGTTATCCTCTTCGAGAATTTTTTTCCATGCAACTATAGCCTTTAACGGTCTCAACCCACTTTACACACACTTAGGATTCATTTGGGAGAGCGGTGACAGAGGCTCCGTGTAAATGGTGCTCCCACCTTATGGTAGGAAATGAAGCTAAAATGGAGTTCCTGACCTTTCCCACCGCACTGGAGCTCCAAAATGAAGTTTAACCAAATACACCAAATTCACCAATAGCTTTGATACCACCAAAATAGAGTTAAACACGCACAAACAAACGAATCACGGATAGGACAGCTTCACTTTCATGCTATTTTTTCAATCCTTTATCACAGGACAATCATTTAAGTGGCGAAGATTTTGTATGGCCTTAATATGGATAGGTCTTTAAAGACTACATTCGACATAATCCACCCTTTGCAAGATCTATATAAAATAAGTAATACACATCAGTGAATTGCAATGGCAGGTGACTTATTACAAAAATATTGTCACTAAAGCCACAATTTTGTAAATAAGAACTGAAAGAAAACTACCCATTATGGCTGCAAACTCCATCAAATTATCATAGGCAGCTCGATGTAATTTAACCCCTGCTTTGATAAATCTTTTTGCATATTTCAACAGAAATCTCCATTTCTGGAATTATAACAGATACTACAAATGGATAGTAAAAAAAAGAATTCAGCATAAAGAGTGAACTATAACTAAAGCTTCAGGTCAGGAATAATTTTGAAATAGAAAACTAACTTGAGTACAAAATGTTGCTTTTTTTAGTTTACACTGCAGATGTTGTATAAACATTTACCAAAACAGTACTTACAAAGGAAAGGTTAGAACTTCAAATATATTACGGGTTGATAAACACAACAAATTCTTCGAGTTGTGAAACAAACAAAACAACTGGCATAAAGCAAGGTCAGTAAACATTTCAGAAAAAATTGGTATGTAGGTTACAAAAAA